>QEPC01009399.1:1395154-1411308 GCA_003113815.1 Sphenodon punctatus | reverse complement strand
ATTACTGCAACACGCTCTATGTGGGGCTGCCCAAGAAGCTGGTCTGGAGGCTGCAGCTGGTGCAGAATGCCAGAGTCCGTCTCCTTACAAGGGCGGGTTTCAGGGAGCACATTACACCGGTGCTCCGGGCTCTGCACTGGCTGCCTATAAAGCACCGAGCCAGGTTCAAGGTGCTGGTTTTAACCTTTAAAGCCCTTCACGGCCTGGGCCCTGCTTATCTGCGGGACTGCCTCACTCCCCATGTGCCTTGAGATCGTCCGTGGGAGCCTTTTTGGAGGTTCCCTGCATGAGGTGGGTGGCCACCGATGTTAGATCTTTCTCGGTGGATGACCCTGTGCTGTGGAATTTGCTCCCGAAGGAGGTTTGGTTGGCTCCCACTCTCCTGCTATTTTGGCGTTTATGTAAAACCTGGCTGTTCTGCCAGACCTTCGTCGAGGGCGGTTGGGGTGGTGGTAGGGTCTTTTTCTCCTGCATTATTGTGTTTTTAACTGTTTAAAACTGTTTTATTGCTTTATTTATTGTTGCTGTTCACCACCCCGGGCTTCCCTGTTCACCACCCCGGGCAGGAGGGTCGGGGTACAAATTGTTAATAAATAAATAAATAAATAAAATGTCAGGAGAAGCCAGGGCCAGGAAAAGACTCCCACCTGGTTCTGCCTGCTTAGGCCCAGCTGGGTGGCTGCAGGGCCTGAACTGTGGGCTCACTTTGTTACGGGCCAAAATCTGGGCTCAGCCTCCACCACAGGTGGGGTTTGTACTGGGCCCTCATCTGGAGGGTTCAGAACAAACATGGCAGCATGACACTGGCCCAGGAATGCCCAAGTGGGCCCTTCTAGACCAGCGTCACATTTGTTAACACCCAATGGGAGTTATTATCATGTTGTGCTGATGGGTAAATGAGGGAATGGGAGTTTAAGGGATGTATCAAAATTGCTCTGTGCTCCTACTGGGTCAGAATTTTAAGATGACCTCAGCTCCTATTTGGACACCAAAGTAATAGTCAAAAATGATATCATAGCTTCATGGAAATTAAGGATAGAGTTTCCATTGTTTTCTTAATGGCCAAGATTATTTTTTTTTAAAAAAATATTCAACATTTGACAGCTTCTATTGTGATAACTATGGCCAGATTAGAACTTGGTACTGAAGACATCCTGCTGTTTTATAAAATTGGCCATTTCTTCTGGTGTTTAAAGGGGAATTGGTTCTCCTGATAATCTGGTCCTGATTATAAATGCTAAGAATTTTGGGGCCTTAGCGATTTTCTCAAGGGTCCTTTGGTCATTTGTACATGTTTTATATATTCACCACTTATTCAGACAGCACACATTGTAAATTGCATTTACAAGACTTGTGTTTCCTGTTGTACTTTTTTATGCACCTAGAGCCACAGATAGCACCAACTGGGAATTCTGTTCAAAGCATCTCAGCTTCTGAAGTGGAAGTTTCTTGGAATGCGATTGCATGGAACAGGCATACAGGAAGGGTTCTTGGCTATGAGGTGATTATTAATATTTCTTAGCATTTATATGCCACTTTCTACATTCAGAGTGCTTTACAATCCTTACTAGGGCTGAAGCGGCAGCAGCTTTTACCACGCCACGATTCCATTCCGCCATTTTGGAATTGCCCACGCCACACCACAGCTTTTCTGCTTACATTCCGCTAATTCTGCCAGAATTCTGCAAATTTGGAAACTATCAAAAAAAGGAATTGTCGGAAACTGTTGGAAAAACGCTGTTCCGCTATTTCGTGGCACTGCCGGAATGGCGGAAGTAGCAAAAATGGCATGTTTCCGCTATTTGTGAAGCCTGTGGAAGTAGCGGAATGAAATTAGTGGAACTGCAGAAGGAGCGGAATGAAACTATCAGAATGAAAGCCTCTACTACACCGTACCACTAATTGCGGAAACGCTGTTTCCGGCGGAAATAGCTACCGCTGCGACTTTCCGCTACAGTCCTAATCCTTACCTACTCCACCCTGGGAGAGAGGCCATTTTATTCCCATTTTATAGAGGAATAATTGAATCTGAGAAATAATGGGACTGATCCCATGGTCCACAAATCCCACGCAGAACCCGCATAGTTTCCAAGCAGCACAATGTGCCCTCAATGGAGGCACATGAGACTCCATGCGGGATCCACAGGCCATGGGATATGTCCCCATGATTTTCACAAGGCTACACAGCTAAAATGGATTTGATCCTGGGTCTCCCAGGTCCCAATCCAACACCAGGGTTCACTGATTCTACAGGTGATGGCTGTAATTAATCAGATTTTAAATTTCCCACTGTTTTTCAATTTCATCGTCTTCTCAAAAGGAGGATATGCCATAGAGTCAGTAGTTTCTGACAAGCAACAGGTCACATTGCACATACAGTTTCTGGTGATTTTCCAACTTCTAATATACACTTCTAGTTCTAAGTCTGCAGCAGCCAATCAGAAATCCTGGGTATGGAGGAGAATCAGAGATCAAGCCTCCAGGTCACATATTATAAATCCAGGCACTTCTCCAGATACAGGAAGGAAACCAATGGGGTATGGTTAGTAGAGCTGAAACAGGTACCTAATAGGGCTGAAATGAGAATCCATTTCATTCTCACGAGAATCTCTTGAGACTCAAGAAACTCCAGCGAGATCTCAGAACGATCTCACGAAGGGTTTTGAGAATCTTGTGAGAATCTTGCTAAGAGAAAATTCACCGCACATGTGCAAAATGGCCAACAGGGCCATTCTGCGAATTCTCGACCCTTTCCCAAAATGGCTCTGGCAGCGTCAGAGCCACTTTGGAAAAGGGCAGCTGTTCTGTGCATGTGATGACTGGCTTCCCTTTTCCAAAATGGCTCCAACACTGCCCATGCCATCTTAGAAAAGGGATGCACATGCACAGAATAACCCAGACGGACATTTTGCACTTGCGCAGTGCTGTTTTTGCTTTTAAAAAAACAAAACAACAACCCACAATATGTTGAGAAATAAATCTCGACAAGACAACATTTTTTAGTTTTCTCAGTTCATGTTTTTAATCTCTTTTTTTCATCAAGAAGTCTGATTCTCAGTGAGAATTGAAAAAAATATCAAGATTGAGTTTCGACTGTAGTACGTAATTTGGTACCCATGGGTAATACCTGCTTTTTTGAGTACTGTCTTGGGTATTTGATTGGCTGCTCAATTACCAGTCAAGTATCTGGGTACCTGCCAGTAATTTCTGTTACCAATGTACCAGTTTTCTGGTTACTAACAAAAAAAACGGAACTTAAAACTGAAAAAACAGGACTAGAAGTCGATATTCCAGGACATTCTTGGACAACAGGTACCCAATCAGGTTGCAATTAGATACTGATTCATACCAGATATTTTCAATTCGGGTACCCCAAATTTGACAGGCATACCTGGTTTTGCAGGTACTCATTCTGGCTCTTGGGTATGGACATGGAATCCACCAGGTCTATGGTCAGGATGCTCACAGGATTCTGACATGAGTAAGATACTACATGGCACCTAATATGTAGTTAGGAGTATTCCCTTGAAATTTTCATGGGCTGTTTTCACGCGGACAGCCTCACCCACTGCTGTGTGTTCTGGCAGGTGTATGGGGGAGGGGGGAGCTTCTGTGGAAATGGGTCAGCTGTGGGGGGGGATGGGTATGCACTCGTGTGCATCTGTCTAAAAACCACGGGCGGTGGGTGGTTATGCATTTACGTTCCCAGTGCACACCCATCTCCACCCATCACCCACCCATCTCCACCCACGGGGCCATCCAGAAAACCGGAGGAGGTTCCATGGATGGAGGTGGATGGAGGGCTGTTTTCACATGGATAGGGATGAGTGGGGGGGTATGTGTGTGCTTGCACAGTGGAGTTGGAGGTGGGTGGGTGTCCCTTTACACAGAAATATACCCACCTCCACCCATCTCCACCCATGGGTGGGTGATGAGTGTAGATGGGTGTGCACCGGGACTGCGCATACACAAACACCCACCGCCCATAGTGTTACATACACCCAGTGCACACCCATCCCCCCCACTGGTCCATTTCCATGGGCTTTTTTTACATGGACGCCCCCCTCGCTTGGTGTTTGGGCAGGTGTACGGGAGGGGTGGGTGTCATCCATGTAAACCGTCAGCAGTGGGTTGGGGGATGGGTGTGTGCTCGGTGTTTGCTTGTGGGTGGGGGTGCATGCGCCCTCCCGCGCAACATCCACCTCCACCCATCACTCACCCACCTCCACTCATGGAGCCCTCCAGAAAACCGGAGGAGGCCCCGTGGGTGGATGTGGGTGTGCGTCTATGTAAAGGGACACACACACACCTCCAACCACCATGTCAAAACACCCATCCCCCCCAATCACCCCCATCCATGTAAAAAGGGCCATGGTTGCCCCCCGCACGGCACACCCACTGGAACACCCAGCAGTAGGTGGGGCCATCCATGGCCCTTTTTACACAGACACTCTAACACCCATAAAATGAGTGTTACATTTTATTATATATGTTTCAGGGCACCACTGCAGCCAATCACCATGGGCCCTGTGCACACATGATGCCTCCACCCAGTTCCTCTGGGTGGAGGTGGGTGTTGGCCAGTGGGTGAGGAGCATTTCCCTGGGTGGAGATGGGTGGGGGCGTCTGTGTAAACATCACTTTCAGTGGGTGTTGGTGAGTGTTTGCTCCCAGCCACCCATCTCCACCCACACCCACCCACGGAGCAACCGGCAGTGGCTCCGTAAACACACCCACCTCCACCCACCGGGCAAGCACACCCATCCCCCCACCCCTATCTGTGTGAAAATGGCCATGCTTGAAGAAGGTACTAGAGTGAATTAAACAGAGCCACTAAGTAATATTTGAAATTCTAACATTTATTTTATCATTCTGAGCATGCACATCAAAGGGGACAGCAAGCACAGCAAGCACGGACAGCACACAAACCTTACCAAATTAAACATTTGTTAGAAGCAAAAGGGACGTTCAAGTAAATACTTGCTATTGAATCCTAACTACACAGGCAAGAAAAGTAATAATTAAAATCCTCCTAGATTGTCAATAGGAATGTTTCTTTGTGTCTTTTCAAGTTGTCNGGCCCTTTTTACACAGACGCTCTAACACCCATAAAATGAGTGTTACATTTTATTATACATGTTGCAGGGCAACACTGCAGCCAATCACCATGGGTCCTGTGCACACATGATGCCTCCACACAGTTCCCCTGAGTGGAGATGGGTGTTGGCCGGTGGGTGGGTATCATTTCCCTGGGTGGAGATGGATTGGGGCATCTACGTAAACGCCACTTTCGGTGGGTGTTGGTGAGTGTTTGCTCCTGGCCAACACCCATCTCCACCCACACCCACCCACGGAGCAACGGACGCCACTGCCGGTTGCTCCGTGGGTGGGTGTGGGTGGAGATGGGTCTTGACCGGGAGCAAACACCAACACCCACCAAAAGTGGCATTTACACAGACGCCCCCACCCATCTCCACCCAGGGAAATGCTGCCCACCCACCGGCCAACACCCATCTCCACCCAGAGGAACTGGGTGGAGGTATCATGTGTGTACAGGGCTCATAGTGATTGGCTGCAGTGGTGCCCTGCAACATGTATAATAAAATGTAACACCCATTTTATGGGTGTTAGAGCGTCTGTGTAAAAAGGGCCTATGAAACCTCCCCCCAAAACAAAGGGGCTTTTGTAAACAAAAACAAAAACTAAAACAAAAATGATGTTCCTTCTGCACCCCCCTATCACTTAAGCTTCCCATATAACAAAGTGAATGCAAAATGTGCTGTTCCTTTTATAGGCCCTTCTTACATGGGCCAAGGTGGGTGAGGGGATGGGTGTGCATCCGTGGTAGGTGGAGGTGGGTGTGCACCCGTTCCCACAGGCGCACACCTATCTCCACCCACCTCCACCCATCTCCACGCACATTGGCCCTTTTCACACAGACACTCTAACACTGATAAAATTGGTATTACATTTTATTATACATGTTGCAGGGCTGCAGGTGTGCTCTATGGGTGCCCTGCAACATGTATAATAAAATGTAACACCCATTTTAATCAGTGTTAGAGTGTCTGTGTGAAAAGGGCCATAGCCTCCTCCATTTCGTCGGATGGCTCCATGCATTGATAATGGGTGGTGATGGGTGTGCACCGGGAGCATGCATACACCCTCCCCGCCCACTGTCAGTGGTGTTTCCATGGGTGGACACCCATCCACCCCCTGCACTCCGACAAGCACACCCAGGGGGCATCCATGCCAAAATGGCCATAGAACTGTGGCCCTTTTCACACAGACATGCTAACACTGATAAAATGGGTGTTACATTTCATTATGCATGTTGCAGGGTACCCATGGAGCACACCTGAAGCCCTGAAACATGTATAATAAAATGTAACACCCATTTTATCAGTGTTAAGCGTGTCTGTGTGAAAAGGGCCTATATCCCACAAGTCCAATAATTGGGGTGATCCTCAATGGGTATCTGTCTGTGCAAGTGCCGTTAGGATCTCAGCAAGTGCACTTAGGATCGCAGATCCACAGGCTGGATCTGACCAGGTGCTGAGCTGAACAACATGTGATGCATTGAAATGTTCCTCAGAGCCTAGTAGGACAGGAATGAGCCCTTAAAGAGTTGCAAGAGAAAGGATCAGCTGGAAGCTAAGTAACTGTAGCCTTATATTAAAGAAAGCATTATACCACAGAGCCACACAAAATGGAGAGATTTGCAGATACGTGCCATGAATGAGATTCAAAGCTCTGATCAAGGTCTCATG
Source organism: Sphenodon punctatus (assembly GCA_003113815.1). NCBI lineage: Eukaryota > Metazoa > Chordata > Lepidosauria > Sphenodontia > Sphenodontidae > Sphenodon > Sphenodon punctatus. Next base: position 1,404,538 of record QEPC01009399.1, on the reverse strand, counting down.
AAAGCCATTGGTTTCAGTGGGTGTTGAATAAAAATAACACTGGTGTAGAAAGACACTGCAGAAGAACACAGGGATCACAAGACATTATCTTTACAAGGAATATGTATATTATGTGACAAATTCCAAACAAAAACTGAAGAGTTTTGAAATGCATGTTGCAATGAAACTGCTCCAATAAAAATAAAAAAAATCTAAATATGCACATTATTGTTGAATGCTCAACACAAATTTGGAAAATACTCCTTTTGCCCTTTTGAAGAACTAGTCATCTACACAGGTGGAATTTATAGGGATGGGACTATCGGAAAATTATTGCTTACCGATTTTATCGGTCTTGGATTAATCCGATATCGGATTTATCTGTATCGGCATATCGATTTTTTAACATTGTCGATATTTCAGAATTTAACATTGCGGCCATTGTTAAAATGGTCACAGTGTTAAAGATCTGAAAAATCGGCAATGTTAAAAAAATGATATGCCGATACCAATATTATCGGTATTATCGGTTTAATCCGATATTGCCAATTATCAGCATTATCGGATTAATCTGATACCGATAGTCCCAGCCGTAGGAATTTGTATTGATCATTAGTAAAATATGACCTAGGTGACACTGCTGATCTTAGGCAGGGTAGTAAAATACTACCCTGGAGCAGGAACCAAACCTAACATTGGCTACAATCCCAACCCCCCTCCTTGCAGGATCTGCATGGGTTCTGTGTGGGTTCCGCCTGGCAAAATGCACGCACAATGGACATGTGCATGGGTTGCAAGCATGAGAGCACATCAANGTGTTACATTTTATTATACATGTTTCAGGGCACCACTGCAGCCAATCACCATGGGCCCTGTGCACACATGATGCCTCCACCCAGTTCCTCTGGGTGGAGGTGGGTGTTGGCCAGTGGGTGAGGAGCATTTCCCTGGGTGGAGATGGGTGGGGGCGTCTGTGTAAACATCACTTTCAGTGGGTGTTGGTGAGTGTTTGCTCCCAGCCACCCATCTCCACCCACACCCACCCACGGAGCAACCGGCAGTGGCTCCGTAAACACACCCACCTCCACCCACCGGGCAAGCACACCCATCCCCCCACCCCTATCTGTGTGAAAATGGCCATGCTTGAAGAAGGTACTAGAGTTAATTAAACAGAGCCACTAAGTAATATTTGAAATTCTAACATTTATTTTATCATTCTGAGCATGCACATCAAAGGGGACAGCAAGCACAGCAAGCACGGACAGCACACAAACCTTACCAAATTAAACATTTGTTAGAAGCAAAAGGGACGTTCAAGTAAATACTTGCTATTGAATCCTAACTACACAGGCAAGAAAAGTAATAATTAAAATCCTCCTAGATTGTCAATAGGAATGTTTCTTTGTGTCTTTTCAAGTTGTCTTCAAATGTGCTCAAACTATAAAGCCAAACAAGCTTCTAAAATTTTTCTCACCTTATCAAAGTTTCCCTTTTGGATATCTATAAAGGAAAGGGTTTTTATTTGCTTTTCTAATTTGTATGCAGTATCAGAAAATTTTATTTCTGCACTATAAATTTTCGTGCTTAATTTTATTTCCTGACAGCTTCAATTACAAAATACGCTGTCTTTCTTGAAACCTTCATTCTTGGCTTGTCTCCCTTCCAATCAAGTCTGTAATTGGTGAAAGACAATGTACTGCCTTTGCTCTTAATGTTTAGGTGTTATACTGGACGGATGATTCCAAGGAAACCACAGCTGGTAAAGTCAGAGTCAGTGGGAATATAACAGCAAAAAACATCATGGGCCTAAAGGCCAACACACTTTACTTTGCTACTGTAAGGGCTTACAACACAGCTGGAATTGGACCTTCAAGCACCCCAGTCAATGTCACTACTAAAAAGTCACGTAAGTATTTCCTACTCAGTCAATAATAGACAGCTCAAATGTTCTAAAGTGTGATTGACCTATTACAGTTCACCTTTGTTTATGAAGCATTGCCCATCCAATGTAGATCTTACACAGATTCACAGGATTGGCAATGATGGGCAATTTCAGACGTTATGTCACCATGGTCAATCACGGCCAATCCCCCCGTGGTGATCGTGGTGGCGTAATGTCTGTTGGGCTGAAAAGAGATTCCTGCCAGATGTTCACCCCCGACGGGAATCTCTTTGACCACGCTTCCAGCCCTCCGACCGCCCGTAGCTCCGGAAGCATTGTCAAAGAGATTCCCATTGGGGGTGAACACCCGGCAGGAATCTCTTTTTGGCCCAACAGACATGACATTAACACGGTCAATCATGGGGAGATTCACCATAATTGACCATGGTAATGTCATATCTGTTACCCCCCCACGGTCCGGAATCGGCAGACAGTACCGCCGCCAATTCTGGGCCATGGCCAATTCCCCGGGGGCGGGTGGACACAGCGGCCAGATTAGCCCTGCGCCCACCCAACTCCTGGAGTGTGAGTGGCCTGGGGAGTATGGGGGGGCGGGGGCTGTGTGGCTGCACATTGTGCCATGCGGCCCCGCTCCCTCCCCTGATTCCGCTCTGGAATCCACCAGCACATCTGTTGACCAGCCAGCGCAATTCCGGAGGGGGGTGATTTCATGATTCCATGCTGTGGCAGGGAGCTGCCGCAGCACGTCTAAGTTTACCCGAAGTTATAAAATAAAATTGATTATCAAATGGATATCTTCCTTTGCTATTAAAAGTCACAGTGGCCACCATCAAAAAAGACAACAAACAGGTCATTATCCTCCTGTTAAGACTGCCTCAGCACCAATACAAGTCCCATGGAAGTGAATAAGACTCCACAAGTTCTATGATTCTGTGCTGCAGCTAAACAGTCAGAAGACTGTGCTGTTATCAACCATTTAATACCTGGTGGTGGTATGTAGCCCAAACCTCAAAATGTTTCACTGACAGAGGTGCCATTGACTTAATTGATGATGGCCCCTGTGGAGCACTGTTAAGAACATAAGAAGTACCATACTGAGTCAGACCAATGGTCCATCCAGTCCAGCATCCTGTCTCTGACAGTGACCAATCATGGTGGCTTGGGAAAAGCATCCAACAGGTCACAATGAGGGATCCATTCTCTGTTGTTTTCCCCCAGCTCCCATATCTGTACCAGGATATATATATCGGTATTACTGTTGAATGCCAATAGAGTCAACTGACAATGGGAATTCATGGAGGTAGTTTTATCTATTCTAATTTTATGTGATTCATAATGGTTATTCCCCACACTTAGAAGAGAAACAGAATGGAGGCATTCTGCAACAACAAACGGTAAACGGTTACTTATGAATAAAAACAGTATGGAATTGTCAAGGGATTAAATATGTTTTTGGATGAGATTTGAAGAAGGAGAGTCAAAGAAATTGTTCTCACAAAAAAAAAGAATATTTTGATCAAGAATTTACAACCTACAGTACTTGCTAAATGTTACTTATTATACTACCTTTTCCTGGTCTCCTCTAAAAGATGCATCCTATGGATTGTTTTCTGTATGTGCAAGTAGATTACTCATACATCAGTTAAGAGGGATGTGTAATTTCATATTTTTAATTATGAAAACTAATAGATCCGTTAATGTCTTACCGCTGGGTCTGCTCATGTGCTGAGCTGAACAACATGTGTTGTGCTGAACTTTGTAAATAAGGTAACGAAAATGATGAATAAGCAAACAACATTCATTTACAAAATTTAATTTGTTAATGAAATTTGATTTAATATATTTTTAAAAAATTATTTTATTAAAAATTTATTTAAAATTATTTTTAAAAATAAAATTAAAAAATCACTGTGCAAGTGCCGATGTCTGCCGTGGTTATTCTGTACATACACACCCTTTTCCAACATGGCGCCATTGCCATGTTGGAAAAGGGGTGTGCATGAGCAGGGCATCCTCAGTGGTCATTGCGCATGCAGAGTGATTTGTTTTTATTAATTTTTTTAGGTTAATTTTAGTAAAATAATTTTTTAAAACCAAACAAATAAAGTAGAGTTCTTTATGGCCCTTTTTACACAGACGCTCTAACACCCATAAAATGAGTGTTACATTTTATTATACATGTTGCAGGGCAACACTGCAGCCAATCACCATGGGTCCTGTGCACACATGATGCCTCCACACAGTTCCCCTGAGTGGAGATGGGTGTTGGCCGGTGGGTGGGTATCATTTCCCTGGGTGGAGATGGATTGGGGCATCTACGTAAACGCCACTTTCGGTGGGTGTTGGTGAGTGTTTGCTCCTGGCCAACACCCATCTCCACCCACACCCACCCACGGAGCAACGGACGCCACTGCCGGTTGCTCCGTGGGTGGGTGTGGGTGGAGATGGGTCTTGACCGGGAGCAAACACCAACACCCACCAAAAGTGGCATTTACACAGACGCCCCCACCCATCTCCACCCAGGGAAATGCTGCCCACCCACCGGCCAACACCCATCTCCACCCAGAGGAACTGGGTGGAGGTATCATGTGTGTACAGGGCTCATAGTGATTGGCTGCAGTGGTGCCCTGCAACATGTATAATAAAATGTAACACCCATTTTATGGGTGTTAGAGCGTCTGTGTAAAAAGGGCCTATGAAACCTCCCCCCAAAACAAAGGGGCTTTTGTAAACAAAAACAAAAACTAAAACAAAAATGATGTTCCTTCTGCACCCCCCTATCACTTAAGCTTCCCATATAACAAAGTGAATGCAAAATGTGCTGTTCCTTTTATAGGCCCTTCTTACATGGGCCAAGGTGGGTGAGGGGATGGGTGTGCATCCGTGGTAGGTGGAGGTGGGTGTGCACCCGTTCCCACAGGCGCACACCTATCTCCACCCACCTCCACCCATCTCCACGCACATTGGCCCTTTTCACACAGACACTCTAACACTGATAAAATTGGTATTACATTTTATTATACATGTTGCAGGGCTGCAGGTGTGCTCTATGGGTGCCCTGCAACATGTATAATAAAATGTAACACCCATTTTAATCAGTGTTAGAGTGTCTGTGTGAAAAGGGCCATAGCCTCCTCCATTTCGTCGGATGGCTCCATGCATTGATAATGGGTGGTGATGGGTGTGCACCGGGAGCATGCATACACCCTCCCCGCCCACTGTCAGTGGTGTTTCCATGGGTGGACACCCATCCACCCCCTGCACTCCGACAAGCACACCCAGGGGGCATCCATGCCAAAATGGCCATAGAACTGTGGCCCTTTTCACACAGACATGCTAACACTGATAAAATGGGTGTTACATTTCATTATGCATGTTGCAGGGTACCCATGGCGCACACCTGAAGCCCTGAAACATGTATAATAAAATGTAACACCCATTTTATCAGTGTTAAGCGTGTCTGTGTGAAAAGGGCCTATATCCCACAAGTCCAATAATTGGGGTGATCCTCAATGGGTATCTGTCTGTGCAAGTGCCGTTAGGATCTCAGCAAGTGCACTTAGGATCGCAGATCCACAGGCTGGATCTGACCAGGTGCTGAGCTGAACAACATGTGATGCATTGAAATGTTCCTCAGAGCCTAGTAGGACAGGAATGAGCCCTTAAAGAGTTGCAAGAGAAAGGATCAGCTGGAAGCTAAGTAACTGTAGCCTTATATTAAAGAAAGCATTATACCACAGAGCCACACAAAATGGAGAGATTTGCAGATACGTGCCATGAATGAGATTCAAAGCTCTGATCAAGGTCTCATGAAAGCCATTGGTTTCAGTGGGTGTTGAATAAAAATAACACTGGTGTAGAAAGACACTGCAGAAGAACACAGGGATCACAAGACATTATCTTTACAAGGAATATGTATATTATGTGACAAATTCCAAACAAAAACTGAAGAGTTTTGAAATGCATGTTGCAATGAAACTGCTCCAATAAAAATAAAAAAAATCTAAATATGCACATTATTGTTGAATGCTCAACACAAATTTGGAAAATACTCCTTTTGCCCTTTTGAAGAACTAGTCATCTACACAGGCGGAATTTATAGGGATGGGACTATCGGCAAATTATTGCTTACCGATTTTATCGGTATTGGATTAATCCGATATCGGATTTATCGGTATCGGCATATCGATTTTTTAACATTGTCGATATTTCAGAATTTAACATTGCGGCCATTGTTAAAATGGTCGCAGTGTTAAAGATCTGAAAAATCGGCAATGTTAAAAAAATGATATGCCGATACCAATATTATCGGTATTATCGGTTTAATCCGATATTGCCAATTATCAGCATTATCGGATTAATCTGATACCGATAGTCCCAGCCGTAGGAATTTGTATTGATCATTAGTAAAATATGACCTAGGTGACACTGCTGATCTTAGGCAGGGTAGTAAAATACTACCCTGGAGCAGGAACCAAACCTAACATTGGCTACAATCCCAACCCCCCTCCTTGCAGGATCTGCATGGGTTCCGTGTGGGTTCCGCCTGGCAAAATGCACGCACAATGGACATGTGCATGGGTTGCAAGCATGAGAGCACATCAAGGTTGACACGAAGGATCGGCCCCATTGCCTGGTGCCCATTCTTTTAATCCAAACTTTAGTTCTGACTTCATTCCCTTTCTAACTTACCATTTCTAAAGAGGGAAAATTAATGAATACAAAGGGACCTGTAGAACCAAACATTGTGATACTTTAGTAGATGATCACATAGAAACTCTATAGCAGCTAAAATGATACTTATGTTTATAGAAAAGTTTTTTAAAAGCCCCTATTTTTAGTGATTTTCTGACCAAAAAATGAAAAATAACTTCTGACAGAACACAAAATCTGAAAATTTGGTATAACGTGGATGCAAGCTATATTGGCAACAGAGAGTTATCAAATTACTTTTTAAATATGCAGCTCTAGGATGTATTAGGAGTGTTCGAAAGTGTTAGAGCATCCACAGTCTGACAGCTCAACAATAACATACTTCCTTGCTGGATAGGAATCAATTGTTCCCCTTATTTTGCCCCAACATTATAGGGGGGGTGGACCTTAAAACAGAAGTTAGATTTCTCTGGACATAGTTAGCTCTCATACTAAAAAGCTAGATGATTTCCACCCAGCTCTCTTCTATTTGCCCTGTGTTTCTACTGTTCCTCATGAAAATACTGACTTACTCTCATGAGTCAAGCCATGCATCTCCAGTTGATGTCTATTTAAAAAAGAATTCTGTTATCATTAGCCTAGTACAAGAACTTTGTCTGGCCTTTTTTCTATTTAACTCTGGGTGATAACAAACGGGATGGGTTGAGATGGATTCCTGGACTGACCATGGAAGGGCCACTTCAGTCGCCACTCCTTAGGTCAGCAGGGAGGGCAGTTCAAATGAGCAGCCCACACCCCAGGGAATCTTGGCAAGGGGGGAGTCATCACAAGTACCTCTACTCCATGGGTTGATCGAGGAGCTGTCAACATGAGACAGGACTCACAGACCTCTGCTTCGCAGCAGGATTGCCCCCCCCAGAGGAGCTGCTGCCAAACAGCTGATGGGGGCCTGGAGGCGCACCTTCACCCGGCCCAGGTACACAGTCCAAACAGCTGATTGAAGGCACTCCTCCAGCCCCCCACCCCTTGAGTCAGCTATTTTGCAAGGTGGGTATGCACACCAAACAGCTGATGGGGGGTATGGAGAAGTGCCCCCAATCAGTTCTTTGGTGCAAGTAGCTGGCCCATTGACCAGCTGATCAGGGGAGTCCAGAGGAGCGTGTTCACCTGGCCTACCTAAGAGTTCTGAGCTGATTGGGAGTCTGATGGAGCACAGTCACCCTGTCTGCCAAACAACTGATCAGGGGGCCCTGAAAGAGTGCCTTCACAGATGGAAGGGTGGATTTTCCCGGCTGCTGGGCAAGCCTTAGTCCAGGTTGCCTTACTGATCTCTTCTGACGATGCATCTGGTAGCAGCCAGCCATCCGCCTCAGGGCATTAGTGAAGAAACATCTAGTGGCCACTGAATTGATGACCAGGTGATTGATGGGTTATTGTAGGCTACTGCAGGCTACCGTCTTGCTTGTTTTCACCCTCTGTCTCCTTTTTACGTTGTTTGCATATGGAAAGGTGGCCATGTAAAGGGCATTTTGTGGTGTGTGTTTTTTTTAAAAATGCATACCTTATTTAAAATAAACAGTCCTCTAAACAGAGCACATAAGCAATAACACAATTGGAGCCAGGTGGGGAGAAAGCAATTGGACATGCATCGTCTCCTAACTGCAGCCCTCACAGCCCCACACTGCAGAAAGAGGATGATGCATGTCCCATTGTTCCATCAAGGATATGGAATTGATCAATAGCATAGATAGTACATGAGCTGGACCCTCCTGTTAAATGTCCCATCTTCCTCAAGGTCTGAAACTACAATTCCACCCAGTTTCTGTTTGATGGAACTGGGCATTTCAATTGGTGTGAACAGAATTGTGATTGGACCAACCAAAAATAATTCTGGCAATTGTGCACGTGCAAAATGGCCCCCGGCTGTTCTGCGCATGCACAATCCTTAAATCTCAATCAGAATTCCAATTGGAAAATTACTTAGGTCAGAACTCTAATCAAAATTGTAGCAGCCATTCCAATTTTGCTAAATTTTTCTGTGAAATCAGAATGGGCTATTCCAAACCAGCCCTATCTAACTAAAATGGGGGAAGGAAGGAAATAAAGTGTACTAATTTTGAAGTGACCTTCAGGAGGGGTAAGATTCCCAACCCTGAATCTAGTTGTCTTCAATGTTAGTTTATTGGCTGGCCAGCAATATTCCTCCAAACATTCTAAGTGTTAGGGAGGAAATCCTGCCTTTAATTAAGTAAATCAAAACATTCCTATTTCCTTCTGTACTACAGTGACAACTGTTGTCTATTCCTATTCAGTTTAGCAGTGCTATTTAGCTCTTCACCACATTTAAAATGCATACCTTATTTAAAATAAACAGTCCTCTAAACAGAGCAGCAGTAGTCAACGTAAAAGGAAAAAAAAATCTGAGACAATCACCGTCAAGGAAGAAGGAGGTGATGAAAGTGCTGAAGGGGTGTAGCACATTCAGCATACCATTTTGTAGCCAATTGAATATTTTATTTAGTGAGAACATAAAATACACACCCTAGAATATTTTTTGGAAGTGACATGAAAGCTGTTTAAAACCCAATTTACTGGTGCTCCATGCCTATTATAGCAAAATAGTAAAATATTTATCCATACAATTCTATTTTAGCCATAATTAAGATTAAAGCTGTGAATTTTAGCTCTTTACTTGGCAATCCCTGTTAAAGGTGACATTTTGAAGTCAATGGGAAGATTTCTTTGACTTCAGTGCATCCAGGATGTTCGCTTTGGTGCTTAGTAGGTTCAGAGGAATAATATTGGGCAGCCCCCATTCTAGCACCTGAGAAAACACTAGATACTAGATA
>QEPC01009399.1:1351504-1387493 GCA_003113815.1 Sphenodon punctatus | reverse complement strand
GCAGCAGCAGCTGCTCCGTCCAGCGCGCTCGTACTTCCTGCTCGTACTTCCTGGCCCCTCCCGACGGGGCCTCTCAGGGCGACGCATCCGGATGACGTCATCCAGCTGCGTCGCCCTGAGAGGCCCCGTCGGGAGGGGCCAGGAAGTACGAGCAGGAAGTACGAGCGCGCTGGACGGAGCAGCTGCTGCTGCCGTCCCTGGTAAGGCAATTCCTTTTGTTTTTTTGGGGGGGGGAGAGTCAAGCATGCCCCAGCAGCTGGGGAGGGCAAGCCCCGGAAGCTGGGGAGGGGAAACCCTGAGGTTTTTACCAGTGCGGGGGGAGGAGGAGGCAAGCCAAGCCCCCCCCCCCGCATTGTAAATCGCGCCGAGGCGCAGAATTGGGCCCTGACTCCCACGGAATTTAAAAAAAAATTCCGCGGAAGAATCGGGGCCCTGGTCATGAGGTCAGTTAGATAAGGCAGCCGAGGCTGTCTAGTATGAGAGAGAGAGAGAGAGAGAGAGAGAGAGAGGCAGGGCAGGCGCCAGGCATTGGGAGGGAGGGACAGCACCTCAGCAGCACAGCAGCAGTAGCCCTAGCCCAGATTGAGGAGGAGGAGCCCTGTCCCATGAATGCCCCTGGCATAAGATGACGTGTGCCACTGCACCATAAATCCTTGTCCAGGGGCAGCTCGGGGAATCCCAGCAGCAGAAGGTTCACCTTAATGAACAGCAACTGCTCCACCAACTTGGCCCCCAGTCTCAGGCAGTGCGGGAAGCAAATGTCCCCCGCCATAGAGAACACCCGCTCGCTGGGGACACTGGTTGGTGGACAGGACAAGATACCCTTGGTCACTTTTGACAGGGTTGGTCACACATTCTTTCTTTTAATATTGGCATGAGCTTTCTCTATAGCCTAAAATAATTATACAATACATAACCAACACATAAAAAATTATACAACCTGATATAAAATAAACCAAATACAAAGGTTTCTAAAATAGCTCCTAAAAGCTACTTGACAGTTAGCTGGCACTTGGGAGTCAAGGCCATTAGGACCTATGGTTAGGGTACAAATAATGGTACAACTCAAGGTCTTACTGTACAACTTACATGCAGAAATTTAGACAGAAGGTCCTGGTTAGTACCAGAGCATACAAGATACCACTCACCCAACTTAAACCTCAACTATGGTGCCAACAGTTTTGACCTGATTTGAGCTCTCTTCCATCCAGCCAAGCTCAGAAAAGTAGCTATAGCCACCAACTCGTCTGGCTCCACCCTGGTGAGGAGAAAATAATAAGTCTCCATAACACTGTGTATAGATTCTTTTTGAGCTATTGGGAGAAGCCAAACTGATCATAAAGTTGTGTAGTAGGGGCACCTTAACAGCACATGGTCTGTAGATTCAACCTCCTCCAATGAGCACGAGCAAAGTCGATTCTCATAAGTTACCTTATTATGCCTTCCTTCCGTAACTGCTGAGCGGATAATCCGGAAGCGAAGCTGAGTATACAGCCTACACAAATATGGGTTAGTCAGGCTGTCCAAATAAGATTCAAAATGAACCTCGCGCTTAAGGGTGCAACCCTCCATTGGAGTACTGCTGCCAGATCTTCTTGATGGGCAATGTCCTTCTCTGCAACTCCGCCTTTATAACATTCAATTTTTTGCCGGCAAAATAGCTGAATGAAAAAACTCAGCTTACCAGAAGGTGGTGCAAATAAAGCAGCCAGGGGTATGCTCTTAAGCTTGAAGAAACAACCTCTTCCTTCAGGCATAGTAATGGCAAGTACCCTTCACTAGATGACAACAACTGCAGCCAATATCGAATGACTGGGATTTTTGCCAGGGTGCTCAATGAGATGTTTCCCGTTTCTGCTCATAAAATCGTGCCAGGGACGCTTGGGCCAACCTTGAGTCGGCGCCACAGTAACTTATCTTGCACCCTTTGCAGGATTACCATATTCGGGAAGGGTACTAATTCTAGCCCAAATTTGGCTATTGATGGGATCTTTGCTCTATAAACACTCAAAAACGTAGAGAGGGATACGCCCTGTGAAATGGAAATAGTCCTGCTTAAAGACTGTGTTGCCTTAGCAGCCTTGTTAGCACGTGCCCGTAGGTGCTCACTCCAGGTACCCCTTCTTGAAAAGGTTACCCCAAGATAGACACAGTGGGGAATTAACTCAAGAGCGCCTAGGTTTAACCTCCAGGAACGTGGAAGTTTGGCCTTGGAGACGTTTATTTCCAGCCTGTTCTTTTGACAATAACTATGGCAGTTATTTAGGGCCCACCTCAGGCCAATCTCAGTTTGCGAACGAATTATAAGGTCAACTGCAAACTGGAGGGTGCCAACATGTATGTCTCTAACCTTGGGGGGATATACTTCATCCTTCTGGATAAAGATCACACATTGGCCTTGCCAACCCAGTAGGCCAAGGGATCGCTGCTGGGATCAATGCATGGCTCCTCCTCCAGGTAGGTCTCCACAGCTGCTGAGGTGCCGTCGTACTCCCTGTCATGGAAGAACATAGGGTCACACACGTGTAACACCCTATGTTCTTCTGTGACACTCCTTCTGATAGCTCTGCCTGGGAACCACCTCCACCACTGCCCTCAGCCACGCTGCTTGCCCTATTGTGCATGGCACCATGCTCCCCAGAGTGACCTGCACGTAGGCCGAGCTGCTTCTGCTGCTGCTGGTACTGGTGGTGCTCCCAATAGGGCTGGAGGCAGGGATAGACCTGCCTGGCTGAGAGGGGTGGCTGTTCCCACTCCCAGCATCCACAGGGGTGTCCTGCTGCATAGCCCACTCTGCCTGCCTCTCCACCAGCGCATCCTTCCGTAGGGCATAGAGCACTGTCTGGCGTGCCATGCTGTCATTGACCCTGGGGTCCAGCATTGTTTCCAGGACATATTCCTCCCACTGTAGGAGGGCATCAAAACACACCTCCAGCCCTGACTTCAGCTTCTGCACCAGTTCAAGTACCTCATTGGCCAGCTTCCTGTCCACAGGGCCACAATCCTGCCCCCTGAGAATCTCGTCCAGACTCCTGTGGAGACTATGGACCAGAGGGATCACCTGGCTGAGGGTGGAGGTGGAGCTGCTCACGGTCTCTGTTATGGCCAGGAATGGTCTCAGGAGACTGTTTGAGCCAGGAGCTCCCATTCTGCCCCATTAAAACCCTTCTGGTGCCCTGAAGTCCGTTTCCAGTTGCACCTGATGCAAGGTGGCTTTCTTCTCAAGAAGCTGCTCGAGCATCAGAAGGGTGGAATTCCAACGTGTGGCCAGATCCTGGACCAGCTAGTGCCCTGGGGAGCCTTTCTCGGCCTGCTTCTCCTGAAGGAGCTCGCTGCCCTTCATGCTCCGGTTGAAGAAACCTGCTAGCTTCCTCCCCTGCTCAATCAGGGAGCTAAGGGTGCCGTCCCCAATCACCTTATCCCCCAAGCCAAGAGCATCCCTGACCAGCAGGTGAAGGGTGTGTGTGGCAGAAGGAATGCTGGTGAAGCCCCGTCATGGACTGCCTTTCATACATTTGCGGTGTTGTCCGTCACCATGAACCCCTTGGTGAAGGCCCTGCCTGGCATAACCCACTCCCTCACCAAGGTGACCAGGGCTAACTCTATTTTCCTGGAGGTGTGGGTGCTGTCCATGACTTGTGCCTGAAACAGGGATCACCTATACCCTGCTTCGGGACCCCCTCCTGCCACTCCCCAAAGCTGCCTCTCGGTCCTGCCACTAGTGCGCTGTTACCACCAGGTACACGTGCTTGGCGTTCCTGCTGGACCACAGGTCTGTGGAGAAGTGGACCGTGGACCCACCAGCCCCTGCCAGCTGCTCCCTCACCTGCTCCTTCAAAGCCCTGTAAAGGTCTGGCACCGCAGTCCGACTGAGGGTGGTGCAGGATGGCAGCTTAAACTGGGTGGGCAGGAATGCAATCAGCCACTGGAAGCCCTTGTCTTCTACAATTGAGAAGGGCTGCCCATCCAGTGCAATCATTTCGGCCAACAGGCGCTTGACTTTCTCTTGAAAGCCACGCTGCCCTGCTGCTCATGGCCTTGGCAGCTGCCCCCTCCCCAGCTCCTCCATGGTGGACTGACGCTGCTGGCGACGCTCCTGCTGCTGTTCTTCCCCCCCTGCTCTTGCTGGTCGAGGCAGCAGTTGGTGCGGGACGCTTGCCCGCTGAAGGAGTCGGGCAACTTGCCGCTGCATTCGGGAACCCACTGGCATCCAATTTCTCTGCCTTCCCGTTTAGCAGCAGAGCACTGTGTCATGACTTCAGGTGCCTTGCCATTGCAGTTGTCCCAATGTTGGCGACCACTTGCCCACGCTTCACCAGCTTATTGCACAAAGTGCACTGCACCTCTCTGGGATCATCTGCCCGCACCAGCTTAAAATGTTCCCATACAGAGGATTTCCCCCCCCTCCTGCCTTCTGGCTGCCCCGGGTGATGCACTGCTGCCAGTGCTGCTTGGAGGGGCAGAACTTGGTGGCACTGGCGACACAGCTCTGGGAGGAGGGTCAGCCATCGCCTCAGCTACAGACATCTCCTCTGCGGCACTAGTGTCTGCCTCTGACTCACTGTCCGTGATCACGGTGATGTCCCGTGAAGGGGAGTACTGGAACCCTGAGGCTAGACTGGCCATGCCCGCCATGCTGCTGGCACTCTCCTTGTGCCCCCCTCTGTAGCTGCTCCTGCTGCTCCTGCTACTCATCTCCCAGGCGGAATCAGGCCAGCACGTCTAAAGGCCGGCCGGCCGACTTGATTCCTGACCGGGAACAGAAACGGATCCCGGTCCATGATTGAGCGTGGTGCCCGTCACGTCTAAAAATACCCTAATTTTCCAACCTGGCTCTTCTTAGCCAGTTCCCAGCTGCTGAGCTCCTATCCCAGTCTGAAGCAGATACAGACTGACTTTACATCAGAGTCTCATGTGCTTATATTTCAGGAGGGGTGTGGCTTATTGAGGCAGTCAACTCCCTTAAGGGGGCAGTCACTCCCAGCTATTCTGCAGGGTTTCACCCTCACCTAGACTTTAGGGCTGAAACGTGCTCTCGTTATTATCGTGTTTCTCTGTGAGAATCACAGTTCTCAGCAGCATCGGCTGTCAGCATCTTGGTTGCAGTCTCACCAAGAAACACAAGAAAACAAACAAACAAACAACAACAAAAAAGAACTATGCACACATAAAATGGCCGCTTGTAAGAGCAGATTTTCCTCCTAAAAATGTCTGTTGTCTAGGTTTTAAGCAGAGAAATTGGAAAAGAATAAATCAACCCATGAGCTTTCAAGCTGATTAAATAATATTAAATATGAATCTAACAAAGTATCTTTTACAGAGGAAGAGCTGCATGCTTGGTGTGTGTATGTGGGAAACCCACGTGTGATGTTTCCGCGCACACAGTCCACCATTCTCCTGCTATCAAGGATTTCCACATGATTTCTGAGCCATTCCTTTGTACATATCCTTTGCTCCATGTTTCGTCTTCCACATGGGATCTGTAGACTGCGGGATTGAGCCCAATGACAGTCCTGTGGCCACTGAAATCACGTGGAAAACACCCCTTGACTACAGTGAACTTTAGCTACAGGTCTAAAATATTTCGTCCATAGGAACTCAGCTTTTGCGCTGATTTTTTTGTTTAGTGAAGCAGTAACCTGATGCTAGGGAATCTGTTCCACAACATAGACACTCTGGTCTTTCCCCTGTCAGTCCTCACCCTAATTGTCCAAAAAGAGAACCATGAACAGTATGAGATAGGGATGTGTGAACGCGGTTCGGATGTTCGGCGTTCGGACTGAAATCAGTCCGTTCTGACAACTGAACCGAACGTTCAAACTGAAAAAAATCAAACAGTTCGGTCGTGTTTTGATGAGTTTGGGTGGGAAAAACGTGAATGGAAGGCCCAGGGAGGGGGAGGCAGCTGAGGAGCAGACTTCCTGGCACCAGGGGTGGAGAGGCTTGGAGTAGAAGCCAGCCTGACCAATCACCATCCCTTTTCTCCTAAGACCACTGGCTTGGCAGTCTGCGATTGGACATGTTGGAAGGGGTGGGGTGGGGTGGGGTGGGGCTAGGCTGCACAGAGCCAATGGGGCTTGTGGTAAGGCGGCCACAGTAACAAAAGTCATTGCCCTCCCCCCTTCCAACATGTTATGAGCTAGCCACTGATCCTGTCAGCAGGCGTTTTCAAAAGTCTTCCTCTCCTTGTCGTTTGTGTACCTTCCAATCCATTGCCATCCTCCTCCTATTTCACCCATCCCACACATTTACCTCCCTAGTATCATTTATTTAGATTAGATTAGATAGATTTAGGTGTTATTTTTATTTTTTACCCATCCCTGTGTTCTTTCTCTCTACCTTCCATTGAATCCTCCCCTCCTCTCACTATGTATTCCATCCCTGATTCCCTTGAACCCGTCCCCTGTTTTTGGATTTATTTAGAGTAGCATTAGATTGATTTAGGTGAGCTGTCTGTATCCCCCCCCCCATCCCTGTAAATAGATAGATAGATAGATAGATAGATGTAGGGGTAAGCTTAGTTATAGAGATAGATAGAGATAGTGTGCTGCGATTCATTTTTATCTTGTGTTTGTAGGACTATGCCTTTGTAGTTATTAGATATTCCATTTAGTTCCATAGGTTTTAGAATAGTTAATAGCAGTTAGGTTTAGTATAGCTAGATACCGGTCTGCTGCCCATAAGGTGGGCCATGGGGCACGTGACAGAGGTGGCAGGGGCCGTGCCAGTGGAGTGGCAGCAGCAGCAGCCAGAGCCCATCACAAAACCCCAAACTCCACAGGCCTGATTTTTGGAGACATGATGTTCCTCCAGGGCCACCAATGTCCCCCATTATTGACGTGACCAAGCAGTCCTCCTGGGGGGCTGTCATTAAGTTGCGACCCTGCTGGCACATCTTGGGGCTAATACGCTACATGTGCTGCTGCTGTCAGGTAGGGATCTGACAAGCTGTATATACAAACATACAGTGAGATTCTGCCACCTGCCAGAAGCAGCACAGAGGGGTAAAAGACTGGAAAGGTGAAACTCAGCTGGCAACAAATATAACTTTTATAATAATTTTTTTAAAAACAAACACTAACAATATAACAAGACATAAAAATAACAAACTTAAGTGTCTCAGAGCCAAACAATACCGATACCGAAAATAAAATCTTTGAAATCGGTATCAATATCGGTACCGATACCATTATCGCTTCAGATTTTTCAAATGTTTGGCTGAACCGAACTCTGCCAAACCGAACGCCCGAACCCGAACTCAGTTTTTGGACCAAACGGCCGAACATCCGAATCGCATTCTGTTTGCACATTCCTAGTATGAGAAACCCACTGAATTTTAAAGTTTGTTCTAAAATATAGACCAGTTTCAAACCAGTTACAAGCAGGCACATCTCTGTTGAAGTTATACAGGGGATGAATTGACCCATTAGGCATGGAAAAGTGTTTGTCAGCATTAATGTTGTATAGACTCTAATCCATACCTCATTGAAAATGATAGAAGACTCCTAATAAATCTAGCGGGCTTTGAATCTCTCTCATTGCCCAGGTTCATTTTTCAAACAGGAGAGAGTTACGTTCAAGGGGGCTCTAAAATCAGTAGAACAAATTAAAAATACTTACTTGATGCTTTTGTTCTTAGCTGCTCGGATGGTCTGCTTGGTTCCCCAATCCCAATGCTATTGCCAGCAACCACACGGAATGCGTATTCAACCCAAGGGTTTAAACTGACCACTGTTGCTGTGTAAGTTTGACCGTTAATAACTTCAGGAACTAAACATAAACAGAGATGTAAATGAAAATCTCTTTTTGAAGTGAATGCAAGAAAACAAACTGGAAATTTGAGAATGCTCACCTGTTGAAACTGCCTGCCATCCAACAGAGAAAGGAGTCCTTGTCTGAATAGTGTATATCTGGACTGGACTATTATTATCCACTCCTGGTCTCCAGCACAGCACAGCAGTGGTGCTAGAAATGTGTTCCACTCTAACATCTTCTGGTGGACCTGGTGGGCCTTATTAAAAATAATAAAGAATATGATTGAAGGTCATTGCAATGTAAGAGTTCAAAATTGCCAGTTCTCTTTTGGGCTCTGTTAAGCAAACTCCTACTTGTTCACAAAAGTCGGCAGGGCTAGTCATGGGAATAAATACTCACCAATCCAAGTCTAAGCTTTACAATACACCACTCAGGCTTTTTGTGTCTTCTATAGATGTTTGAAAAATCACACTGCTATGTATTTGAAAGGCGTATTTTATACCCACTGATTTTGGCTGGAGTTTGAAATTAAGATATAATTCAGCTCCAGATCCCACCAAATAACAGTTTTATTAGACTTTTTACTGCCATTGCTGCCACTGCTTTTGTCAAGCAGTTTCATTCTACACATTTTATTTTGAGTAGCTCCAATCTTGTTTGCTTGTATGTCAGAGGAAGTTTTGTCTCCAATTAAGCCAAGGATTGGCACATGAGTAGTGTCAAGGGAAACAGTTAAAATGAATTCAGTGGAAATATTTGCACAGTCCAAATAACATACGTAATGTTTTATCTGAAGTAAAGTCTGTGGAACTAGGCCACTGAAGGTGCAACTTATTATCTTGGCATAATTAGCTCCCTCAATGTTTCTCCTCACAAAGCCACAAGTCTTAAGTGAGGCAGGGAGATTTATGCAAGCCCTCTGCACAAGGTTATATCCAGGGGTATGCAATTTGTTTAATGTTTATATGTTGCTAAAATGAATGGAGCCCCATTCCTTTTAGTAACTAAAGTCCTAAAAATGATTGAATTAGCAAATGACATGCCTTTGGTTTCATTCATTTTTGTTTAAAAATAAAAAATAAAATAAAAATATCATTGTACATGTGTAAAATGGCCACCAAGGCCACTGCGAGCATCACTGCCATTTTGGAAGACGGCAACCAGTCTCAGCATGCACAAATTGGTCACTGTGCATGTGTAAAATGGCTGCCCTTTCCCAAAATGGTGGTGATGCTGTCACCACCATTTCTCAAAAGGGTGCACTTGTGCATAATGGCCCAGTGGCCATTTTGTGCATGCAAAGCGATTTATATATATATATATATAATTTTTCAATATTTATAAACAAAAAAACTCAACCAAGATGAACAAGGTTCTGATGAAAATCTTAAAATGAAAAACAAAAATGAAAATGAAAGAGGTAAGTGCTGCACAGGCCTAGTTACATCTTTTATATTAATATGTAGCATAAGTAGGATAGTAAAAAACCTCACTGCAGATCACTGCCTTCATCTCAGCATAGAACACATCAAAGAATTGGATATGTTCAATCTTGAGTAAAGAAGACTAAGGGGAGACATGATAGCTGTTCTCAAATATCTAAAAGGATATCCCAAACCAAGTTATGGCACCATCGAACCAAGATGTACAAAGGGAGTTCTCTGTCTGCATCAAGTGCTCCATGATGTTTTTGCGATGCCTGTTGACCAGCAGGTATTCCAATCATGACTCTAGTTTCCTGCTCTTCCCTCTCTTCCCCCTCCCATTTTGGTTTTTCCAACATAATTTGCTTTGCTTCTCACGCACATGTCAGCCAGCTAGAGGGGAAAAAACATTGTTCATGCGCAAAATGGTCACTGTGACTAACAAAAAATGGTAATAGTGTCACTGCCATTTTAGTCCGGCTGCCATTATTTTTTGCAGGTTGAACAGGGCTTCTAAGGGACGATCCCAAACCCCACAGGTGTCCCGCACACCCCCTGAAGGGGCTGTGGAGATGGAAACATGTTGACTAAGTGCACTGGAGATGCTGGAAGCTGTCATGAAAGTGCTACAAAACCCTGTAAAACTGTTGTAAAATTCCCTATAAGTGACCAAAAAAAGTTCCAGAAAGTGACAAAAATTGAGGGAAAGTACCAGGAAATGACAAAAAGTCCTGGAAAGTGATGAAAAGTCCCAGAACATGAAAAAAAGTCCCAGAAAGTGATAAAAATGATGGGGGGAAATGGTGGCGGCACAGAATCAATAGAAACCCATGAAGTACCAATGGACACTCGCACATACACATCCAGACCGAAAAGGTCAGTATTCTTCTTTGGAACAGGAGCATTTGTTTTCTTCTCAACCTTAGCTTCTCTAAGGAACTGTTCTGTCTCTGATCTCTCCTTCGAACCCCATCCCATCTGTAACCATTTCCTTTCCTCCTTCAACCTCTCCCATTGCTCCCCCTCCTCTTCCCCATCTCCCCATCTCTTCCGAGACCTGCAGGCCATTGTGCCCCAGGACTTTGCCTCCTCCCTCTCTCCTTTTCTCCCCTCAGTCCTCGTCTCCTCGTCCCCTGATTCTGCAATCTCCGCCTTCAACTCCTCTCTCGCCTCCACCCTCGACTCCCTTGCCCCACTCTCCTCCCGCCTGACTCGCTCTCGTAACTCTCTCATCCGGGCTGCTGAATGCCTCTGGCACAAATCCCACTACTGTGCCTACTTCCTCCACTTCAAATTCTGCCTCTCATTGCTCAGCTCTGCTATCTCCCTCACTAGTCAGCAGTACTATGCCTCCCACATTGAGGTCTGCTCCCGGAACCCTTGCCGCCTTTTTTCCACCTTTGACTCGCTTCTCAAACCCCCCTGTCCTCCTCCTCCTCCCTCTTCTCTCTCCGCTCAGGATCTTGCTCTCTTTTTACCTCTAAGATTGACAAGATCTGCCTGGATATCGCTTCCAAGTCCTCTCCCCCTATACTCCCCCCCTTTCTCTCCTCCCCCCAACTCTCTCCTGTCCTCCTTCCCTCCCGCCTCCCTTGAGGAAATCTCCTCCCTGCTCTCCTCCAACCCCTCAACTTGCCCCCTGGACCCCATTCCTTCTCACCTCCTGACTTCCATTGCCTCGACCATCGCCCATCCTGCATATCATCAACCTCTCCCTCTCTACCGGCTCCTTCCCCTCTGCCTTTAAACATGCCACCGTCTCCCCCATCCTCAAAAAGTCCTCTCTGGATCCCTCTGAACCCTCTAATTACCATCTTATCTTGCTCCTCCCTTTTGCTTCCAAGCTCTTTGAACGGGTAGTCTAGTCCTGTTGCCTCGACCTCCTCTCCGCCAACTCCTTCCTTGACCCCCTCCAATCTGGCTTCCGTCCCATTCACTCCACTGAAACTGCTCTTGCTAAGATCACCAATGATCTTCTTGTGGCTAAATATAACTGCCTTTACTCTATTCTTGTCCTCCTTGATCTCGCTGCTGCCTTTGACACTGTTGACCATTGGCTTCTGCTTGAATCATTCCACTCTCTTGGATTCTGGGACTCTGTCCTTGGCTGGTTCTCCTCCTACCTTTGAATCTGACCACTCCTTCAATATATCTCTTACTAATTCCTCCCCCTACTCCTCCCTACCCCTCTCGGTCAGAGTTCCCCAATGCTCTGTCCTTGGCCCTCTCCTTTTCTCTATCTACACCCAATCCCATGGCAAACTCATTGCGTCCCACGGTTTCCCAAACCACCTATACGCTGATGACACTCAACTCTATCTCTCCACTCCTTCCCTCTCCCCCTCTGCTCAAGCTCGTCTCACCAACTGTCTCTCCGATATCTCCACCTAGATGTCTCAACACCAATTCAAACTGAACATGGTGAAAACTGAACTCCTGACCTTCCCTCCCTACTCTTCTTCTCCCTCTTCCCTATCAATTACCATTGAAGGGGTCTCCATACTCCCTGTCTCCAAAGCCCGCACCTTGGCCTCCATCTTTCGCCCGCACTTTACCTTAAAACCCTACATTGTCTCCGTGGCCAAATCCTGCCACTTCTCCCTCCACAACACTGCCAAGATCCGCCCTTTTCTGTCTGTCTCCTCTGCCAAAACTCTCATCCACGCCCTAGTCATCTCATGCTTCGACTATTGTAACCTCCTCATTGCTGGACTTCCCCGCTTCCACCTTTCTTCCCTCATCTCTGTTCAAAACTCTGCTGCCAGGATCATCCACCTAGCCCGTCGCTTTGACCACGTGCAGCCTCTCCTCTCCTCTCTCCACTGACTCCCTCTTCCTGACCATATTCTGCACAAGCTCCTTGTCATCACCTACAAAGCCCTTCACAACCTCGCTCCCCCCTACCTCTCTGCCCTGATCTCTCTCCGAACCCCTGTTCAAGCCCTTCACTCCTCTTCCATTCCCTCCCTCACCCTCCCACGCCTCGCCTGCTCCCCCAACCGCCTTTGTCCCTTCTCTCTTGCTACCCCACACGCCTGGAACTCCCTCCCTGCCTTTGTCCGCCTGGCCCCCATCCTGCACATGTTCAAGTCCCTCCTCAAAACTCACCTCTTCCGCTCCGCCCTTCCTAACTCCTGCTAAGCATCCCCACCCAGGATTATCCCCCACCTGTTATCTGCAAACTCCCAATTCTCTGTAACCAAGCCAAGAACGTGTACCTGAGCTCTCGCATCCTCATGAATGTCGCATCCCTTTTCTCTCCCTCTGTTTCCCCTTCCCTGTCTCCCTCCCCCTGTCTTTAGATTGTGAGCTCTCGGGCAGGGACCGTGTCTATCTTACTCTTTGTAAAGTGCCAGGTACGTTGCTGGTGCTATATAAATGCTAATAATAATAATAATAATAATAATTAATAAATGCTAATGATAATAATAATAATAATAATAATAATAATAATAATAATAATTAGTAACATGTGCCAGGACATCTCTGTCCTGGTACATGAGTTTGCGAGTTTTACTTGGAAGAAACCAATTGGGCCGCTCATTCAGCCCTATTAGACAACATTCATGCCCATTTCATTTGTTTTAGCTCATATCATTCAGAGTTCATAGGTCTGACGGTTTTGGTGGGTGCTGGTTTCACATCTACTACTACTTATTATTTTTATAGCACTACTAGGCAAATGGAGCACTTTACACTAACAGTTTTTCAAAGACAGGTCCCTGCCCAGTGGGCTTACAATCTAATATGGACAGTGAGGGGACCACAGGGACAGACAGACACCCACACATATTCCCATTTTACAGATGGGGAACTGAGGCTGAGAGATTGTGACTTGCCCAAGGCCACCCAGTGAGTTCATTGCTAGGGCAGAATTTGAACCTGGCTTCCCAGGTCCAAGTCCATCACCTTTTCAACTACACCACACTGGTTCTGTTCTATTGACTCCATTGAGCAGACACCACATCTACTCACTGAGAAGTACTGGTGTAGTCAGTTACAACATCTACTACTGAGTAGATCTGGGTCTACTCAACACCTACTGTGTCATCCTGGTTACTAATAAAAAATATATACTCTGTTAATGGATAGGTAAATCAACGAGGCTCATTTGTTCATTTATTTGGTCGATTTGTTTACCTCTGTTATTGAGCTAAAACCTACTTTCCTGTAAAGGGACCAAGGAATCAAAGTTTCCTCATAAAAGTGACACTTGTGACATAATTTTAAGCCTCGACTCAATCACTTGACTCCTCCTTTATGGCTTCAAATGAAGACAGAACTTTCCATCTTAAAGCTCAGTCCCTCTTCTTTTTTCCACTTGGGCGAGTTAGTTGCAGAGTCCTGCAACTAACTAGTGCCCACCAAGCCAAGTTTACTCCAAAAAGCAATCCAGCCCACCTAATAGAGCTTTGTCACAGAACACAAGCTAGGTAAGTTTTATCACTCTCATTTCCAAGTATGAAATATTTATATTCTTTTGTAAGTTATAGTAAGTTTGAATTCTACACGTAACGGTCTTACCTCTTACAATTATATCTGCCCATGCAGATAGATTGTCTATAGTTGTCTGTACCATGCATACATATTTTCCAGAATGATTTAGCTGAATGTTTCTTATCATTAAGTCCCCAACAGATTCCTGGAGATAAAAGGAAGAGAAAGATCACCTGTTTTCCATACTGAACATGTTTTTATAACTTGCTAAAAATTAAAAGAAAAAAATGCAGCTTTTAAAATAAATTATTCATTGCTATCATCAGTTTCTTTCATTGCAACATTTTTATTATGGCTTTGCAAATAGCACAGGCATCTTTATGAAATATATGAAAGCAAAATAAATGGATGTTTCATTATAATGGAAGAGTGATTTGCTATGCATATCAAAAATGGGCAAGGATCTTGAAAATAGTCATGAGGCTTATTAGGAAACAAGTTTGAGTAAGCACTAGGGATGGAACTTTCAGTTTTGGTTTAACCTGAAACTGCCCCCAAAAGGCATTTTTTGGTTTAAACTGAAGCACCCATAAATCAGCCTGCCATTTATTTTATTTATTTACTTATTATGTATATATTCACATTTATACCCCACCCCTCCTGAAACAGCTCAGGGTGGATTTATGGATGGTTTCAGTTTCATATTTTTCCCATTTAAGTCAATAGGAAATCTTCCCTTTGAAGTCAATGGGAAATTTCCTCATTGACTTCAATGGGAAGGGAGATCAATCCGTAAACCCACAGTACCATCCCATCGCCTGGGACAGTGGATCCAACCTCCCACTCCGACACTTTGGCATGTACTTTCTGTCCTTGGAGGGCTTTATCGAACCTCCACCAGCCCAAAGCTGCTGTTGGGGGACTTTTCAGTAGGCTCCCTTGCTGAAGCACACTGTTGAGCTCCCTGCCCTGCAACACAGCTGTGTAAAATGTCCACTGGGGCCTAGTTAAGGGTGATGGCCATTTCCCACATGCACAAAATGGCCCGGTGGCCATTTTGCACAGGTGCACTGTGGAGCAGAAAGCTTGGCAGTGTGCCACAACAAGGAAGCCTGATGGGAAGCCCCTCCCCCCCAGCAGCGGTGGGTCAGTGGAGCTTCAATCAAGCCCTATGAAGCTGGTAAGTCCATGCCAGGGCCCCAGGGGATGTGTAGTTAGGATCCACTGTCCTGGGGGATGGGGTGATAGTGTGTTTTTTTACTGTTTGGTTTCCATTCCCATTGACTTCAATGGGAAAACTTCCTAGTGACTTGGGTGGGAAAAGTCCAAAACCAAAAATCCAAAACCGTAAAAAGATCCAGATTTTCAAAAGAACTGAATAAAAAGAAAAGAAAAGAAAATATGAAGTTCTCGCTAAAGATTTTGAAAAAACTTACACCTCCAATTCTTTCAAAATGAGTCATTCCTCTTTTAAAATCTATAGCATCACCATTGAATGACCATGTGAACACAACCTCAACGGAGGGATCTTTCGACACCTGACATGGAAGCACTATGCTTTCTCCAACTGTAACATCCATTTTAGAAGGTGAAACGGTGACTACAGTCCGGTCTGTTGGAAAAGAATATTTTTTTACTGTAAAAATGTTTATATAAGAAGAAGAATTTGCTCATAACAGACACAGGAGTTTTTGTGATTTGGGCATTATTTCTAAAATAACTAAGCACATATACATCTTTGACATTTAATATGAATAATGGCCTATATTATTAGAAAATTATCTCGAATGTTTTTCTGACAGCAGCATTGATAGAAAATTTCTGATGATACCATACATCTATATATAGACAATTTATATATTGTGAAAAAATAAAAGAGAAAAGACTGTGCTCCAGAGTCGCACTGGGTCACTCTTCCTAGAACTATTCAAGGTGTTTTGATCTGTAAAGCGCTAAACAACTTGGGCCCCAAGTATCTGAAAGACAGTCGCTTCCCTTATGTCATGCCGCAACCTTTCAAGTCAGCTGGGAGTGTCCTCTTGCAGGTACCATCTGCCTGTGAAGTTTTTACAGTGAGACCATGCAGAGAGGTGTTCTCAGTTGCTGCCCCATGAATGTGGACCTATCTCCCCTTGGAGATCCATCTAAGCGCAAGTCTACTCATCTTCCAGAAGCGATGTAAGACCGTTCTGTTTATCCAGGCATTTGGCAGACAGAGATAGATTTGGGTGGGATGGGGGAGAGTTAATGGCATTTTAAAGAATTTTTAATATGTTTTAATACATGTTTTTAATATGTTGTAAACCACCCTGAACCTTAATGGGAAGGTCTGGATATAAGTATAAACAAATAAATAAATAAAAAACAAAACAAAAGTAACTGAACGATTTCTTGATGTGGCTTGGACTAAACGACCACACTGTCAAAATCCTCATGCACTATTAATGCCATGATCAGGGGGTGACCAAATTACGGGCAAACATCAGAAAGTGGGTACAGTGCAAACATTTAGAATAGGGATACATGAACAGGGATGAGTCAAGGCATGATAGTAGGAGAGCAAGATTTAGGAAGAGAAGGCATAGCATACAGAATCAGAACATAGCAGGTTGTAGTCAGGAATAGGACATAGCGAGTTTCACCTAGTTTCCTGCGATTCCTGGGGCCGATCCCATTTCCTTCAGATCCCACATGTAACCATTCACATGCACAGCTGCGTACAAACTGTGAATGCAGAGGATCAGCGGCATGGGATCGGCCCCATTGAGTAGCCTAATATTCTGGTGTGGGGGCAGAGGGTCTTGGTGAAACAAGGGGTCTAGCAGGTAAGGTCTGGATTAGACCCAAGGCATGGCAGTGGCACTGGAAAGCCAGCCACCACCCCAGAATCCAAACAATGGGTGTCTTTAGACATAACATCAACGGGCATCTGAATGTGTGTTTGGATCTTGATATGAACGCCGGTTTGTCCCTGTGTTCACCATGTGGCGCTGCTTAGACACGCAGCCCATCTTGGGGCAATTCAGTGTTTTGCTCACCACCAGATCTCAGCACCCAAGTGCTGCCGCCTCATTCCCCATGTTGTACCTGCTAACAGGCCATGTGATATCATTAGACACAATGTTGGTCATGTGTTCAGCCGGAACACACAAACTGTCCTTGTGATGCAATACTTGGTGTTGGTATTGTTATGGTGCTTACACACAACAGCCAAACATATGCTTATGGGTTTTGACACCCGATCTTTGTTATGTCTAAAGACTCCCATTGCTTGTTTGATGCCCAGTCCCTGAAAATTATGACAATTGGCTTTGATTCCCCGCCTCCTTCCTAGTCATTCATGAATTTTACTTTTGAATATCATGTCACAGACCAGCCATGGTCCACCGGAAGCTTGTGAACTGCTAGTGGTTTGCAGGCTGCAGTTTGAGAATCATTGCATTCGACTTGCATGAACAGGGCCGGCCCCAGGCATGTGCCACATGTGCGGCAGCACATGGCCCCGTGGCCAGCTGGGGCCCTGCACTTGCCTGGCTGGGAAACAGGCTGCAGCCAGCTTCTCCCCCAGAAAGTGATTCTTCCTCCCCTCCCTGGCTCCAGACCCCATCCCTCACCTGCTTCTGCCTTCTAGTAGTGCTGCAGCAGCAGGGACACTGGATTGGGCTGGGAGATAAAGCTGTTTACAAACAGCTCCTCCCCATGTGCTGATCAGAAGGTTGTAAAGAAGGTTCTTCGAGATGGCTCCCAACATTCTCACAACTGGGTTGTGCGTGCTTACCCTATTCAAATAATAGACCACATGATGGTCTTGAGCTCCTCTAGTATAGAAAGAACCCTCCCCCTCTGAATGACAGTTCCTTTCAACCCTTTCTAGAAATATAAGAAAAGAATTCCATGCGAGGCTGGAAGGATGGGTGTTGTGAGAATGTTCGGAGCCATCTCAAAGAACCTTGTTTGCAAGGTAGCAACCTTCTGTTCTTCTTCGAGTGGCTCCTCACATGATATTTTTACATGGCTCCGCCGGGTGGGGAGTCCGTGGGTGCACCAGTGCATGGATGGGGCATGCACACAGCTGCACACACATCCCCACTCACCCACCACTCATCCACACCCACATAGTAACCACCATTTCCCCCGGTTGCTCCGTGCGTGGGGATGAGTGGGGGGGTGAGTGGGGATGCGTGTTAGGCGAGCGCGCACGCACCCCCACTCACCATGGGCGCGTGCACCACGTCATTCACATGGGGTTCCCCCACCCATGAACACACAGAAATCTGCGTGTTTACGGCTGGGAGGAGAGACCCGTGTAAAAAGGGCCACATTCTCACAACTGTCTTACTTATACTATCTTAGGTAGGAATTTAGGATGTAAAGCAATATCTATTCTGTCTTGGAAAATAAATCTGCAAATATGGTTCTGAGATTATTATGGCTGCTATTTCACTAACTCTTCTTAATGAAGTTATTGCTAACAGGAATACTGTCTTTAAACCCGCACCCCATAACCAGTTCATTTGCACCCCCATATAATCAATTCACGCTGCCCCGTGGGCACAAATTAAATGGTTATGGGTGGGGGCAGCGTGAATAGATTATATGGGGGCGGGGGCAGAAATGAACTGGTTATGGGGTGGGGGCAGCATGAACTGATTATGGGGGCACAACTGAACTGGTTATATGTCTCTTTTCATGGCATAATGCGCTTAATAAGCTAGCTGCATTTTGGGTGTCTTGTGTGTGTGATAGCAGCACCTCTGGACTGGTCACACCGCATGCGTGCACAAGGCACAGGCGGCACTGGCAGCAAGAAGCAACAGGCCCTGGAGGCCAGACTGGCTAAGCTCACCCCCTGGCCCCTCCTCCAGTAAGGCAGTGGACGCAGTCAGTCTCTCTGTGCCTGTGTCACTGCCCGCTTGGCTGCCCCTGCAGTGGAACCACTCCTGGGGAGTGGTGGTAGACACTCGGCTGGGGAGGGGGGGAAGCATTAGGAGGCCATGCTTCTCCATGGTTGCTCGGAGAGGTGGAGAATGGGAATCCTTCCTGTCCAGAGGGAGTAAGTTTTATGTAAATTTATACATTTGCATAATTAGGTGGTGCCTAATTATGCAAATTAGGCCCCACACCAAGACTTCACACATGGCCTCACAAACCCTGGGGCCGGCCCTGTGCATGAAGACACTTCACACTTTGAAAACCCTTCTTGCAGAGTGCTGCAGCAAAAGACAGGTTAACATCAATGTTCCTGTTTTTCATTCAGTTTTATAGTCAATGTCAAACTCAGTAATAGTTTCCCACAGTTTCAGCTGCATTCAAGTATTTGTGTTCCAAAAGAGATGGTTAAAAAAACTGAACTTTAATTTTTTACCATACACTGATAAACACAGAAGCAGTTTCCATTAAGGGAATCAGTAGCTTGCTGAAGGAGAAATAAACTGGTTTATATGGTTTTCCTATTGTTGGCATGATTGGCATATAGATTAGAGATAACAACTGCTTTGTTGTAAGCAATTCACTTGAATAAAGCTTTTCTGCATTAAAGTGTTATCAACCCAAGATCATTTAGATGCATGTATTAAAAACACACACACACACACACACACACACAATCTGTTCAAGGATGTCAGTGTGGTATGAAAATCAGAGAGGGGAAACAAGTTTTTATTTGGTTTTTTTGTATTTTTGGCCTGCATTAGCTCAGTAAAACCCAGGCTAGGTTTAGTCCAGTATATCAGAAAAATATTTGTAAATATTTTACATTGCTTACCAATAAACTGCCTTGTAGGACTATTCTCATACTAACGAGCTACCCAAAAATGTGTTGACCCTGACTTACAGTCCTAACACATTCAGCTTATTGGCTTATTGGTTAGGTGTTGCAATTTGAACTTTGGCCTAGTTAAAGCAGATGCCTTTCTGAACCTTTTAGTTAGGTTCAGGGCCTAACTAAATTAGACCCTGTTTAGTTAGATAAAGGGCCTTTTAATATGGGTGCCCCCTCCCCCCTGCACACGTGTGCGGTGGGGGGGGCACTCATGTGAACAACACCCACAGTGCAGGGGGGGGGATGGATGGGGACCCATAGGAATGGTGACCGCAGTGGGGGGTGCATGCACACTCCCGCACTCCACCGATCTCCACTCCTCCACTCATCACCCAACGGGCTCCAATGCCAGTTGTTCCATGTGTGGAGGTGGGTGGAGATGGGTGTGCACCCGTGAGAATGGGCGCACACCCACCTCCACCGCACACCCACTGCGGTCTGTTTGAAAAGGGCCTTAGTGAAGAGGAGAGAGGAGAGAAGTTAGGTAAATAAAGATAAGAACATAAGACCATAAGAAGTGCCATAATGAGTCAGTCCAATGGTCCATCAAGCCCAGCATCCTGTCCTCTGACAACGGCCAATCTCAATCGCATGGGAGAAGAACCAACAGTCACAATGGGCAATCCATTCCCCGCTGTTCACTCCCAGCTCCCGACAGTAAGAGTTCATCCCGTAAGCTACTTGGTTAATAGCCATTAATGGACTTACTCTCTAAGAACTTATCCAGTCCTTTTTTAAACCCAGCTATAATACTGGCCTTGACAACATCTTCTGGCAAAAAAATTCCATAAGTTAATTGTGCATTGAGTGAAAACTTACTTTCTTTTATTTGTTTTACAGTTGTACAGTTTTCCGATTCTATGATTCTGTGCAGAGGGGAAAATGATTTGCGTTTTTGTTTTCATTCTTATAATTGCATTCATTTTCATTATTTTTTGTTATTCATTTTCATTTTTATTATTTCTGTTGCTTTTTATAATTTCTGGTGTTATCAGTATTTGTTTTGTATTTCTGGTATATCAGTAATACTGGAGGTTACTGTAAATTGCTGAAAATAACCAGAAATTACTAAAAATTACCAAAAGAATTACAAAAATAACAAAAATGAAAACTGTCATTATTTTCATTAGTATTTTCATTATTGCAATAACAAAGACAAAAATAATTTAAAAAATCCCCCTGCTAAGTGCCCGGTGCGCTGCGGGGGACTTTGTGGACACCTCTTGCGAGGAATGTGGCACTGGTTGGGGGGGGGAGGCGGATCTTCCCGCCATTTCTGTGAGTGGGGTTGAGCTGGCTGCTGCGTTCTGAGCTGTAATCCACTCAGGATTGCAGCTTCCAAGGCAGGGATGGTGGCACGAAAAGGCACCTTGCCGATTGGCCGGTTATGGCCACATGGTCTAGCGCGCCGCGCAACCCTTCATTCGGTTGGTGGCACGCTAATGAAGAGGACATGGTTGCAGCTTTCTGCACCGCGGTAGAAGATCGGGTTCCCCCTGCCTCCTTTGTGTAATGGGGAGTTTGGGTGGTGGCGGAAAGGTGTGGCACAGGGGAGTACCCCCCGTTGGGCTTTCTTTCTGAGTGTGTTTGGATCGTGTCCTCCCCCATTTTTGGGTTCTTGGTTGGGCCTGAGTTCCCTTACTGAGAAGGGCAGCAGCTAGTGGGGGGTTACTGTCTGTGCACCAGGGCCAGGGGTGTTTTGGGGATAGCTGGGAGGGATCGTCCCCATCCCCTCCCTTTTGTCTTTAGTTGGGCAGGTACCTGGAGTGCCTTACTGTTCAGCAGGAGCGGCAGCATATAGGGGTTCTCTTTGTGCATCTGGGACCCGGAGGGTATGAATAGCTGGGAGGGATCACCCCCCCCCCTGCAGGCGGTCAAGGAGGTATTTGGTGGTGTTGGAAACAGGGGAGGGAGAGCTCCCCCTAGATCATGCAGAGTGCGGGCATGGCTCTGAGCTTGGTGGCCAGTACTGCACCACATGGGCAGAAAAAAGGGGACAAAGGGGGCCGGTGCCCCCTCAAGTGGTAAGGTGAGGGCTGTAGGTCAGGGGAGGGGGAGAGTCAAAAGGGTTACGTCGGGCTCACCACCACCTTGCCAGTTAAGCAGTTTAGACCCTGATTAGGGCCTGATGATGGCAGGGAACAGGGACACCCCCCCCCGTGGAAGGAGGGGGGAGGGACGAGTTGACAGAGCCATCTGCCATGGGGGATTTGCTGAGGCAGGCTGGGGCTGCCATACAACCAGGGCGCCCTGTGCCACCTTGTGGGTATGTAGCAACAGTGCAGTCCAGTCACCCAGGGCAGGCTCCATCAAAGGAGGGGTGCCAGGATGGTCAGGGGCAAGTGTTGTTGCAAGCCCTTGAGGCCAGGATGAACACGTGGGATGGAGTGATGGGGAGGTTGGCAGAAGTGGGCGTGTTGGCTTCTGCCCCTGGGAAGGATTGGAGCATGGCAAAAGCTGGGGTGATCAGTAACTAATTCTGACTCTGTTTTGTCCCAGCCCAGCACAATTAGCTGAGCTGTTTTCAGGAGGGGTGGGGTATAAATTCAGAAAATAAATAAATAAATAAATAAATAATTGGAGAAGGCACACGCATGTCAGCGGCAGATAGTGTGGCCTCTGGGGTGAGCAGCCAGGCAGTTGAGGAGCTCTCAAGAAAGGTTGACCGCATGGAGCAGCAGATATCCTGGATCACAATATTACTGGAGGCCAGGGGCTGGGTGACGACAGCAAGTGTGCCTCCCGTCACACCGGCCCAAGCCGGGTTGCCTGCACATGTGACTGCGAGCGTGGGGGATGGTGAGTATGCTAGGCAGAGCAGGTTGGTTGTTGGAGGCTGCGTAGGTGTTGGGGGCTCCCAATTACAGGGAGTGAGTGGTGAGGCCATATTACCTCCCGTTGCCAGCCAGGTCTCACCCTCACAAGCTGAGGGGACCGTGGGTGGGGTAACAGGAGCATAGGCACAGCAGCAGTTGCTAGGGTTCCAATTGTTGGAC
Organism: Sphenodon punctatus; assembly: GCA_003113815.1. Taxonomy (NCBI): domain Eukaryota; kingdom Metazoa; phylum Chordata; class Lepidosauria; order Sphenodontia; family Sphenodontidae; genus Sphenodon; species Sphenodon punctatus. Next base: position 1,365,060 of record QEPC01009399.1, on the reverse strand, counting down.
AGAGTAGTTAGGGCCAACTGCGGGTGCAGCAGGACCCAAACAGATTGTTGTAGGTGGATAACGTAAGGCACCCGCAATCAGCCCTGGGTCCTTCCAGCCACACCGAATTGGCAGGAGGAAGCCAGGGTCAGGTCAGGCTAGGTCAGGCCCCCCAAGTGGAAACTCAGGAAGGAGTTGTAGGGATGGAGAGGGGTTAGAGGCACCAGTATCACCGGCAGTTGAGGTCCCACCATTACATGGTGGGTACGCGAGGGTTTCTGCTCCCATTGGTGTGCCCTTAACTCAGTCCACATGAGAAAAAATATGGAAAGGGGAGTATATTGATTTATTTGCTATTTTATTTTGCGACCCTGTGCCAGACCCTAATGCGAAGCCCAAGCCCAGGGAATATGAAAGAGCAAAGCGCAGGAAGATAGGTCAGAACTGGACTAACTGGGAGTCGGCGATTTTAATTTATGCCAGGGTAGTCTTGCAGACCTTTCCGGAGAGGGCGGTGGCCCTCTGGAAATATTTTGATATTGTGAGGCAGGCCTACTTCACTAAGGGCGGATGTGGTCAGGGCAGACAGTGGCCATGTTATAGTGAAGGGTGGTGGACAGCTAATGGATAATTTTCTTGGTGAACCATCCAAAAAAGGGGGGAAGGCGCTGGCATACTGGGACTTCAATGAGGGGTCTCGGTGTTTTCATGACAGTTGCAGGTTTAGGCATTCCTGCTTGTAGTGTGGTGGACCTCACCCCTTCACTTACTGCCCTAGATGGAAGAGTGGGGGACAGAGGGGTAAGCGCCCAGTTAAGTAGTGGGTGCTCAAGGAATTGTTGGTGAATTATCCATTGGAAGGAGTCGCTAGTTAAGTAGTTGAAGGGTTTCGTTGGGGTTTTGAAATTCCATTTCAAGGGATTCGCGAGCACACGTCAGCACAGAACTTGAAGTCAGTGGCAGGTTAGGAGGAAGTTGTTTACAGGAAGATAAAGAAGGAAGTTTTAGAGGGCAGGATGGCTGTCCCCTTCAAGAGTTTGTCTATGGGCAACTTAAGAATATCACCACTGGGTATTGTTCCAAAGAAGGCCCCCAGGGAGTATAGACTCATCCACCATTTGTCATACACCAGGGGTTTTTCTGTGAATAATGCTATTCCACATGAAATCTGCACAGTGCACTACGCTTTGTTTGATGTTACGGTGGAACTGGTTCATAAGTGTGGAAGGGGGGTGCTCATGGCAAAGAGCAACATCAAATCTGCATTTCGCCTTTTGTCAGTCCACCCTAAGGACTTTGACCTACTAGGCTTTTCATTCAAAGGGCAGTTCTATTATGACAAGGCCATGCCCATGGGGTGTTCTATCTCATGTGCGGTCTTTGAGAATTTAAGCACCGCACTGGAGTGGATTGTGAAGCATAGGGAGAAGTCTGGTCATGTTTCCCATTACTTGGATGACTATTTGTTTATCGGGAAAGTGGAGTCTCCAGAGTGTGGTGACTTGTTGGGATTGTTTAGGGAAGTTGCTGATTTAGTGGGGGTGTCATTAGCAGAAGAAAAGACCCAGGGTCCTTCTTTGGTGATTACATATCTGGGCATAGAATTGGACTCGGTCAAGGAATTGTCTTGGCTACCTGAGGCGAAGTTTATGGAGTTGCAGATTGAGTTAAGGTAATATATAGCAGCTAGTAAAGTGACCTTAAGAGCGCTGCAGTCATTACTCGGTAAGTTAAACTTCGCTTGCCGTGTGGTTGCCCCGGGTCGGGCTTTTTATCACATTTATATGCTAGGACTACTACGGTATCATTGTCGCACCACCGCATCCAGGTGACAAGGCAAATGCAGGAGGATTTGGATGTTTGGTTAGAGTTTTCGAGGACACACAACGGGGTTAACCTGTGTTGTGAGTTGTACTTATTTGAGGCTGAATTACAGGTTCACTCTGATGCGGCTGGTTCGCCTGGGATGGGAATCTATTTTCAAGGTCACTGGTGCACTGAGAGTTGACCTGTGCAGTGATAGGATTCAGGTATTTTGAGGGATTTGACATTGGAACTATTTCTTATCATGGTTGCGGTCCACCTGTGGTTGGACAGCTTTCAGGATAAGAGGGTCATATTTTGGTGCGATAATTTAGTGGTAGCGCATGTGGTTAATTCGCTTTCTTCCAAGTCAGAGAGGGTTATGCGCCTGGTTAGGGTTTTTGTTTTGTAGTGTTTGTGGCATAATATAGTGTTTTGTGAAAAACATGTCCCGAGGGTTAAGAATGAGATAGCTGATGCCCTCTCTTGTTTGCAGATGCAGTGTTTTTGGGAGCTTGCTCCCTTCATGAGGAAGGATCAGGACTTCGTCCCCAGACAGCTTTGGAGCCTTGGAGGCTAGAACTGATGGACACGGTGAAGGGTTCTGTGTCCTATGAGACTTTGCTTGCATATGAGAGGTCGATTAAGGAATTTTTAGGGTTTCCTCGGGTCAGAGGTTGGGCGTTGTTAATCCTGGTGCCTTTGGATCAGAGGGTGCAGTTTGGGCTTGATTTGCACAGGAAGGGGTGGCAGGTACTATAGCTACCAAATGGTCTGCTTTGGCTTTTATGTCTAGGATGGTGAGGGTGGAAGATTACAATGTGACCTCAGTACTTAGGGCAATGATTGTCTCATGGAGGAAGCAGGGCCATGTTTGGGTTGATAACAGGGTACCATTGTCCCCTACGATTTTGGCTGACATTGTAGGCAAGCTGGGGGAGGTGTGTCATGATCCCGGGGAGATTTTTTTGTTTAAGGTTGTATTCGTGGTGGCTTTTTTCGGGGCTATGAGAATTAGTGAATTGGTTGTAGGCTCTAGGAGCGATACGACAGGAAGAGAGTTGCAAGTTGGTGATATAACAAAGACTTGGATGGGTATTGAGGTTCATATTCATTTTTCAAAGACTGATCAGTTGGGAAGAGGCTCGAAGGTGCTGCTTGCAAGGTCTATTGAGCCACTTATCTGCCCAGTGGTATGTATGGAAAATTATTTAAAGGTTAGACCTGTTTTTCCGGGATCATTGTTTGTGTATCAGTCTGGTCTGCCTTCGACTTGTTACCAGTTTTTGGCAGTATTAAAACGCGGTTTGAATTTACTGGGGTTGTCTGGGGTGGTGTTTAGATCACATTCATTTAGGATTGGGGCAGCGTCAGCGGAGGCCAGGTTTGCCCCCCCCCTGAGATTCAGAGGGTAGGCAGATGGTGGTCTGGGGTGTTTAGGTCTTATGTTTGCCCATTCCCTATGCTGTAGAGTTTGATCCAGGCACTGTGTAATTGATGGTTTGTTTTAATTTTCTTTTTTCATAAGAGGTGGCTGTAATAGTCAGAGAAGGGTAACTTGGATCATCGATCACAGCTTTGTCAGGTGGGCAGCGAAACGAGTTCAGGCAACTGCCTGGGGCTCGCAGCTTGGTTTGGCTTCAAGAGCTTTTGTTGTGTGGAAGGGAAGGAGAGGGATGCTGTGGCCCCAGCTTATGCCCCTAGTATTGGGTTGGTCAGATAGACCACCCCCAGATGTGACATTAATCCATCTGGGTGAGAATGATTTTACGAGGGGATCTGGGTTGGACCTATCAATAATGATCCGGCAGAATTGGATCCTGTTGCAGGAGCTTTTTCCGCAAGTCACTCTGGTGTTCACGGAGATGCTGCAGAGGATTAGGTGGCCTGGAGCTACTAATCCTAGAGCGGTGGATAGAACTGGGAAAAAGGTTAATGGGAAAGTTGAAAAATTGACTGCTCCACTGGGTGGTATTTGGTTTTGCCATCCAGAAATAATATGGAACAGGCCAGAACTATTTTGGCAGGACGGGGTGCATTTATCTGAACTGGGATTGGACATGTATATTGGAAACATAAAAGGATTATTACAAAGGCTGGTATGAGTAGGTCGTCCAGAGTGTATTATTTCACTTGGGTGAATTGGGTTTGCGTTATGGGGATGTTCAAGCAAGTGCAGCTGCTGAACTTGTGGCGGTGTTCAGTACCATAGGGTTAAACAGGTATGGGATTTATAGCCTGGGTTTAGGGACAGATGATTGGGTTCCTTCTGCAAGGTGTACCTGGTGGTTAATTTAGGGGATGGGCGCCCCGGATTATCACAGGAAGGAAGGGCAGGCATTGTGTGCATACTGGTAGGATTTAAGCGGTCCCGAGGCTTGCATCAGCAGTGTCTGTCCTTCTGGGAAATGGATCAAGTTGGTCCATTGGAAAGGGATTGGCCTGGTATCTCCAATCCAGAATGTTGACATTATGGTACTGAACGCAGGGGGTGAGAGATAGTTGAAGTGTTAAGTTATATCATCTCGTCACCCCCCCTTGTTATTCACCCAATTTAATTAGGTATAACTCTAATCAACATTTAATTTGGCATTATAATGGGAAAGGTTTGATTAATTGGATATTCTAATCTACCTCACAATTTGGCATGGGAAAGATTCGACTTAGGGTAATTGGCCTTTAATTCTATCCCCCGTTATTCATGGTTGTTAATCGGATTTAATTGGCTTAATCAGTTTCTTGTTCTCTTAACAGGTTATTAATTAAGTTTGGCTTCAATAAAACAGCTGCGGCCAGTTTTACCCATATCCTTTGTGTCTGTGCCTTATTCCTAGTGCGGGGGCAATTTTTTTGTTATTTTCTTCATTTTTTGGGTAATGACATTTTTAATTTTTATTATTGTAATAACAATAATTTTATTGTAATAACAATATTGCACACCCCAGATGAAAGGCAATAAGAAATATTTGCTAGGCCTAGGGAAATGTCATAACATGAGCTCACATCCCATCCCACACACACACGCTCATTAACGAATAGCCACTGTTCCGTGTCCCTTGGTTTCTGGTCTCAGCCCTTCTAGGCTCCATGAAAGACCATTTCACTGCCTGGAATGTTGCTTCTGTTCTAACACTGGGTGGTTTTAGACGTGACGCGGTGAGATTCACCACAGTGAATCCCACCCCGGTGTCAATTGCTTCACAGCAGGCCGTGGTGAGCTACGTGCCCCCAACAGACGTGACAGGGATGGCACCACCGCCAACTGGAGTGAACCCGGGAAGAGGGAACACAACAGACATGACGTGGTGGCGAGAACTGCGGTGGGAGCCCCACAAGGCACCGGGGTNTGAGTGCCATATTGATACAAAGGTACAAACAACCATAAGATTATATGAGTAACTAAAGTGTCTTTGATTTAAGTTGTTTATTTTTATTTTCAAGTGTGGTGGGCCTCTTGAGTTTCTGGGCCCCAGTAACCTGTACCCATAGTGTTGTTCATATATTAACCCTGAGTATGAAAATGCAGGCATTTTGCCACACTTGTCCCCAGGGTTAGGGGACACAGAGCCTGTGAGCTGGAAAGTGAGTAGAGAAGCCAGGGCCACTAAATCAGGGGATAATGGGGTAGGAGGCTGAATGGGGGTGGGGAAGCTAGGATCATTGGGACAGGAGAATCATGGTCCATGGGGCAGGGGGTGGGCCATGATGGTTGAGGAATGGAGGGAAGCAGGGGTCTACTAGACAGGCAGTAAGACACAGTGAAAAGGGAAACCTGGCAAGCCCGCTGGAGCATTTTGCATTTGGGTGGGGCTATGCTCCAATAGGTTTTCCCTCCACAACTCACCCTCCTGCCTCAGCAACTCCATCGCTCTTGGTGGCCCTTGCCACTCCAGTTACTCTGGACTTCCTGCCCCCACTGACCTGGTGTCCCCCACCCCATTTCTTACCTATGGCAACAAATGTGAGAGGGGCCACATTAGGGCTAAAATGCAAATCAATTTGTTTCTCCTGAAATCTCACCAGAATTGAGAATCATTACAAAGATCTCAGGAGGATCTTGATAATGGTTTGAGATCTCAGTCAAGAATTTTCTCAATTTACCATTTACCAGGATTTACTGTTTACCATGGTTTACAGTATATGAATTTACCGTGTACAGCTTACTGAGTACATGTTTATCCCGGTAATGCACATGCACAAAATGGCCACCACAGCTGTTCCGTGCATATGCAGCTATCTTCCAAGATGGTGCTGTCTGCCACCATTTTGGAAAAGGGCAGTCACTTTGTACATGCACTTTACTGTGATGAACGCAGTACATAGTAAGCGGTACACAGTAAATCTGTATATGGTACATGGTAAATCATGGTAAATGGTAATCATAGTAAATAGTAAATAGTAAAGGGTACATTGATAAAAAATCTCAACCAAGAAAGTGTCAAGAACCAGGGGTTTTCTCGATTATCGATTCTCACTAAAATGAATTGTGAACCACAATTCTCAGCAGGAATCAAGAAAAAATTGAGATAGAGTTTTAGCCCTAGGCCTCATTTTACTGCCCCTTAAATTCACTGCCAGAGGAAGTGACCTACCTTGCCTTAATTGTAGAGTCAACCCTGATATGAGAGTGACAAGTTATCATAGTAACTATTTTCCCGCTTGTCTCTTTCATAACTGTTAGAATTGTCAAAATGTTGGTCAAGTGGCAATACAATTTTGCAGTGTTTGTGATTCTTCTTTTGAACCAAAACTGGGTCTCTTCAGCTATTATAGTTTCCTCTGACTTTGACTGACATTTCCCAAAGGACTCAAAAGAGATACACTCCTGTGTGTATTGTTGAAACAGATTAGGTGGAGTGAAAATCTTCTTTCTCCCAGAATCCTTCTTTAACAAGTAAATATTCCAAGGCAAAGAAATAGCATCTTCAAAGAATTTCAGTTGATAAAGTAAAGTCTTTCTTGGTTTCTATTGCATGAATACTTTACTCATTAGAACACTTTAATCATCAGAACAATTCCACATCACTAGTAGGGAGAAAAAGGCACATTGAAGATTTTCTGAAATCTGAGGCTCTGACATGACACAATTATAGGTTTCTTATCAACAAGGCGAATACATCTTTCCCTGGTTAGAATCAAGAATGAATGATGAAATAAGGGCCATGTGATTCAAGGTGCAAAATTCTTTTTAGAAATAACTCCATTGCTTCAAATACTCTGTGCAGTGGAGTTATACAAGGTGATCATTTGGCTTCTCAGAAACATTTTATTCAAGTAAACTATCATTATTTATTACTACTTACAAGAACATAGCAAGTGCCATACTGGGACAGACTAATGGTCCATTGAACCCAGCATCCTGTCTCTGAGGGTAATTTCAGATGTTACATGATCACAGTCAACCACACCGAATCACAGTGGATTCGGTGTGGTGGCTGTGATTGCATGAACATCTGTGGGAAACCTGACAGATGTTCATCACGGTGAATACCTGGTGGGGGGGGTCAATGCTAACCACAATTCTGGAGATGAGGCCAGTCTCACCTCCAGAATCATGGTTAGCTGGACCATGATCTGGAATGGAGCGAAGGTAACGTCTGTCATCTTGCCCAGGTCCTGACCATGACCCAGACCGCAGTATGAGATCGGGCGCAGCTGATTGGTCACTGCGCCTGCCCATCTCCCAGAGGGCAGGTGGCCAGTGGAATGCGGGAGCGGGTCCAAGAGGTCACACATTGCACCATTCAGCCCCGCCCCCTCACTGAATTCCCTCCGAGATCAGGCCAGCACGTCTGAAGGACGGCTGGTCTGATCATGGACCGGGATCCGAGATGGATCCCAGTCCAGGGCTCAGCATGGTAGGCCAAATGGCCCATAACGTCTGAAATTACCATGACAGTGGACTAATGGTATGCAGAAGGCACCCCATTCATTTTCATTTTAGTTTTTGTTTTTGTTTAACTAAAACCACTCATTTTCAGGCTTTCAATTAAAAGCCGTTCATTTTCATTAAAAAAAAAAATTCTTTTGAAAAGTATTAAAAATAGCAATTAAACAAAATTCACTACCATGTGCAAAATGGCCACTGAACCAGTCTGCACATAAGTTCCCCATACCAAAAAGGCTGCAGCATAACTACAATTTTAGAAAAGGGCATCCAGTCTGCACATGCATTAAGACTGAACGCCCTTATCCAAAATGGCAGCAATACTGCCACCACCTTTTGGAAAGGTGAGAGCATGCACAGAATAGTTCGGCAGTCATTTTTGGAATGCAGAGTGATCTTGTTTATTTTTTACAAAACATTTTTTTAATTGAAAAGGCCAGCAGACCATTCTGCACTTGCACAACCTTTTCCAAAATGGTGGCGGCAGTGTTGCCACCATTTTGTAAAAGGGCAGCCAGTCTGCACTATGCAGTGGCCATTTTGCTCAGATGCCTTTTTCCAAAATGGCAACAATGCTGCTGCCACCATTTTGGAAAAGGGCACACATGTGCCGAATGATCCAGTGACCAATTACACATGTGCAGTAATTTCTATTTTTTTTTTTAAAAAAAAAACATTTTAAAATGAATGAAAGCAAAATAATGTTGTTTGCTTGTTCATTCATTTTCATGCTTTTGGTCCTCGTGCCCGCTAAACAAAATAAATGAATTGGCCATCCCTACAGTGGACACTCTTGGCAGGGCCAGCCTTAGAATTTACAGGGCAATGATAAAAGTTGGGGGCCACAGTGACCTCTGCAGTCCCTCCCTCTCAGTGGCACCCTCCACAGGGTTCTAGAGAAGTTTGTTTTGGGGTTATTCTGGGAGGGAATGGGGTCCCCACATCCCTCCCTAGTGAAAACAGGGCCCCCTGCGGCCCCCCCCGAGAATAGAGGCAGTCGCCTGGGTCGCTCTGACTCTTGGTTACTTTGGTGAAGCACCCAACAGCTCATAATGGGATGGTCCATTCCCTGCTGTTCACTCCTAGCTCACTCCTGGCAGTAAAAGGTTGTGCTGATCAAACTCCTTGTCTTATATCGCTCCAAGATGTGCCTGGCACTGAACGACTGTGATTAGAGACAGTCACTTCCCCAATGGGCTTATACAATCTAGGATGGACAAGTGAGGGCAGACAAGGAGGAGGGGGACATAGGGAAAGACAGGGAATGCAACCTGAAATACAATTAACAATAATGTAATAATATCAAGAAATGGTAGGGAATACAGCAATTCCGCAACATTTTCTGGTTTTAGTTTTCTGACCTTCATCCTATCCTTCCTTTTCCCTCTTACACTTCTTTTTCTAATCATTTTATACATTTCCCCTTTATACTCATTGTTTATTTCCCGCTTCCATTATCTTTCCAACTCTTCCCAGCTATTTTGTATAAATAGCTGTAACAGACAGGAAGCTGATCCTAGCTGTTATTACCAACACCAGCACATATTTGTAACCTAACAGGCAAATTCTTCTAATGGTAACCAGAACTTTTTTCCTACATCAGCGGAAGCCTGTTGTTAGTATACGCAATTTGGGTCTCCAATGACTTCCTATCTCCCTGACTTTGTCTTCTATTTCATTTACTTGCAGCTTGCTCTTCAAAATTGATCTATCCCATAAAGCCTATAAACCTTATAATGTAGTGCAAGTAATGATAAAAACAAACCAACCAACCAACCAAGTCAAGAGACAAAAAACATCCTGTGGAAGTAGCAAACAACATTACACTTCACTTGACAACCCTGCTCTAAATTAGTAACAATGTTGTAATTCTACCAACTCTGCTTGTTTATGGAAAAATAACAATCAGACAGTGGGCATACGTATACATAATAAAGCCAACAAAGAAAATCATGATTGGTGTGGAACAAATAAATAGGGAGCTATTCAACCTCTCAAATGATGCAAGAACCAGGGAACATTACATGGAACTAACTGGCAACAGATTCAAAACAAAGAAAACAAAGTACTTTTTCACTGAATATACAATTGACTTGTGGAACATGTTACCAGAGGAAGGATGTTGTTTAGGCCAATAGCGAAACTGGGTTTTTAAAAAAGCATTAGATAAGTTCTTGGAGGATAGATCCTTAAATGGCTATTAGTCAAGTTGCTTGGAGGTAAAGCTGAAACAAAAAAATTCTGCGAGTGCTGTTTCAATCAGAAACAGCTTTTTGTGCCTTCATTTGCATGAGGAGAAAAATCTACCAGCATTTTTGACATTTTGCACTATTTTGGTAATTTCTAGTAATTTTTGGTAATTTCTGGTATAAATGGTATTTTTCAGTAATTATTATCAATACCAGAAATTACTGAAAAAATATCAGAAACGACCAGAAATTACCCAAATGGTGGAAAATAGCAGAAAATAATGGAAAATGTAAGAAATGTCAGTCCATTTCCTCCTCGCTGCCAAAAGGTCGGTATTTTCCAACAGATCGAGAGCGTCTGCTCTCACTTCAGGCCTAGTTGGGGGAATGTAACCTATTGCTGTCAAGAGCTGGGAAGACACAGCAGGGAATGGAACCCTCCATTATGACCTGCCATCTAATGGTGGTCACTGTCAGAGACAGGATGCTGGATGGGATGGACCATTAATCTTATGTTCTTACGCAACTCCCTTGCCTTTGGGGAAGCTGTTCAAAACTTATCATGGGATGAAATCATTAAGGCTCTATAAAAATGAAGAGGGATCAATAGAAATTAGCCACAAATCAATAGAATTCAAAAGAAAAGGGATAACTATTTCTATACCAATCCCTATGACAGTGGTTCTCAGCATGGACACTTTCATAAGATATACTGGTTATACAGCAAGCCGACATCTGTCACATGCTTGACATTACCTGAATCTGTATAACCATATTTTTATAACTGCGCCTGCTCTAGTGCAGCAGCTACTAGACCACCCCCACCAGTATTTGTATCTCAGGATTAGGATACTATCTCAGAATGCCTTTCACCAGATCCTGGGTGCAATTCTCTTTGCTATTTTCTTTCCATATGCAACTACACATGATGTGTGCATATGTATGGGGCTTTGTTGGGGTGGGGAGATGTGCGTGTAATTTTATTAATTTATTTTATTTTATACCAAGATTTTTATCCTGCACCCTCCTGCACTTCGGCAGCTTGGAGCGGCGCACAACATAAAACATAAAACAAAAATAATAAAACCATCTAAAATACTACAATATATAAATATATAAAATGGACACATAAAATTCAAGCAGCAAGGCAAATAACCCCCCACCCTCCCCATCCCCTCCCTGAAGGTCTGGTGGAACAGCCAGGTCTTACAACATCTATGGAAAGAAGGGAGGTCTGGGGGACAGATGGGCCTCCAGCGGGAGGGAATTCCACAGCCTAGGTGCGGCCACCGAGAATACCCTCTCTGCTGTTGCCACCCGGCATACTTGAGGGACTTCAAGCTGGGTGCCCCCGGACAACTGCAAGAGACACAAAATGACCCGAGACCAGAGGCGGTCTTGCAGGTAGACAGGACCCAAGCCATTTAGGGCTTTATAGATCATAACCAGCACCTTGAATTGGGCCGGGAAGACAATAGGCAGCCAGTGCAGAGTACGGAGTACAGGTGTAATGTGCTCATGGCGGCCTGTCCCCACTAGGAGGCGCATCGCTGCATTCTGCACCATCTACAACCTCCAGACTGTCATCAAGGGCAGCCCCACATAAAGCACATTACAGTAGTCCAGTCAAGAGGTAACGAAAGCATGGATGACGGTGGCCAGATCCGAGCCTGAGACATATGACTGCAGCCGTTGCACCAGATGTAATTGGTGAAATGCTCCCCTCACCACAGCCTCTGTGATAAAACAGCCTTTTGTCCCTTCCTTTGCCTCTAGAGGGACCCTAGCAGGACAATGTTGCATTCCTGAGTAGGGTGGGACCTGCTCTCATTTCTCTTGTGAACACATGGCAACCTAGCCACATACCTGACATTCCTGAACTGAGCGATTGGTTTGTCACCTCATGGCTGGGCAGAGACCTCCCTGCCTTGCACTGGGTCATAGAGTGGGTGACCTCCCATGGACCAATCTCAGCAGAGGGGGATAGGACCTTAAAAGGGACAGATCGCCCCTTCTTTGCCCTCTTGCCCCTTCCTGCCTGCTCTGACATCTACAAGAGCTGGGCTTCTGCCAGATCGGAACTAAGGACTGAGTCCTATGTAATTTACCTGTACATAGAGTTAGATGCTACCAGATTACCTGCCTGAACCAGTACAGTTTAGGCAGTTGCAGATTCAAAAAGGGTCCTCGTACCCCTCAAACTGGACTCTGGGGTTTTCTCAATTACTTATCTTGCTTCTTACCCTTTTGTGCCTTTTTGTACCTTGGACTCTATTGGGTGTATGTGTTTTAAGATAAGCACCTCTGGGTTGCTCCAAGGGTTCTGCTTCCTGGAAGGGGGAGAACACCAGATAAAGGGGACTAGGGTGCCTTGGGAAGCTGTGGGCTTATAAACATCTGGGGTTCACATATCCTGGGTTGTGTGTATCCCCTCTGATTTCTGGAATCCAGGTGGTGGGAGCGAAAACTAGGTTTTCCGGGGTTTGCTAGCTGTGGGGATCCCACGTTAGAGATTTGGACGAACACGGTGAGGTGGGTGACTAGTGCTCCCTTGCTGCACTTCACCACAGCCTCCACCTGACAATTCAGATGAAGCTGTGGGTCAAGGAGCACCCACAGACTATGAACATGAGTGGTCAGAGGGGGACAGACAGGCCCTCAGCCCTACCCACCAACACCATAATGGCATACACAGTCATACAGTGACAATCACTTCTTGCTGCCTCTCCCCCTCATTGGTGGGAGGGTGTAACCAGTGTGCACCTGAAACACAGCCTCATAGCTAGCAGTGAGGTTAGGTATGATCCATGAGAGACACCAAAATGCATTCAGTGTTAAAGAAATTGAAATGTTTTGATCCAATTGTAACTTGTGAAGGGATGGTGAGATTAAGCAGGACTAAGTGAGAAACCTCTGGCCCTCTCTCTGTCTAGAAATGTACCATCAATCAATGATGCCCAGCGTGGCCTACCCAATCAATAGTAGTCTGTGCAGGGGCAGCTGGTGGGTTTTGAGGTAGGAGGTAAGGTAAGGCCAGGCCGGCGGGCTGTGGTGGATGGAGCCAGGGCAACGGTGGGCGAAGCCAGGGCAACGGTGGGCGACATAACCCGGCATCAAGGAGTTCCGAGGGTTAATGTTTAAAAGCAGGTTTAAAAGCCCGCAGACAACCTTAAACCTCACTTACAAGCAGTTTTAGCAAAGACACACACACATGCAGCAGAGGTTAAGAATACTGCTTCAGAAAGAAGGGACTTGCTGCATGTATGTCGGAAGGACCCCAATCCCTGCTTCAGAAGTCCCTTCTGAAGCAGTATTCTTGCCCTCTGCTGTGTGTGTGTCTGTGTGTGTGTGTGTGTGTTGGGGGAGGGGAATTTCAAGGCCCAAGAATCACCAGACTCACAGTTACATCACATTTCCAGCATTGTGAACACCCCTAACTTCCTAAGATCACCAGACTGTCAATTTCCATCTCAGGATTTCCAAAGCACCAAATTTCCAGCATTGTGAACACACCTAACTTCTGAAGATCACCAGACTGTTAATTTCCATCTCAGGATTTCCAAAGCACCGAATTTCCAGCATTGTGAACACACCTAACTTCCTAAGATCACCAGACTGTCAATTTACATCTCAGGATTTTCAAAGCACCAAATTTCCAGCATTGTGAACACACCTAACTTCTGAAGATCACCAGACTG
>QEPC01009399.1:1339440-1350763 GCA_003113815.1 Sphenodon punctatus | reverse complement strand
GGGGGGGGGGGGACTTTAGGGTGATTTTTTCTTTAATTGCCCACGTGTTCTGCTCTCCTCCGTGGAGGCAGGATGCGTGGGCAATTTAATTTTTTTAAAAACAAAAGAAACAAAAATGTTCCCTGCCTTGCCACTTCCCCCCCCCCCCCAGCTCTGAGAGGCAGATTGGGGGGGGGGAGCGGCAAGGGGCAGTGACAGGGAAGCGACTGGGATGGCGGCACGATGTTGGAGACCTGAGCTGTCCAACAACATGCTGGCAGCCATGTTGAGCATGTGAGGCAGGGAGTAGTGTGCATGCGAGCTACTCCCTGCCTCTGTCCCCCGACCCTAGGGATCTCGCCAGGGCTGTTTCAGCAAATGCCCTGGCGAGATCTTCCATTGAGTCCACAGGGCTCAATGGAAAGGCTAGTCCCTCCCTCCACAGCACGTCCTATACGTGCTGCGACGGTGGGACTCAGCCACCCAAATCGCGATTTCCATAGAAAACGTGGTTTGGGCTTAGTCTTTTTGTCCCTTGTGGGACCCACTCCTCAGAAGCGGATCCTGGAAGGGAGAACTGACAGCGCCACAGCAGCCTCTGAAGCAAAGAGGCTGCTGCAGCGCTGTCAGAAGCTGCAGCAGTGGTGCGTTTTTTGTGTTTTTTTAAAAAGCGGCGGTGGCTGGCCTTCGGCGGTGCTTGGGGGGAAGTGCCCCAAACATCCTGGGTGGCCAGCAAGGAGTTTGTGTTGGCTCAGCATTTGTCCCCCGCTGTGTGAGAATTTTGCCCTGCCAAATACGCCCAGCACCATGGCCACAGAAGACAATAAGTTCCACAAAATAGCACCTACTTTTTAAGCATGAAAATATAGAGATGGGGCTTGCTGTATCACACACTCCATGAGGAAGCAAATAAGGGCCTAACCATGCCCTTCACTTTTCACCGTGTCTCATGGATTACTGAGATGACTGAAAATCAGAAATAAGCATCCACATGATGTGCCAATTTCTACGGTGGAAAAAGCATCCAACCCAAAAGCCACATCCCAATGACCCTTTTCAAAGGAAATGCACCCATGCATGCCCATGCATTTCCACTTTGTTGGGCATGCATGGGTGTGTCTTTTTTGTACAGTGGCGGCCAGTGGGTGGGCAAACATGTGGGTGGGTGTGCATGTGCGCTTCTTCATGCCACGCATCCGTAGCTATGTCCATCCATTGCTCCCACATGGAACAATCAGCAAAAATGACGGTTGCTCCATGCAGGGGCATGCAGGAGAATGCAGGGGGAGGGGATGGGTGTGCGCCTGTGTGCACTTGTCCCCTCCACTGCCCCCACAGGAGCACACCCATGGACTGCCCCCTCAACCACGGTCCGTTTGAAAAATGCCAATGTCTTCATATGGTTGGGAATAAGAAGAGACTTGCACATGCCCCTTTGAAGCATCTGGTAGACTGAGTCTATCATTATAATTGGGTGGCAGAACCAGTGCTCTGCAGTTCTGGCTTCTGAGATTCTGAAGAGCTGCTACAATTCATTTGCTGCGAATTGGTTGCAGTTAACTGAGACACATGGCGGTTAAGGAAGTGCAGTGCCAGAAACTAGACAAGAGCTGCACTTGAACTGCCTGAGAGCTGCATGTGGTTCCCGAGCGACAGTTTTCCCTAAAAAGATCTTATTTGGCCACAGTCAGAGAGAACAGACTGGGATAGATCACTTGTGGGATTGACCCAGTATGGCTGTTCTTATCTTCTGATGTTAATATTCTTGCCGCTAAATTAAAAGTCTCTTTTAAGGAATCTGTACACAGCTTGGGGTTAAACTTGTTCAGAGGATATCTTTTATTAGGCTACCGTTTGTTGGTGAGAGTATGCGTGCTATCGGGCCACATGGAAGATGGTTCAAGAGGAGACATTGGTCCTTTTTACACAGACGCCCCTCCCCCCCCCGCTTGGTGTTTGGGCAGGTGTGCGGGGTCTGTGTGTCCATGTAAATGGCCAGCGGTGGGTGAGGGGATGGGTGTCTGCTCAGTGTTTGTCTGTGTGGACGCCAAGCAGGATGGGTGGGGGTAAGTGCGTAAGCGTTCCCGTGCAGCACCCACCTCCACCCACTGAGCCTTCCAGAAAACCAGAGGAGGCTTCGTGCGTGGAGGGGGGTGGAGGTGGGTGTGTGTCCGTGTAAAGGGACACCCACCCACCTCCATCCACCACACCAAAACACCCCTCCCCCATCTGTGTAAAAAGGGCCATTATTTGGCCTACTTTTTATCCGTATAATGCTTGGGACCAACACGGCAACCATACACTCTATTAAACTTGTCAGGATTTCCCCAAAAGGGCTTGGTCAATAAAGTGGAATATATAATATTAAGCTATCTGTTGTTTTGCAATGTTCCAAGAAGGAAGGGACTTCTACTGAAACTGGCCAATGAAAACACATCAAACCTTTTCCCCCAAAATACTTGCTTCCTCAGATTTCTTGCTGACAGGATGGTTCTTTGCCTTATTTTGTAAAGCAGCCCCAAAGTGAATTGCATAGGGGTTGTGTGTGTGTATTCTCACTTCTGTGGACAAAAATATATCTTTTATCATGCCATGTGGTGATTGTCCCACTGGGTCCATCGTTCTAACCAGATTCCCATCAACCAATACGATGGATGCTGAGTTGTTTGGAAGGCCTGATATTTTCTGTTTCCTTTATGAAGCTTTATCCACCTCAGATCTTTTCTAAATGCCTCTTTAAAAACTGTTGTCTTCCCATTATCTATCCATCTTGCTTAATAACTGGAGACATGAATTCTATGGCATGCCCCATTTCCAAAGAAGACAAATAAATAAGATGCTCTGTGTGCTTGAGGTATAATAAAGACTTCTATCGCCAAGAATAAACAACTCAATGAGCAGCAATAAACTTAATTTGCACATTAGATATGCTTTTTGAAGTTCTGACATTTCAGTGGAAAATAATGCTGAAGCAATGAGGCCTATAATTGAACAGCCAAAACTTCTCCAGAGGGGAACAAAAACAAATGTTCCTTGCAAACAAGATCATTTTTATACCATGTTGTTACCCTGCATTTTAATAAATTTTGCAAATGTCAACTTAAACCTTCTTTTGATTTTTAATGTGACTTTTCACATAATTTTCCATTAGAACATATTCACAAAGTACGCACAATGGTATGCAAATTTGAAGGGAGAACTCTTTAAACACTGCCTAAACACAGTCCTTCTATTCACTGATAGCTGAGTTGTGGCATTTTTTCAAATTACACATTGCATTGGTGCTAATTGCAACCGTCAAAATACAAAAGTGAAAACTATTTTTGCCAGCTGCCATAGGTTTAGGAGGAATGGCAAGCCTGAAGGTGAGATAAAAACTATTCCGAAGTTATCTGGAATTAAACTAATCACAACCCACACAATTGTTACAAGTATAATGAGCAATTGTTTGTTCTTAAAACGAATATCATTGTTAAAGTTATCTAATCTCAACTTTCCATGCAGAAGGCTGGTAATTACATTCAAAGTTGCATGTATTTAAAAACAAACAATCAAACAAAAAAACTTCCTTTACAGATCAGTCATTTCATTATTACCATTTAGTGTCAGCAAATATGGGTATTTGTCACAGAAAGTGATTACATTAAAAGGCAATGAAGTTCCGATTGCTTCAAACAGAAAGAGAAAACACCTAATTTGTCCTGGGACAAAGAGCAGCAAGTGACCAAGAGTGGGAATGTGTGAGTGCCTGCAGAAGCAAGATTCGCTGACCAGATGGCCGCACCCCCTCTGACGGAGTGGTGGTTATGCCCCTGCGCTGGTGTTAGGAAAGGGGGAACAGTCCATGGAAGGGGTTCCCTGCCCCTTGGGCTTGCCCTACCGAGGCTGGGGACACCCCACTGTGGCACCCCACTGGGAGACTGCCCAACAGCCACCCGCAGCAAATTGGATGAGGGCACCAGCACAGGCTTACTTCTGCTCAGGGCAGGAGTAAGGCACACACAGCCACAGGGACAAAGGTACCAGCTGGCTGGAGTCCCTGGAGCCTCTGCACCCCCGCCCGGCCAGACCCCAAAACACTTAGGGTGAGAGAGCCCTGGACAGGCCTCTGCAAGGCCCTGCCCCTCCCCTGCTGTTCATTGTGCCACAGCATGAGCCAGGTCTGACATGGAACCAGCCTGGCTCACTCATCCTGGGTGTCTCAGGGGCTGGCCGGGCAGGGGTGCAGCGGCTTTAGTGACTCCTGGCAGCTGATGCTTGTGTCCCTATATGCAACTCTGCCCTGTTCCTTCACCTTGGAGATTAGAGCTGGATGCGGTGCTGTAGCCACCAGGGACCCAGCACCATCTTCTGTCACTGCTTCAGTGCATTGCTGGATCATGCTCTTCATCACCAAAACGCTGGTCTCTAACTCTTGAGCTAAAGTAATAACTCTGATAACTCTTAACTATAGGACGTTCTCATCCTTCATGTACAACTAGGGAATGGGTGACAGATATAATTAAGCCTCTCTGCATTAGAATGAGAACTGAAACAAGTACCCGCCAAAACACGCAAACTCATTGAATTTGAGTGATCTGAACCGAAAGGAACAAATCAAGTAACAAACGCTAGCCATCTGATTTTCGATTGATTGCTGATTTTTGTATTTTCAGTTTAGCTCATTTGGTTAATTCATTTTGTTTGGTTTGTTGACTTCAACCATTTCCAGCTTTTACAACTCGTTTTTATTGTTTCAGGTGAAAATGAACAAAACAACATAACTTAGAAAGAAAGAAAGAAAGAAAGATGAACCAAACAAAATGAACGAACTGGACCCAACAAACTGAAATTGTGAAAAATCAGTTTCTTGAACATTGTATTGGATGCCATTTGAATTGACTACAGCCTGCTCAAAATTGGGGGGGAAAACACAAACAAACTGTGAGCATATCTATTATTTATTTATTTATTTATTTATTTATTTTAAAAAGTTTTACTACCCCACCCCTCCTGCCACAGGCAGCTCGGGGTGGCTCACACTCAATACAGCAATAAAACAACAATAAAGCTAAAAACAAGTCATAAAAGGAGGATAAAAATATCCCACCCCACCCTTACCTACTCCCCCCACACAATCACCCATATCCCCCACCAAACGCCTGGCAAAACAACCAGGTCTTGTAACTTCTTAGAAAGGAGGGGAGATCTGGGGCCAACTGGACCCCCACAGGAAGGGAGTTCCACAGCCAAGGTGCAGCCACCGATAATGCCCTTCCCTGCGTAGCCCCTCAAAAAACTCAGGGGTCCTCGATCAGAGCACCCCCGGACAACCGCAGGGGCAAATGAAGAACCCGGGGGATGAGGTGGTCTTGCACATAGGTAGGGCCTAGGCCGTTTAGGGTTTTATAGGCCAAGTCCAACACCTTGAATTGGGCCTGGAAAACTACCGGCAGCTAGTGCAGAGAATGGAGCACTGGTGTAATATGCTCCCAGCAACTCAGTCCCACCAGGAGACGGGCCGCCACATTCTGCACCAGCTGCAATTTCCAAGCGGTCACCATGGGTAGCCCCACGTAGAGCGTATTACAATAGTCCCGTGTAGAGGTGATGAAAGCATGGATTATAGTGGCCAGGTCCGAGTCTGAGACATATGTCCGAAGTCGTCACAGCAGATGTATTTGGCAAAAGGTATTCCTCGCCACAGCCTCCACCTGGACATCCAGGTCAAGTTGCGAGTTGAAGAGCACCACCAGACTCCATACCTGGGAGACTAATGGAGGGCAGACCCCCATTAATAATGGGGGCCGCCATCTCTGTCATCTTACCCACCAACATCACCTCCGTCTTGTCAGAATTCAGCTTCAGTCGATTAGCCCTCATCCAGTCCCCCACAGCCCTCAGACCCCGGGTCAAACCCCCGAATCACCTCACCAAGAGGCTACATATACACATTGAACAGGAGAGGGGACAAGACAGAACCATGTGGGACTCCAGATGAGAGGTCTCAATGCGATGAAAAACACTCCCCAAGCACCACTCACTGTGTTCTTTTGGTTAGGAAGGAGCGGAACCATTCAAGAACAGTCCTGCCCATCCCTGAACAATCCCGCAGGTGCATCACCAACATCTCATGATCAACAGTATCAAACGCAGCCCACAGATCTAATAAAATCAGCTGGGTCGAACAACCCCGGTCCAATTCCCGGCGAAGATCATCAATCAATGCCACAAGCACAATCTTGGTGCCATACCCCATACGAAATCCCGACTCAGAGGAATCAAGAAAACCGATACAATCAAGATGCCCCTGAAGCTGCTGAGCCACTACCCATTCAATAAATGCTCTAGCTAGGAGTTCATCTGCAAAGGAAGAGAAAAGGCTTCGACTAAGCATACGTCAGTATGAATGTCTGTATTTCAAAGAAGAGTAACAAGACCCAGTCCTGCACTGATGAAAATTATATCCGCACAAGGTGCTTTCTGCTGATTCATATGTAGGAGAATGCAATCTCAGCTTACAGCAGGTTTTAGTCAGTGCATCTATTTGTAATGGAGAGAAAACAAGAGTATATGCCAGAGCGAGACGATTAAGTTGACAAATCAGTAAAAAATAATTTTAACTGAATAAAATGTGGCTGAAGAATCATGGGTACACCCTTAAGAGTTCCTTTTTAACTCTTTATGTAGGATAAAAGCAATACCTATGGACTAACACAGAATGTATGGACTCTATTGTTAAGATGAACTGTACATAGGTCTTGAACCGCCCTTCTGTATTTACATGGATTTCATTAATTCAATCTTTGCTGAACACGGCTGTGGTTCCGGCTGTTCTCTTTGTCTGCTTTATTCTTTTGTGGTTCCTACTCCTTTGATTCTACAAGGAATATGAAGGGATCTGAATTATTGTTAGGGGGGGGAGGTCATGTGTTCCCCACCCCCTCAGAGAAATCAATGTTACTGGCACAAGCAGAAGATGGTGATGGGCACAAGTTTGCTGGCTGGCAAACCTTTCTTTGTTCCAAAGAAAATGACTTGTTTGAGTAGCAATGAGCCTTTTTCTTTTGTTTTTACTTCTTAACACTTGAAATGACATTTCAGAGTCTTGGGAAACTTTTTCTCACATATTAACCTGGTAGCTACATTGTGACACATCCTGTCTTGTTAGATCAGTCAGAGTCCCTTAGATCACTTCAGATGGGACTTGTCATAATATAACCTGACTGCGACAAGTAGATAGTGATATCTCGCAAAGACACCAAGGCAATTCTTTCAAAGAAGAAAATTAGCTTAACCAATATGCCACTTGCATACATTTTAAAAAGGTGGGAGGAAGAATCGGTTAGTTAGCTCAGTCAGATTAGTGTCCTGAGAAGCAGGGAAACTAGAAATGTTCGGGACAGGTAGTGAATTGGGATGAATGCATTTTCCAGTTTTCGTTGTTAAGATTCACTAAAGTAAGCCAGCAGTGAAAATGAGTAGCTACTACCATGATACAATTGTTGCTTAAGAATGCTGCATGCTTGGGAGTGTAGTATTTTAATATTAGAAATAAGAACTTCATATGAAGTAACTCAGACAGCTCATTTCAGGTGTCATGCTTCGAAGAGGGTTACACATGTTGGCACATAAAAAAAGCAACTCCGTAATGGTTTCCTGTTTCGCAAGAAAACAATGAATCAATTTTGAGTTGTCAACTAGCACAGTTTTAACATGGCTCTCATGATATCTGACGTCTTTCTTAAAACCTCTGCTCTTGGAGCCATCATAGCCTTCATTATTCTTATAAAAATGTATTTCTAGATTTCAGGTAGAGGGGTGCATGTCATTTTCATTATATCAATAACGAAAACTAAATTTGTTGTTTTCATTATCTTTATTGCAATAGCGAAAACAACAAAAAATAATAACAAAAGCAATCCTCTTGCCTCTCTGACTGCTCCTTCAATGTGTCTCTTGCCAACTCCACCTCCTCCTCTCTTCCCCTCTCAGTTGGTGTTCCCCATGACTCCTTCATCTTCTCCTCTTCTGTATCTACACCCTGTCCCTTGGCATTCTCATTTGCTCCCATGGCTTCCAATATCACCTCTATGATGATGACACTCAACTCTCTCTCTCTACCCCCTCCATCTATTCAAGCTTACCTCACCAGCTGTCTCTCTGGTATCTCTACCTGGATGTCTCAACATCAACTCAAACTCAACATGGCTAAAACTGAACTCCTTATCTTCCCCCCTCATCCTTTCTCTCCCTCTTCCCTGTTGATCCTTATCAACGGGGTCTCCATCCTTCCTGTCCCCCAAGCCCATAGCTTAGGCTTTATCTTTGACTCACCCTTATCTTTTAAAGCCTACATCGACTCTGTTGACAAATCCTGACACTTCTCCCTCCATATCATTGCTAAGATTCACCATTTTCTCTCTGTCTCCTCTGCAAAAACCCTTGTTCACACCCTGGTCATCTCTCACCTCAATTATTGTAACCTCCTTCTCACTGGCCTCCCTCACTCTCCCCTTATCTCTGTCCAAAACTCTGCTGCAAGGGTCATCCACATCACCTGTTGGTTTGACCATGTGCAGCCCCTCCTCTCCTCTCTTCACTGTCTCCCCCTTCCTGAATAAATTCTGCACAAGCTCCTAGTCTTCACCTATAAAGCTCTTCACAACCTTACTCCCCCCTACCTCTCTGTGCTAGTTTCCTTCCGTACTCCAGTCCATGAACTCCGCTCCTCCTCTTTCCTCTCTCTCATCCTCCCATGCCTCCCCTGCTCTGCTAACCACCTTTGTCCCTTCTCCCCAACTGCCCCCATGCCTGAAACGCCTTCCCTTCCCACGTCCGCCTCATCCCCTCCCTTTGTACTTTAAAATTCCTCCTCAAGACCCACCTCTTCCGCTCTGCCCTCCCCAACTCCTCGCTCCCCTCACTTAACTCCTGCTGATACTTACCATCCAGTAAAATCTGTTACCTGAGGTTTGTGTAATCATATCCTCACCACACAGACCAGCCAGACATCATTCTCGATATAACCAAGCCAAGCACCTTTGTGAACATTATACTTCTTGTCTCTCCCTCTCCTCTTCCTTTGCCTCCCCCACCTGTCTCTCAGATTGTAAGCCCTAGGGCAGGGACCACGTCTATTCCATTACTTTGTAAAGTGCCAGGTACATTGCTGGAGCTATATAAATGTTTGATAATAATAAATAATAAATAATAAATAAAAGTTGTTATAAATACAACAAGATATTCTGTTTACACCAATTCTGTATGTGTGTGTGTTTGTATATGCACACACACAGAGAATCTAAGGTAAACCAAACTTATGTATAACAGAAAATACATAGTTATAAATAAAACTAGATATTGTGTGTATACCAATAATGATACCAAAAACAAAAAACTTTGTTTGAAATCGGTACTGATACTGATAATGACAATGATAACAAAAAATGACGTTTTGTTATTAACAAAAACAAAAACAACACATTTTAATGAAAACAATAACAAAAAAAACAAAAAAAACATGGCACCCTGGTGCACACCCCTTGTCTTCAGAGAGAAAAAAAATGAAAATACAATCTGAGAGCAACTTAAAAGATCATAAACTGGAAGCCAAATAAAATTGATGTATTATTTATTGTTAATTGTCCCGATTTTTGGTGTCCACCATTATGACTTAAAAATGCTTTTAGGTGAAAATACTGCCAGCTTTTAAAATGCTACATTTTGAAATAAATCAATATGATGATTTTTCAGGTTAAATTGTTATCTCTCTTTTAGTCAAACTTGTTGTGAGAAAAGGAACCTGTTGTCCTGAAATCCCTCACTGAGGAGTAATTCCATTTACTTTCATGGGTGTTCTCATAAATAAGTAGCTTCAGAATTGCAGCCTTTGAGTCAACAACAGGGGAACATAATTTATTCTGTCAAGTAGTGCATTATTAAAGAACGGAAAGAATTCTAAAAGCACACTTCCACAATGCCTGAGGTGTTCAGTACCATAAATACTCTAAATCAGAAATTAATGATGAACCATAAATAATGACTTCCATACTGTATCAGACTATCTTGTCCAGTAACTATCTCCAAATATGTCCAGCATCAGATACTTCAAAGAAAATATGAGTAATCCATTCCCTGTTGTTTTCTGGACATTCCCTGGACAACACTGCCATTTTCAAATGTGATGCTGCCACAGGTGGCCACGCTTACCCTGGCATGGCCACCCATGGTGGTGTCATGTCTGCTCCCGCCTGCCAGATATTTGCTGTGGGAAGGAGCAGAGTACTGCCCGGACCATGGCAGGGTAGGGTAACTCTGGGTTATGTGCTGGGCTCCCTGCCAGCACACATCCCGGAGTTAACCCTACCACAGTCCAGGGAAAACAACCCTGGACCATGGTAGAGCTCGCTCTACCTAACTCTGGCCAGTAGCCAGAGCTTTCCGGGTGGGTGTAGTGGCTTCATAGGCTGCAACAACCTCCATAAGGGAGGTGGCCATGGCAGACACACTGAGCAGTGTGAGGGAAGGGGCTGTGCAGACATGGTCCGCACATCCCCCTACCCTTCCCAGCCCTGGCCACCGGCACATTTGTTCAGCAGCAGGGCAAGATTCAGCCCATGGTAAAGCATCTCACCACAGGCAGGATCACAGCATGGTGGTGGTCAGCACTGTCATGTGTAAAAATACCCATTGTTTTTTGGACATTCCTTATCCTTCCTTCTGGAACTTGGAACTTTCATCCCTTGATCAACTTTGCTAATAGTCATTGATGGACCTATCTTCTATGAATTTGTCTAATCCCTTTTTCAGCTAAGTTCTACTATTGGCAGTAAGTGCCACAAATTAATTATACATGGTGTAAAAAAAAGTGCTTCCTTTTGTTTGGACCAATCACCAAAATTCTGTCCCCCTCTCTTGTTCTTATAAATATTGACACCCCCCCAAACACACCGACAGGATATATCTTAGGGCCAGAGAAACAAGCTTTGTTTTCTTGCCAGTATCTTCAGGTATTTTCAGATGTGACAGAGCTTGATTTGCCCTACCATGGAAACACCCTAATGATTCCTCTCTGGGGCCAACACGTAACGGCCAACAGACGTGCTGGTCACTCCCAGTGGGGAATCCAGGGGTGGGGCGAGGCTTCACACATTGCCCCCCCACGCTCCCTAGGCCACCTGCCCTCTTGAGAAATGGGCGGGCACCGCGGTCAATGCAGCCGCAGTGCCCACTCGCATTGACCATGGCCCGGAATCCCGCTGCTGATTCTGGGCCGTGGTAGGGGGCCAGGCATTACGGTCCCCTTGATCACGGGGGGGAATCACATTCAGCACACAAACGGAGATGGTCCGGCCAGGACCTC
>QEPC01009399.1:1324662-1336651 GCA_003113815.1 Sphenodon punctatus | reverse complement strand
TTTCAAGGCCAATCCCTGGCCAATATCTGGCAGTGCCTGCACACACATGCCGGTGAGGTCCAGGAAAAAGCAGGCCACAGCACGCTATTGTCACATCTGTTTTTACTCGGTGTAAATTGCACTGTGTGCACATACAATATGAGTCACGGTCCGTGCACCCAAAGTGGATGTGGAGATCTTGGGTGGGATCATGGTTTGAATTAATAGACAGATAAATGTGCTAGATTCTGTTCTCTTCATTTTCTTTCGTACTTTTCTCTTTCTATGTAACATCCCAGCATTCAACTACAATGAAGAGCCTCTTCTCTGTAAATGAAGAAACGAATTCAACTTTTTTTTTCTTTACAATTTTTCATTAAAATCGTTCCCTGTGGCTTCATTTTAGGCCACCGTAGCCCACATCAAGCTGTTCTCTGGCAAAAGGATTTTTGCATCGTCCCTGATCTGAGTGAATTAACACTAGATAAACACCGGGTGTTTTTAGACAAGTACCTCCCCAGTGGGTGTCTAAAAGCACACACTGAATAAATTGACATTGGAGAATAATAATAAAATAATAATAATATACTATTGAATTCATATAAGGTATGAAGATGATATCATATTCATATACTATTATAAAATAATAATAATAAAAAAGATATTCATATACTCTGTTGACTTTATATTCATATACTCTGTTGACTGAATATTCAATATGTATTGTGCACAACATAAATTTAGATGATGGAATAAATTATTAAAGAAATGAACAACAGTGAGTGAGCAAGAGGAAGCTGACTGTAATAGCCTACCTATTAAACATCCACATAACATTGTGTTCTCCTACTACATTTCAAAGCAGTGTAGACACGTGACTGTTTCTAGACAGAAGACACGCAATGGGCCATGTTCTGTTCTCAGTTACACAGCTAGAGTTCTTTTGTGGTGTAGATCAATGAAGTCGAGAAGAGAATCTGGCCCTGGTTCTGCTGAAACAGGAATAATAATCCATCTTGTAGCATTGTCACACTGCCTGCAAAGTGCATGGGCAAAATCTGGTTTGAGTGGAGCCAGACACTTAGCTGCAGTTAATTATCACAGGCTGTGTGCAGCTAACTGTCAAATGAAAGGGAGAATTTGCACCTGTGCTTAATGTGCTGGGTGATCAGGTGTCAGTATAAAACAAGCCTGCTGAGCTTGCTTGGACGGCATATTTTTTCTGTTTATTCCCATTGCTGAATCAGCGGCTTACTCGGAGTGCTTTGCTTACTGTAACATTTGACATGCCTACCAGGCAAGCTTCATTTTGGCTAATTCTCTCTCTGGGTATTTTCAGACATTACAAGATCACAGTCAACCACAGTGACCACAGGCCAAAGCGCCCTGAACGTCTGTTCCACAGGCACCAGATGTTCACCACAGTCAATCCCCACCAGGGGTCAAAAATAACCATGCTTCCGGAGCTCCAGCCTGGACTATCTCCGAAAGCGTGGTCAATGCAATTCCCAACAGGAAACAAAAAAAAGTAATGTCTGAATGGCAACTACAGGCCAGAATCAAACAAAATGATCCCCAGCCAGGGACAAAGCATGCAGCATCACTGCCAGGCAACCAGCAACAACACAGACTGCAGGGGGAGATTTAAAGGTGACACAGCAGCAGGGNTCCAAACAAATATTAGCACTCAAACCAATATTTGCTTTTTTTGGTACTTTGTGCTGTATACTTCATCTATTTGTTCACTGTGTTTGTGTATTTGGTTATTTTATTTTGTTACTTTGTTTGTTGGACTATTTGGAGCTATTTCAAAGTCATTTTGCATAATTCTGGGAATTTTCTGATATTAAAGGACCAAAATAAGGCAATCACAGTGAACTAAATGACTGAAATACCACAGTCACCATGAACTAAATTCAATTGTCTGGAATGAATACCCTAATAAAATAGAAGTGAATGAGTTGTTTCTGTTTTTTCATTTTCTCAGGATCTGGAATCTGGCAAATTTGATAAATGTGATATGTGATATTTGCTGTAGATATTCATTGCCGTTCTAGCTAGAATACCATGTTTAAATCTTTCAGTCTGGCGTGTCAAGGTATTAAGAAGTTATAGAATCTTTGACATTCCAGCATCTTTCATGAGATATGCACGCCCATTTTCAATATGCATAAAACAGCAACAAAGACAATAAAATACCTTTCACAATCACATTCCCTGAGCTCCTGGCAACTCCAAACTGATTTGTTGCTATGCAGGTGTACACTCCCGCATCTGCTTTGGTAATGTTGTATACCTTGAGGCTGCCGTTCTCTAACATGAAGATCCTAAAAAATAAAATAAAAATAAAACATAAATTATTAAAAGGGGATTGTGCTGATTAATTGAACTGTAACCTTAATTACACAACACTTTTAATATTTAGATAGCATTGTTTATAATTACGGTTTTCTAAAGTAAGCTAAGTGTTTTCTTACTAATTTTCATGTCAGCATTGCCTTGATAATTCTATTAAAAACATGGATTTGACATACCACAATGGACTAACAATCCATCTAATCTAGTTTCCTGTATTCTTCTGTGGTCAATGTCAGATGTGAAAAGAAATCCCCAATAATGTACTAAATTGTGCTGCCTTTTACCTTGAGCTGGGGATTTTTTTCCTCTCTGATTCCGACAACTCATGTAATTTGTGTCGCTTTATACAAATGCCCATCTCCTGCTAACCCCCATGAGGGGGATTGGGGCGTTTTGCTGACACATCTGTCAGAAATTAGGCAAGTGTGCTGGGTCCTCTGATAACCCATCCAAACGCAGGAAATTTACAAGGGTAACTGACAAGGACTTGTGACCTGGTGAGGGGAAATATTGCTTGTATGTTGCAGTCAGGGCAGGAATTTTGTGGGAGGAGCTTGCCCAGGGCTGTGGGGAACTGTCAGCTTGCTAGAACAGCTGACAATAGGAGCAGCAGCGCAGAGTGAAAGCCCACCCACCAGCCCAATTGGTCTGGTACTGCAGGCGGCCTAATTGGGACCAGGAAGGGATTTTTCCCTTTGTCAGGGTGACTGAACATGGTGTTTTTTTTGCCTTCCTTGTGGTACCTTCCCCCTGATGGTTGTTTATTAGGCAATTTATTGTGCGGTGTTCATTTGGAGTGGTATTTTATATGTCACAGCTCTAGTTTTAGCAGTAGTCGCCGGTAGTCAGTGCTAGGTTCTTTAGGGCGGTCACTGGTTATGATTTGGATTGGTAATTGACCTGGAGTTGGAGGTAAATTTGAGGCACCTCAGTGAGGTGAAGGGAGGGTGACCTAATCAGGGAAGAAGCGACCCAGTCTCTCCTAACTCTGGGAGATATTGGGTTCTGTGCTACTATGTAGGATGTATGCTGTCCCTTTGCTGGTGCAGGATCCATCACTTCCCCCTCAGGACCCTAATTTGGGGGTCTGGAAGCTGGATGATGGAATAGCATAGCATCCAGTCTTTGAGAACTCACGGCACTTGACTTATCAGGGGAAAGTGGTTCACAGTTAATTTACTCTTTCCCCCTGATAGACACAGACTGCAATGTTAAATTTTAATAAAGAGTTGCAGCCAGTTTAACCCAATTTTTGGTGTCTGCTGCATCATTTCTGTGTGCATGTGACAAAGTGATTAGTATTCTAGATGGGAACTTGAACTGCTATCCACCAGACAATGAAAACAGCTCCACATGGACAGCTTCCCTAACAAATCAGCAGAAGAGAAGCTAATTTTTTTACTCTTTGCGAACAAATCACCTGAAGAGACTACATTTTAGCTTGCTTGGGGAGGTTTGAGACAGATGGCTGCCCCAGTGCTGGCTGTGCCAGCCTGCTTCACCCCTGGACTGTTTAAAAGTGCCCCACCAGATGTGAAGCAGTGGAGCAGATTGTACCTCGTCTGGGGCACCCCTGCTTGTGGTGCTCCAGAACATCCCAGAGCACCACCAGCGAAGCAGACTGGCCAAACATCTGACACCCGCCCGAGATGGAGCTGTTGTCCATCTGTTCAGCAGACCCATGCTACAGCTCTGCTGTCACCCAGTCATTGCCCTGGACAATACCAAAGAGTTAGGAGTGCCAACCTGGAGAGTCAGGCAATCTGCCCACACTGCTATGGTGTTGCGGAGGCAGGGAGGGGGGACATTGCGCCGGCAGACCATGAGCTGGAAACATAATAGACCATGTTATGGAAACATTAACTGGACTATGCTCAGAATTGTTTTGAGAAGCACAGACAAAGGCCATGTTGCAGAGAACAGTTAATCAGATGTGTTGTAACTGGGCTTCACTTCTGTTTTTCTCCTGAAGCATTGACATGAACAGGACACTAAACCATCATTATTCAGGTGTAAGAAGGGAATTATGTATCCCTGAAAAATCAGGGTAAATAGTCTCCTTCAGTTTGTATTTTGAAGCAGCTGTTTGTGTGGTCTTAGTGGAAAGGTTTATAAGAGAGGAGATGGGGTATAGAAAATGAATAGGAGTAATAATATTGCCACTGCATCCCAGAAGGAGACAAGGAGACTGTGGCAGGGACGTGCTCACCTGGCATGAGTCCTAGCAGGATTGGGACCAGAAGTGACACCCCTCGCTCTGGGAATTAGCTCAATCAAAGTGTCTTTAGTCTTTATATACAGTCTCTTTACAATACCTTCAACAATATGCAGTCTCTTAAGCTAGGCACCAATCCTCTCTGGATCCCACAATATACAGTCCTTTAAGCCAGATACCAGCTATCTAGATTGTACTTTGGGTCTCTGGGACAGGCACACCCTTCTGCAACCGAGCAAACCCTCTGTCTCTGTAACCGCTCCAACAATCCCCTCTGAACGGAGCTCTTTTCAGGCTTTTCTCTTGGGCTGGCTGCTGCCGTCCCCTAACCCAGCTGCATTCTNGTGGTCAATGTCAGATGTGAAAAGAAATCCCCAATAATGTACTGAATTGTGCTGCCTTTTACCTTGAGCTGGGGATTTTTTTCCTCTCTGATTCCGACAACTCATATAATTTGTGTCGCTTTATACAAATGCCCATCTCCTGCTAACCCCCATGAGGGGGATGGGGCGTTTTGCTGACACATCTGTCAGAAATTAGGCAAGTGTGCTGGGTCCTCTGATAACCCATCCAAACGCAAGAAATTTACAAGGGTAACTGACAAGGACTTGTGACCTGGTGAGGGGAAATATTGCTTGTATGTTGCAGTCAGGGCAGGAATTTTGTGGGAGGAGCTTGCCCAGGGCTGTGGGGAACTGTCAGCTTGCTAGAACAGCTGACAATAGGAGCAGCAGCGCAGAGTGAAAGCCCACCCACCAGCCCAATTGGTCTGGTACTGCAGGCGGCCTAATTGGGACCAGGAAGGGATTTTTCCCTTTGTCAGGGTGACTGAACATGGTGTTTTTTTTGCCTTCCTTGTGGTACCTTCCCCCTGATGGTTGTTTATTAGGCAATTTATTGTGCGGTGTTCATTTGGAGTGGTATTTTATATGTCACAGCTCTAGTTTTAGCAGTAGTCGCCGGTAGTCAGTGCTAGGTTCTTTAGGGCGGTCACTGGTTATGATTTGGATTGGTAATTGACCTGGAGTTGGAGGTAAATTTGAGGCACCTCAGTGAGGTGAAGGGAGGGTGACCTAATCAGGGAAGAAGCGACCCAGTCTCTCCTAACTCTGGGAGATATTGGGTTCTGTGCTACTATGTAGGATGTATGCTGTCCCTTTGCTGGTGCAGGATCCATCACTTCCCCCTCAGGACCCTAATTTGGGGGTCTGGAAGCTGGATGATGGAATAGCATAGCATCCAGTCTTTGAGAACTCACGGCACTTGACTTATCAGGGGAAAGTGGTTCACAGTTAATTTACTCTTTCCCCCTGATAGACACAGACTGCAATGTTAAATTTTAATAAAGAGTTGCAGCCAGTTTAACCCAATTTTTGGTGTCTGCTGCATCATTTCTGTGTGCATGTGACAAAGTGATTAGTATTCTAGATGGGAACTTGAACTGCTATCCACCAGACAATGAAAACAGCTCCACATGGACAGCTTCCCTAACAAATCAGCAGAAGAGAAGCTAATTTTTTTACTCTTTGCGAACAAATCACCTGAAGAGACTACATTTTAGCTTGCTTGGGGAGGTTTGAGACAGATGGCTGCCCCAGTGCTGGCTGTGCCAGCCTGCTTCACCCCTGGACTGTTTAAAAGTGCCCCACCAGATGTGAAGCAGTGGAGCAGATTGTACCTCGTCTGGGGCACCCCTGCTTGTGGTGCTCCAGAACATCCCAGAGCACCACCAGCGAAGCAGACTGGCCAAACATCTGACACCCGCCCGAGATGGAGCTGTTGTCCATCTGTTCAGCAGACCCATGCTACAGCTCTGCTGTCACCCAGTCATTGCCCTGGACAATACCAAAGAGTTAGGAGTGCCAACCTAGAGAGTCAGGCAATCTGCCCACACTGCTATGGTGTTGCGGAGGCAGGGAGGGGGGACATTGCGCCGGCAGACCATGAGCTGGAAACATAATAGACCATGTTATGGAAACATTAACTGGACTATGCTCAGAATTGTTTTGAGAAGCACAGACAAAGGCCATGTTGCAGAGAACAGTTAATCAGATGTGTTGTAACTGGGCTTCACTTCTGTTTTTCTCCTGAAGCATTAACATGAACAGGACACTAAACCATCATTATTCAGGTGTAAGAAGGGAATTATGTATCCCTGAAAAATCAGGGTAAATAATCTCCTTCAGTTTGTATTTTGAAGCAGCTGTTTGTGTGGTCTTAGTGGAAAGGTTTATAAGAGAGAAGATGGGGTATAGAAAATGAATAGGAGTAATAATATTGCCACTGCATCCCAGAAGGAGACAAGGAGACTGTGCCAGGGACGTGCTCACCTGGCATGAGTCCTAGCAGGATTGGGACCAGCAGTCACATCCCTCGCTCTGGGAATTAGCTCAATCAAAGTGTCTTTAGTCTTTATATACAGTCTCTTTACAATACCTTCAACAATATGCAGTCTCTTAAGCTAGGCACCAATCCTCTCTGGATCCCACAATATACAGTCCTTTAAGCCAGATACCAGCTATCTAGATTGTACTTTGGGTCTCTGGGACAGGCACACCCTTCTGCAACCGAGCAAACCCTCTGTCTCTGTAACCGCTCCAACAATCCCCTCTGAACGGAGCTCTTTTCAGGCTTTTCTCTTGGGCTGGCTGCTGCCGTCCCCTAACCCAGCTGCATTCTCCAACGGGTCTTAAGTGACATGTGACAGTGTCCTACAAATCTGTCAGAAACCTCCCATCTGTTGCTGTCTTCTTGAAATGGCATGGGCACGTCATTCCTGTACTGGTTCCGATGCTTGCTGCCACTTTCTTCTATTGCCTGTCACCATTTCTCGGAAGCAGAGAAATTGTTGGAAACTGTTGCAAGTCCTGTAAAGTGTCGGAAAATGCCGCAAAGTGCTGGAATGTGTTGCTAAAATGTCAGAAAAACTGTTGGAAATATCGTAAAAACTATTGGAAATGGTGGAAAAACTGTAAGAAAAGTTGGAACTATCTGAACTGTTGGAAATTGTCACAATTATCACAAGTGCTGCAGAATGTATTTGATTTTGTTATATTTGAAAACATTTAATATCCCTACCCTCCTGCTAAGACAGCTCAGGACAAGTTACAATATAAAGAATACATATACAAACCTATATAAAATAATGTAAAACAATATAAAAGCGGGAAAGAGGAAAAGAGGGGGAAAACATCCCCCCAAGGTAAGAGGTGAAGGAGGGGGATGCCAAAAACATAAAAAAATCAGAAAAATAAATACCCCACCTGTAAAAGTAAATAAAGACCCACCCTCACCTGTCTCCCTTGCCAAAGGCCCAGTGGAACAGCCAGGTCTTGCAACGATGTCGAAAAGAGGAGAGGTCCACTCTCTCCACTAGGAGAGAGTTTCACAGGCTTGGCTTGGCATGGCCACCGAGACTGCCCTTTCAATTGTTGGCCCCCAGGAAACCCGGGGGACTTCAAGAAGGGCGCTCCCAACCAAACGCAGGGGCTGATCCAGAGCATGGGGAATGAGGCGATCCTGCACATACATGGGGACCAAGCCATGTAAGGCTTTATAGGTAAGAACAAGCACCCTGAATTGGGCCTTGAAGGCTATAGGCAGCCGGTGCAGAGAACAGAGCACTGGTGTAATATGCTCCAAGCCACCTGTCCCCATAAAGAGACGGGCTGGTGCATTCTTCACCGACTGCAGCCTCCAAACTGTCACCATGGGCAGCCCCATGTAGAACGCATTACAATAGTCCAGTCTTGAGGTGATGGATTACATATGGCCAGGTCAGAGTCTGAGATATATGGCCTAAGCCATTGCACCAGATGTAATTGGCGGAAAGCACTGTTTTCCACAGCTCCAACCTGGGCATCTAAGCGGAGCTGTGCATCGAGGAGCACCTCCAGACTTCGAACCTGGGGAACCAACAGAGGGTGAACCCCGTAAATGATGGGGGACATCACCCCATTGCATCACCTCCATCTTGTCGGGATTCTGTTTCAGTCGGCTCGCCCTCATCCAGGCCCCCACAGCCACTAGGCATCATGTAAGCACCAAGATTGTGGGGTCTGGGCAGGATGAAGAGAAAGAGAGATAAAAACAGAGACTACCTGGAACTATCGCAAAATGTCGGACAGTGCTGCAAATTGATGGCAAGTGCTGTCAGAGCAGTGGGAAGACTGTCAAAATGTCGACAGTAAACAGCAAAATAGCAAACAATGCTGCCGCTTCAGGCCTATTCTCTAGTAAGGTGTGATCCAGCAGTTGTATCCCTGCTACCACCGGCTGTNCTGCTTGTGGTGCTCCAGAACATCCCAGAGCACCACCAGCGAAGCAGACTGGCCAAACATCTGACACCCGCCCGAGATGGAGCTGTTGTCCATCTGTTCAGCAGACCCATGCTACAGCTCTGCTGTCACCCAGTCATTGCCCTGGACAATACCAAAGAGTTAGGAGTGCCAACCTGGAGAGTCAGGCAATCTGCCCACACTGCTATGGTGTTGCGGAGGCAGGGAGGGGGGACATTGCGCCGGCAGACCATGAGCTGGAAACATAATAGACCATGTTATGGAAACATTAACTGGACTATGCTCAGAATTGTTTTGAGAAGCACAGACAAAGGCCATGTTGCAGAGAACAGTTAATCAGATGTGTTGTAACTGGGCTTCACTTCTGTTTTTCTCCTGAAGCATTCACATGAACAGGACACTAAACCATCATTATTCAGGTGTAAGAAGGGAATTATGTATCCCTGAACAATCAGGGTAAATATTCTCCTTCAGTTTGTATTTTGAAGCAGCTGTTTGTGTGGTCTTAGTGGAAAGGTTTATAAGAGAGGAGATGGGGTATAGAAAATGAATAGGAGTAATAATATTGCCACTGCATCCCAGAAGGAGACAAGGAGACTGTGGCAGGGACGTGCTCACCTGGCATGAGTCCTAGCAGGATTGGGACCAGAAGTGACATCCCTCGCTCTGGGAATTAGCTCAATCAAAGTGTCTTTAGTCTTTATATACAGTCTCTTTACAATACCTTCAACAATATGCAGTCTCTTAAGCTAGGCACCAATCCTCTCTGGATCCCACAATATACAGTCCTTTAAGCCAGATACCAGCTATCTAGATTGTACTTTGGGTCTCTGGGACAGGCACACCCTTCTGCAACCGAGCAAACCCTCTGTCTCTGTAACCGCTCCAACAATCCCCTCTGAACGGAGCTCTTTTCAGGCTTTTCTCTTGGGCTGGCTGCTGCCGTCCCCTAACCCAGCTGCATTCTAAGTGACATGTGACAGTGTCCTACAAATCTGTCAGAAACCTCCCATCTGTTGCTGTCTTCTTGAAATGGCATGGGCGCGTCATTCCTGTACTGGTTCCGATGCTTGCTGCCACTTTCTTCTATTGCCTGTCACCATTTCTCGGAAGCAGAGAAATTGTTGGAAACTGTTGCAAGTCCTGTAAAGTGTCGGAAAATGCCGCAAAGTGCTGGAATGTGTTGCTAAAATGTCAGAAAAACTGTTGGAAATATCGTAAAAACTATTGGAAATGGTGGAAAAACTGTAAGAAAAGTTGGAACTATCTGAACTGTTGGAAATTGTCACAATTATCACCAGTGCTGCAGAATGTATTTGATTTTGTTATATTTGAAAACATTTAATATCCCTACCCTCCTGCTAAGACAGCTCAGGACAAGTTACAATATAAAGAATACATATACAAACCTATATAAAATAATGTAAAACAATATAAAAGCGGGAAAGAGGAAAAGAGGGGGAAAACATCCCCCCAAGGTAAGAGGTGAAGGAGGGGGATGCCAAAAACATAAAAAAATCAGAAAAATAAATACCCCACCTGTAAAAGTAAATAAAGACCCACCCTCACCTGTCTCCCTTGCCAAAGGCCCAGTGGAACAGCCAGGTCTTGCAACGATGTCGAAAAGAGGAGAGGTCCACTCTCTCCACTAGGAGAGAGTTTCACAGGCTTGGCTTGGCATGGCCACCGAGACTGCCCTTTCAATTGTTGGCCCCCAGGAAACCCGGGGGACTTCAAGAAGGGCGCTCCCAACCAAACGCAGGGGCTGATCCAGAGCATGGGGAATGAGGCGATCCTGCACATACATGGGGACCAAGCCATGTAAGGCTTTATAGGTAAGAACAAGCACCCTGAATTGGGCCTTGAAGGCTATAGGCAGCCGGTGCAGAGAACAGAGCACTGGTGTAATATGCTCCAAGCCACCTGTCCCCATAAAGAGACGGGCTGGTGCATTCTTCACCGACTGCAGCCTCCAAACTGTCACCATGGGCAGCCCCATGTAGAACGCATTACAATAGTCCAGTCTTGAGGTGATGGATTAAATATGGCCAGGTCAGAGTCTGAGATATATGGCCTAAGCCATTGCACCAGATGTAATTGGCGGAAAGCACTAATTTCCACAGCTCCAACCTGGGCATCTAAGCGGAGCTGTGCATCGAGGAGCACCTCCAGACTTCGAACCTGGGGAACCAACAGAGAGTGAACCCCGTAAATGATGGGGGACATCACCCCATTGCATCACCTCCATCTTGTCGGGATTCTGTTTCAGTCGGCTCGCCCTCATCCAGGCCCCCACAGCCACTAGGCATCATGTAAGCACCAAGATTGTGGGGTCTGGGCAGGATGAAGAGAAAGAGAGATAAAAACAGAGACTACCTGGAACTATCGCAAAATGTCGGACAGTGCTGCAAATTGATGGCAAGTGCTGTCAGAGCAGTGGGAAGACTGTCAAAATGTCGACAGTAAACAGCAAAATAGCAAACAATGCTGCCGCTTCAGGCCTATTCTCTAGTAAGGTGTGATCCAGCAGTTGTATCCCTGCTACCACCGGCTGTGACTTTGGAGTTTTCAAGGCCAATCCCTGGCCAATATCTGGCAGTGCCTGCACACACATGCCGGTGAGGTCCAGGAAAAAGCAGGCCACAGCACGCTATTGTCACATCTGTTTTTACTCGGTGTAAATTGCACTGTGTGCACATACAATATGAGTCACGGTCCGCGCACCCAAAGTGGATGTGGAGATCTTGGGTGGGATCATGGTTTGAATTAATAGACAGATAAATGTGCTAGATTCTGTTCTCTTCATTTTCTTTCGTACTTTTCTCTTTCTATGTAACATCCCAGCATTCAACTACAATGAAGAGCCTCTTCTCTGTAAATGAAGAAACGAATTCAACTTTTTTTTTCTTTACAATTTTTCATTAAAATCGTTCCCTGTGGCTTCATTTTAGGCCACCGTAGCCCACATCAAGCTGTTCTCTGGCAAAAGGATTTTTGCATCGTCCCTGATCTGAGTGAATTAACACTAGATAAACACCGGGTGTTTTTAGACAAGTACCTCCCCAGTGGGTGTCTAAAAGCACACACTGAATAAATTGACATTGGAGAATAATAATAAAATAATAATAATATACTATTG
>QEPC01009399.1:1252732-1322370 GCA_003113815.1 Sphenodon punctatus | reverse complement strand
CCCTTACCCTTTTCCTGGGTGCCTCCTCCGGGCCCGTTCCGGCCGCTGTCCCCGGGGCGTCGCGACCCGGCTGCAGCTGTGGGTGTTGTGCCTGGGCCGCCTCCCTGGTCAGGTGCACCCCTGTGCCCCCTTCCTCCACCTGTGACCCCTCCACCTTCATCGCTGCCCCTGCCTCCACCTCCTCCTCCACCACCTGTGTCGCTTTCTCTGCCTCCGCTCTCTTCCGCCTCCCTCCTTGCTCCATCCCGCCATGCTTGCTTGCTGCTGATTTCACTTTAAATCTCCCTCCAGTGGTTGTGTTGTTGCTGGTTGCCCGGCAGCAATGCAGCGTGCCTTGTCCCCGGCTGCGGCTTGTTTCCTTTGGTTCCGCCCGGGGATTGGTGTCCAGACGTTACTTTTCCTTGGTTCCAGGTGGGGGTCTGTTTGACCACGCTTCCCGGGATATTCCCCCGGCTAGCCCAGGAAGCGTGCTTGAAATTGACCCCATGTGGGTATTGGGAGTGATGAACATCTGGCACGTGCCGAACAGACGTTCAGGGCCCTTTGGCCCCGCCGCGGGGTTGAGCGTGGTTCACTGTGGTTGAGCGTGATCTCATAACATCTGAAAATACCCAATGTTTCTCTAAATGATGGTGTGTTTCAACATTCATGCACCAGTATGTTTCGCCTAGAGAAAAGATTGGTCTTGATCACATGAAAGCAGTTTTCAAGTATCTAAAAGGATGCCACAAAAGAGAATAATAAACAATTTCCCTGCATTTTTAGAAATGATAGAATGAGAGGGAATGGGCTTAAATTGCAGAAAGTTAGATTTTGGTAAAATATTAAGGGCAAAAAACTTTCTATCTATAGGAACTATTGAGAAAGGGAATATGTTTCCAAGGGAGGTCATGGAATCTCTTTCCTTGGACATTTTCAAAAATTATCTGGACATGCATCTGACTGGAATGCTGTGGGTATATTGCCTACTGCATCAGAGGAAGGGATTGATCTGCATAACACTTATGTTCTCTTCCAATCCTACAGTTCTATGATTCTATTAGGGCTGAAATGTGTCCTTGGGTTTCTCTCAATTCTCATTGAAATCCCAGTTCTTGGCTAATCTGAGACAAACCAAGAACCGGGACATTTTCATTGAGTTCTCGTTGAGAAAAAATCATTGTGTGTGAACAAAATAGCCAGATTTTTTTGCGCATACACAAAAATAGCCACTACCCTTAACCAAAATGGTGGCAATAGAATCACTGCCATTTGGTTAAGGGCAGTAGCCATTTGTGAATGCACAAAACAGTCCAGGGGGTATTTTGCGCATGCACAATGACTTCTTCTCAACTGGAACAAGTGCATTCTTCAGTGAAGCAAGGTATTGGTCTTCAACTGTATACTAGCAGATAATTATGCTTCTGTATTTGAGGTAGCCCCTTTATATTGCTGGAACATTCAAAATAGGGCTGAAACACAGTTTCACCCTTCTCAAAAATCTCATCAAGAATAGGCTTCTCAATGAGATTTTCCCATCTCGAGTATCTCACTGGAATCAGGCTTTCTTGTGAGATTCATGCAAGGTTCTTGAGAAACTCAAAATGGCCAAGAAATGGTCTGTGCATGAGCAAAATTGCTGCCAGGGCATTCTGCACATGCACAGTGATTTTGCCATGCACAGACCACTTTTGGCATATTGTTTTAGATTCTCCAGGATCACATGAGATTCTCTAGGATCTTATGAGAATCGAATGTGATCTCACCAGGGTTGTGAGAATCTTGTAAGATTCTTGTGAAAATGCATTTCATTCTCGTTTCAACCCTAATTCTAAATCTGCCTTTGAGGGGGGGGAAACACAGGTGTACTTATATGAAGGAAAGAAGAAGGGAAGGACAATTCCCTGATAGTCAATTTCCCCATGCTCCACTACATCTCTAGAAGCTACCTCACTTAAAATGACAGCTACAGGAAGAGAAGGGGGCACTGTTTGAGGGACAATTTGCTTTCCAAACGTTCTTCCACAGCATCTGGTTTGCAAATAGCTAAGCAACTACAGCAGAGAAAGGTGAGTCCTGGAGAAGGCTGATGGCTTAAGCAAGAAAGGAAACAGAGAGAGGACACACTTCAGAGAGGGTGGCAGGTGGGGTTTTTTTAGGTGGGAGTCCTAGAATGGAAGTCAAGCTGGGACTCTCAGTGAGTAGTGGGGGAGAAGAAGGCAGAAGAAGGCAGAAGATGCATTTGTAAAAGAAGAAGCTCATGGTCATACATCTGGCTAATGGGAAAACAGTATGACTGTGGCTGTCTGGGGTTGCTCAGCCTCCAAAGAGGGTGGGAGTGGAATTCCTTTGCCATTTGGACCAAATTCTCCCTACTGACACTAAGTAGATGGCTAAGAGAATTTAGTGAGACTTATTCAGCTAAGCATCTATTCACACACAACAGTAATGTGCTGTTCAAACACATAGCTCATTACATCAATTTCCAACACTCCGTCTTCTAAATGAAAACATTCTTTGGAACATTGCAAAGAGAACTTCCACAGAGACCAAAGGGTGTGAGATTTCATTTTCAAGACATTCCACACCCCATTCTGACAAATTAAAGAGAGTTTAAAATTTACTCCAATGCAAATTCTCTTAATTCATGAAGTTAATCCATTTTAGAGGTAGATTACTGTTGATGGTTCGTTCCCTGAACTTTAGATGTGCAAGCTCAGATTCCATGCCCACTACATTCTCTTCTTTGAATCAAGGACTTGGTGGAGTGCAGGGTGCATGATTAATACATATTATTCATGGTCTTTTGGCCACACACCCATGTTATCCCAGTAGGATTCCACAGCGCTCCCTCAGGTGTTGGTCAGATAATCCTTGGCCTGGAGATTCACTGTTTTGCAATCATGTTCAAATGATAAGCCAATGGAAAACTGGAAGTGTTGTCTTTACTAAAAATAATTTGTGCCAAGGAAACTATGATAGAAGTTTTAGAATGATTACTGAATTAGAAGTTGTGCTACCTAAAAATTAAAAGATGGCAATAAATACGGAGTACAGATAGCATTATTGCAAAGGGAAATGAACACACATGTAATTAGCTATCAAGGGAAGACAATTAAAGTCAAGAGTGAGTGATTTCCAGAGATACCAAGGACTGCTTCTGAAGAAGGGTGTTGGAAAAACAGGAAGACAGAATTCAATAAATGCAAAACAAACAAACAGGGGATTGGCCTGACTTGTTTATTTGTTTTGTTTTGTTTTTTGTCATTCAGCCTTGGCAGATTTCAACACATGGAGTAATTGTGGGCTGAACACTTTGGAAGAGCTCTGCATCTTCTCTATGAGGACACCTGTCAAGACCTACTGTCCAAGAGATGGGGAGGCAGACTGCCAGGAGCGGATCCTAAGATCAGGTCTGAGTCAGGTACAATGCAACAGAGGTACAAATCAGGTGCATACACACTCACAGGGTTCATGTCAAAGGCAGAAGTCAAGGCAGAGTTGAGACCAAGGAGGCAGAAGCAGAGACTAATGGTGTGAAGTAGGCACCCATTTCAGTTTTGTTTATATTTTCATTTTCATTTACAAAAGCCCTTCATTTGGGGTGTGTGGGAAGCTGCCATTTTCAGGGGGATTTGTTAGTTTATTTTATTTATTTTTAAAAAAATTAAAGTCACTGTGCATGCGGAAAATGGTCACAGGACCATTCTGTGCATGTGCAACCCTCTCCCAAAATGGTGCAGAATGGATTTTTAAAAATGAAAATAAATTGAATAACCCTAGCAGAGACAAGAACAAGCTGCTGTCATGGGAGGACCAAACAGGATAGGGACAAAGCTAGGCACTGGAAACAGGAAAGCATATGCTGATCTCTCCATCACCTCATTCCTACGAATGCTCCTTATAACGAGGAAGGTAGCTAATCCAGAGCTGAGGAAGTGTGGGGAAGCATCAGATTAAAGAGCTTAACAGACAGAAACCTAGACTCAAGACAAAGCATAGCAGCGGTGCTGTTGACCCAGTCACTGCTCTAGTGCACCAAGGTTGGTTCTGGTTAAATTCCTGGCTCCTCTCAACCCCGTGAGCCAATTCTAAGGCTGACTGAGGGCGGTGAAAGTTCTTCTATTGATGCACAAATAGGCAAAGATGGTGATTGTAAGGCATACTTGAAAATTATTCAAGCACAAAAATAGACGAAGGCAACTTTACACTCATCCAAAGAATCATACAAAAAGAGATACCATTCTATAGTTAAGCCAGCATGCAAAAATGCATGGACATTATATTACTTATATAATCAGCACTGTTTATCCAATTTGTCTGAAATTTAGCAGGGAGTATCGCTTGGGTGAAGTGTACAAGCTTTCCAAATTTAAAGAAAATCAGTTGGAAAGCAAGAACATTACAGTGGCTGAAAACCAGAGTAAAAATGCTTTTTGTTCCGGTTTCAGATGCCTTTTTTATTAGGTCAAAAGT
Source organism: Sphenodon punctatus (assembly GCA_003113815.1). Classification (NCBI taxonomy): domain Eukaryota; kingdom Metazoa; phylum Chordata; class Lepidosauria; order Sphenodontia; family Sphenodontidae; genus Sphenodon; species Sphenodon punctatus. The sequence goes on along the minus strand of QEPC01009399.1, from coordinate 1,317,915 downwards.
GTACAAAAATGTACTTTTAAAAAAAAATTGAGGTGGAGTGCTGTTAGAAAATTCAGGGGTGTGTTCTGGAATGTTCCTTTTTTGATTTTGCAAAATCTCTGTGTTAGTTTTAAATTACATTTCTTAATTTCCCATGTTAGTCAAGGAGAGAGTGCATACGGTCACTCGTGCTTTTGCTGGATTTCGATTCTGCATGGAGCATCCTCTGATTCTTCTAGGGATGCTGAATTCTGTAGTTTATGCTGCTTCTGTTCACTCTGCATATCTGTGCTGCTTGCTGGGCTTCTGGGTAATGTAGTTCTTCTAATTATTATCTGAACATGTCCTGTGTATTCACTTCCTGGTTCACAGATATTTGCAGTTCAATTATAACCTTTAAATCTAAATTCTTGACTTCTGCTGAGGCAACTGTGTTCCCTTGGGGAGCTTTATTCATATATATATAAATTACAGTCAGTTACAGGGGGCATAGGGTTACTGGGATGCTGGTGCAGGGACTCACTTGATATGGGTGACTGGGGAGCTGGCACAGGGTCACTTGCAGTGAAAGGGTGCAGGGAACCAGGTTGGGAGAGTAATTTTGTGCATTCCCCTTTCAAAAAGCAGGGAAATTATAAACTTTCAGATTAAGAGAAAAGTAAAGGTTGTTACAAATTAAATCACGCTCAAAAAAGCATGGACATTTTATATTAAGGTTCCTGCCTTAATGTCTGTGTCATGTAAAGATGTATGGTCTCAGATATTGTGCTTGCTTAGGCTCCATTCAACCACACTCTGCTTTTATCTTTCAGCCCCAATCATCTTCCTCTATAGGCTGGGGGCAACACTGAAGCTGGGGACAGAAGGAGGTAGCTTACTTTCCTTCTCACCCCCTACTTTACCTATATCTTTTCATTGGGGTTGAAGATTGAAGGGTAGGGGGGAAGTGTATGTATCAGCACAGGGCAGAGAAGGGTTGGGAGGGTTGTGTATTTGGGGAGAATTCCAGTCTCCCCCGCCCCTCTAGTCCACTAGCTTCCACTCCACTTACACAGAACCGAGGACTCCTGGGGACTATGATGAGCTGTATTTCTGATAGGGAACAGGGGTAAGGATGCTGTGTGTGGAATGACAAAAAAGGAACAGGAGAGGAGGTGGAATGACTGAGAAGGAGGCAATAGGGAATGTAATGACAGTTATAGGATCTGGGAGCCAGCTATGAGGTCTGGGTGGAATGATAGGAGTGCCTCCCCCCCGCCCCCCCCAATGGTATCCTATCACTCTTCTGAATCACTTATTTCACTCAGAACCTTTTTAGTCTACCTGTTTGTCATTGCATTCCTTTGATCATTCTCCCAGTTCCTTGCTGCTGCATCCTCCCTGTTCCTCCCTGTCATCCCACTTGTTCTAGTCATTCTCCCTGGTGCCTTACTCATTATTCCCCCACCCTCTTTCCCCCCGAACTCCCAAAGATTCACTTCCATTGTATTACAGCCACTTAATGGGAATCTGAGAATGACAACAGGATTTATGTCTAAATTGGCATTTCTGTTGCCTCCATTCCTACTGATGTACATTCCATTTTATTAATTTCAATATCTACCCAGATTTCAATTCTTATTAATTATACATTTATATATCACTGTTCCCAGCTTCAGCGTTGCTGTCAATCTGCAGAAGAAGAGGATTGGGGCTGAAAGACCAAGGGAAAATGTGGGTGCATGGAGTCTAAAATTGTATGCAAGCACAATATGTGAGACTGTACAATGTCTTTACTGCTTATATGGAATGGAAGCTAAAGCAGGAGCTTTAACTTACAATTTCCATGCTTTTTCGAACATGATTAAATTTGTAAAGGCCTTAACTTCTCCCTTAAACCAAAGGTTTTTTTGAGTATCATATGTATAAATCCTTTTCTCCAGATGCCTATTGTTGCAGAAAAAACCCTGAAATTAAAAGCAGATTCTTAACTTTCACCTGAGTAACCCTGCCAATCCTTCCTTGGTGGTCTCAAGGATTAAATATAGATTATTATCACCTTTGCACAAGAGACAAGACTCTGAAAAGCAGCAAAAGGTGCTCATTAAAACTGTCACATGCACTTCTAAAGTAAAGAATGTAAGAAATCATGCAGGGATGATAGGTACAACTTTTAATTAACTGGGCCAAACAAATCATGTCCCAAAGTGATGTCTCATGTGAACAAAAGATTGTTGACGACTGCTTCTCTTGATCTCTAGAGCATGGAAAAATAATATGTATTTAACAAGGCTGAGAGAAAAAATAAAAATCCTAAGAAGGCAGCAGGTGTCAACTTGTTTGGTTTTAAACTGCAGCAAAGGTAGCTTATGTCTTGGTCTATTATTTAGCTCTACTCTACATAGGTAAAACAAATTGTGTGTGTGTGTGTGTGTGCACATGCATATGAGAGAGAGAGCGAGGGGGGGAGGGAAAGAGAGAGGAAGGGAGGAAGCGTGGGAGGAAGAGTTACTGGATTACTCCAGGCAGTGCATAATTTATCAAATATGAATTTCTGGGGCTCAAGCTTGCCTCAGAAGCCACATCCCCCAGCCAAGAAATTGGCAGAACAGGGAAATGCCAGCTAGCTACCCAACCAATGAATTAACCTGTCTCTCTACAGCTGTATTTTAAACTGGAGTTTTTGCGATTTAATCTATGGGTGTTTTTAAATAAGATGCTACTATGCATGGGGCACCCAGGAGCCACTCATCCGATCACCCATCAGAAAGGGGTGCGGGAGGATGTGTGTTCCCATAAGCCACACAGCACCCGCTCACGGCCAATCACTGCAGAGCGCGCCATGGGGGACAAGCCAAAATAGTGCTTGGAAACAGGCACCCACACATCCCCAGCTCATATGAACTGGGGCAGCCACCCACACCAGCAGACAGGTCCCCTGCTCATAGGCACTGTGGGTGGGGGACACGGCGATTTTGCAAGTCACAGGAACTGAATGTGAATGTTGAGGAGCCTGGTTCCCCAGCACCCATGGCAGGGGCATGTCAATTTCAATGGCCAGCCTAGAGCACTTACCCCTCCCCTATGGTCCATGACAGGAGGAGTGTGTGATGGCTGCCGGGTTAGCTATGCTGGGGAGCCTCCCATTAGAATCCCTTCTCATGCACTCCACTGGAGTGGTTGCAGCCCAACTGTGACACTCAGCTGCCACAGACACCACCACCTCCATCAGCCTTTCTCATTTAAAAACACCCTTTATGATGACCAGGGGGAGGGGAGGGGGGTTGAAAGGTGGGATAGGAAAGTCATTATCTAAAGCCAAATTAACCATGAATGTTTTTCTTGACTCTCATTTCCAATCCTGAAATAGCCCATAGTGACTTTTTCCTTGTCTTTCACATCTTGGTGTGCATATTCCCAGGACTCAGCCGCCTCTCCCCTCCCCTTGAATTGAATTGCCACTTCAAAGTGGGCAGCAAAGGTGAGTATGTACTCTATCCTGACTTCTCTTCTCTCACTGGAATAACTTTGATTAAACACTCAGTATGTGTCAATGAATGAGACGAGGTGAAGTAAGTATCTGTTTGTCAGGACACAGTCTAAGCTGTTACATCCTAATCAAGTGTTTTGTGAACACCAAACTTTGCACAGACTCCTCTGCAGAAGGTGGCCCGATAAATGATAGCACCTGATTGACTTCATCTCTCTTAAAAGCGCAAAGAAAATCTGTGGTACAGTCAATAATTTAACCAAAGTTTCCTGAATCTCTGTCTCAGCCACAAAACCATCCTCTCATTGTATTAACTGTACTATTTACTTAAGAACAAAACAACATAAGAAGTGCCATACTGGGTCAGACCAATAGTCCATTGAGCCAAACACCCATCTCCAACAGTGACCCATCTCGGTCATTGTCTTCTTGGAAGACATACGAAAAAGATCACAATGCGGCAATTCATTTCCTGTTGCTTATTCCCAGCTCCCGACAGTAAGAGGTTATATTCCCCAAGCCTACCTGTAGCTAATAGCTGTTAATACACATATCCTGTAGAAAGTTGTCCAAACCTACTCATGGTTTGTTTCTAGATGTACCCTAAATTTTTTGTGGAGCAATTAGATTTTAACTGACTGTCTGGTTTTATAGAGATTCCCTTGTCAATTGTAAGCCCCTTGGAGTAGGGATCTGATTATAATTATTGATTATACACCACCAGGTACATTGTTTCTGCTATATAATAATAGTAATTAATAATTATTAGAGTGAGTTAGATAAGTGTGAAAGAAAGAGTAGACAAGATTACTGTTCTAAGTAACTCCAAAGAAGTTAGTACAATTACTATGTCTTTACAGGGGTGTTACTTTGGACACAAAAATAAATTGTGTCCTATGACAGCCCTGGCTTTCTTTAAATGGTCCCACTGGGTTCCATATTTGATTCAACTGTTTATATTGTCTGTTAACGATCTTTGTACCTATTTATCCTATTCTTAGGGTAATTTGCATGCTAATGGCACTGTCATTTAATAAACCATGTTTAAAGGAACACTCTTCTTATCTGGAAGTTGATATTAATGAGCTTTGAAATCAACTGGCACAATTAGCCCGAAACAAAATAAATACTATTAAAACTTAAGGTTAATTATTTGGATCAAAGCAGAATTGCAAATTGTAATTGAATAGGCTTATTAAAATTATTTAAAGAAAGAGTATTCTTAGCATTATGAGAAGTAAGAAGCAAACATTATTCCTTGCTAATTAAAACACAACTATATTACTCCTCTTACTTTCCTTGCATACCTGGGGGTATAGAATCTATGAACACACACATTCACTTTATGCAAATAAAGACAGATACCTGAACTGAGTTTGACTGCCTGGAAAAGCCTCTGGGTAACATGCAATATGGTCAGAAAATGCTATTCAAAATAAAAGGTACAGACTTGCAAACAGCCTGCTTTCAGTATATTCAGGAATAGAGCTGAAACAGGTACCCACAAAACCAAGTATACCCACTGAATTCGTGGTACCAGATTTGACTCAGAAATTCTGGCTGCTTTTTGGTACTGAAAACAGTGTCCAATCAGTTGTCCTTAATACCAACAACTGAAATACCCAAACACTGATTTTTTGATTTACAATCCTGGAGTTTGAAAAATGTCAAGGCAAGAACATAAGAACATAAGTAGTGCCATACTGGGTCAGACCAATGGTCCATCGAGCCCAGCATCTGTCTCCAACAGTGGCCAATCTCAGTTGCTTGGAGGAAGTACCCAACATGTCACAATGGGGCAATCCTGTTGTACACTCCCAGCCCTTCGCAATAAGAGGTTACATTCCCCAAACCTACCTGACTAATAGTAGCTAATAGATCTATCCACCAGAAACTTGTTCAACTCTTTCTCAAACCCAGCTAGTATATGTACCACTAGCCCACAACCGTGGCCCTATAATGAGAAAAATAAATAAACCTAAACAAATAACTCCCCATACCAGCCTTTTTAGTCAGTAAAGAAATTAATGCAATAGCAGCGTTATCCATTACCCACCTTCTTTGCTTCATATTACAGTTGTTCCTAGCCATAATGCCATTACCTATTGGGTGATTTCAGACATTACAGGGCCCTTTGGCCCCCTACCGAAATCACCCTATTCATTCCCCGCCAGGATCACCCCATCATGCCGTATCAGATGTGCCTGGGGGATCCCGGTGGGGAATCTGGGAGGGGGCGGGGCTGCGTGGTGCAACGTGCGGCCGCACGGCCCCTCCCCCTCCATGCACCCCACCGCCCGCCCTCCGGGGAGACGGGCGGGCGGTGGGGCCACTGAGGCCACCGCGTCAGGCCGGATGTGCTGCAGCCCGGGATCCCGCCAGTGATCCCGGGCCATAGCGCATGACCAGGTGATACGCCGGGGTTCACCCCGGTGTGGAATTGCATTCAACACGCGGCGGCCGCCGGTCCCTCTGCTTCGGCCGCTCACGTGGTGAATGCAATTCCACGCCGCGGTAACATCTGGGGGGAAACATCCGTTTCCCCCAACAGACGTTAGGAGATCACAGCCACCACGCGGAATTGAGCGTGGTTGACTGTGATCTCATAACGTCTGAAAATACCCATTTTAGCCTCTTGTTTTCAGAGACAGAGAGTAGAGACTTTCAATACACATATAATGTCACTTGATCAATCTAGTTGATACATTTATAAGACCATTTCATAGAAACATTGGGTGTCTTTAGTTGGACCTGAGGGTGGTCACCCCCAGACCTGCTCCAGGGATGGCCAGTTCCACTTCCCTCATGTGCAGGCCCAACTTAACTGGGTTTATGGATCCAGCACTTGCCAGTCGTTGCTCTTAATCTACCCGCGCGGCTCCCTCCTTCCTCACACCATAGAGTTGGAGGCTGATCACCCAATGCTCTAGGATGCTGCCCACAGCTCTATGGTATTGCTTTGGGGCAACTCCTGGCCTGGAGCAGAGCTACAGCAGTTGTCCGTGAGTAGACAGACCACAGCTCTGCCTCCGTCCGGTGTCTCAAGTTTGAGTAGCCCGCATTGCTGGTGGATGTGGGATGTCCTGGAGCAATGCTAGAGGGACTGGAGTGGAGCAGGTGCCATCCGCTTCACATCTGCTCCACCTGCACATCTGGCACCCCCTCTAGATGGATGGGTCACCAAGGTGCGAGACAGAGCAGAGCCATTAGTGCCGTCCATTTAAAAGCACTCACTTTTGAACAGGAATTAAAAACACAACAGCAGTGGAAGAATGGGAGTCCTCTGACTATTGGACTCTTCAGTTAAAAGTAATAAATACAGTTATCGAAAGAATTCTCTCTTTGCTAGTAAATCCCTATTTCTGAAAGACATTACTAATCTCAGCAGTTTCTGAGAAAAACTCAACTACTGTATGAATGCTTGTCCATACTGTCATTATTAAATCTAACCTGCTGCTGATCATTGCTCTTCATGTATGGTATGAGGTTAATCCCTTCATGTGGGATTTAAATGGTTCAAAGGGCTTTTGGTGACCCTCTGTGTTGGGGTGAAATCACTCCTGATGGAATTTTACCCTTCCCTGCTTGCCAGTATGTACTTAAAAAGCAACATCAGAAGGGTTGATGGACCCAAAGTATTAGGCAATTTATTTATAAGCCATGTGCTAGTGAGTGGCTATAGCAAGTTGACCTGACAGGCAGGGGGAAGCTCCTGGGGAGGGGATCCATGGAGCAGGGGATCTGGAATAAGGGTAAGAGCTTGTGTTCAGGAAACTTGATTGTTTTTGAACTCAGGAACCCCGTTTCCACTGGCAGGCAAAAGTTCCATTAACAGGGGAACTAATAAAGTGGTGGAGAAACTGTGAGTCTAGTTTTGGGAGAAACTGAAGCAAGAGACTGTAAAAGTGGACCGGCTGGGAATGAGTCTATCATAGTGATGTTACCCGGTCCCATAGATGACATCTAGCTGGCTCAGCTTTCATCTCATGGGTTTCTGCTGACATACGCTTCCTGTATGCGCATATGCATCCAGTTGTATATGTAACTTGCCCCAATAATGTGTTCTTTTGTTTAAGTTTATTTATTTAATTAAATGTATAGCCCACCCTTCCTTGAAGGCTCAGGATGAGTAACAGAATAAATAAGCCATAGGTCGTTTTAAAATGGGCCACGGTGGGTGGGGGGGATGGGTGTGCGGTCGCAGTGGGTGGAGGTAGGTGTGCGTCCGTTTCCACAGGCACACACCCATCTCCACCCACAGAGCATCGAAGCCCATTGCTTAGCGCATGGGTGATGGGTGGAGGTGGGTGTAGTGCAGGAGCACACACCCATCCCCTGTGGCATTCCTACAGACACCTCCACCCATCTCCATGCAGTGAAACTGCATGGAGATGGGTGGCACATCTTGTGTGAAAAGGGCCATAGTAATACATAAAAACATATTTAAGCCCCCTCTACCAATCCCCAGTCCTTAGTCCCAACTACTAAATTCTTGGCCAAACAGAAAAGTCTTGCATCGGCTCTGGAAGGCGTTCAGGATTTGATGAACCTCCAGGGGAAGGGAGTTTGCAGTACTGGGGCAGCCACCAAGAATGCTTCTCTCTGCAACCCTGCCGTATTAATTTGATGGGTAGAGGGTAGCTGCCAGAGGGGTACTGCAGGGCCCAGGATGTGTTATAGGGAAGGAGGTGGGTCTTTCAGATATATGGGGCCAAGGCCATTTAGGGATTTTTAGGTCTAAACCAGCACCTTGAATTCTGCTCAGAAAGCTATTGGGAAGCTGAGGGAAGTAAGGAGCTTTTGAGTAAAACCAGATGTGATGGTGGGCCACTATGGCTCATTATGACTCACCTAGGCTGGGGACTTATCTACACGTCTGTTGTTCCACCACCAGATGTTGGGCCACAGACTCCCGAGGGCGGGTAATTGCTGGGCCTTTGATGAGTCCTCAGGAATATCCTGAGTGAACATTCTGCGCCAATGCCCACTCACATGATCCAACAGAGGCCAATACGGACCCACATGTACGTTCAGTCCTGCCAATCCCTGCCACATTGCACCTTAACTTGTCACCATAGCAGTCCCTCATAGCGGGAGGTGGGGCACTGTGAGCAGGGCAGGGGTGCAGGCCAGCTGCCTGCATGTTTATTGAGTTTCCCCACCCTACCCATGGGGTGGGGGCAATGGGGCATCTCTCCAGCCACCAGGGGTCACCCACTGACCAGGGGAGTGGTAGCTGTGCTTTTCAGCCCTGGGGCAGGCCAGGGAACTACTTTTCCCCCCCCCCCCCGTGCCTGCTTTCACACAAACTCTAACACCTGAGCAATGGAATGGAAATAGGATTTGTAAATGAAGATTCCCACTTCCCTAAATTAAGCTGATGGTAAAACCTAAATAGAGGAGGAAGTACAAGAGGCATATGGCGATCCTTGACTTTGCTTTGTGAACATTTTTTATTGATGGCAATGGGAATTGAATACACAGGAAACATACACTCAGAAGACAACATAAAAGTTATACGACCATCACTCATTCTGTTGAGATCTCTCTCATGGTCCTAAACTAAAACTCTTTGAAAATGTAAAGACTACTGCTGTTTTCAGGGGGTTAAGGATCAGGTTCTAAATGTCAGTGAGACTCTGGTATATGAATCAGGGGCAGACGGTAAACCTCAGAGAGAGCACACATCACTGACACTCCCAGGATTTTAGCTTGTTACAATTCCATATGACACGGGAAGAGTGGCAGATTGCCTGGGACAGCTCCGGCATGTACAGTATCCCCCTCAGAAAGGTTCACCTTAACAAGGCTCACAGGAGCTGAATGTGAACAGTTTGAAATTATATTACAAAAGTGATGCACAGGAGGGAGATTATAATACGCCGTGTACTATGCAGGATGTCATTCTTCCTTCATCTTGAGAACATTTGGTTCATTTGCCTAGTTGATGCTCTGCTACCTGTTGTTCTAAACATTATTGCATTAAATAGTGAACTAAATACAATTAAGTTTATTAGTGTGTCCCATTGAAAAGACCACAAAGGAGGAAAAAAGAGGGAGGAAAGGTCCATTTCTATTCATTTTTAGCACTATCCTTCTACATCTGCTGTTGTTCAATGGGGCCGATCCCATGCCCCCTGCATGCAGCTGCACGCACACAAGCATACGCAGTCGCACAGTTTGCCCGGGTGCCAGAGGCTCTGTGCTGAGGTTGCACACGGTTTGTGTGTGTGCCCGTGCACGTCTGCTGTGTGTGCTCCACGCAGCGCTCCGTGTGACATGGGGAATCAATTCCAATGTTTCTCTAAGCTAATTTCCCTTCTAAATGCTCCCAGTTTCCAAAGTGAAGGTCAGAGAATGGCAAATCAACATCAAGGAACTAATGAATACCCAAAACGTCCAAAGAAGGAGATTCCACAAGTGCTTAAATATTTCTGGAGTGCAATCCTTTTGAGAACTCAAACCCAGTTGCTTGCAACCAAGGGAGGAAGCTACTATCTAGTTTAGGAGAAGTGGCTACAAAGGTCTTAGCTGGGACTCAGAGAGAAGGAGACCACCAAGGAGGGATCACTGGGAAAGAAACAAGGGATTTTGCAAAGGAGATTGTCTGAGAGATCTTCATTTAGAAGGTAATTAGATAGATACAGGGGAGCCTAAGCCTGGATTATCACATCCTAACTAGGAGGGTGAAATGTCTCTGGAGTTAGACTGACTAGAGAAGACTAAAGTCAAAGCCAACTCTGGAGCTGGTTGTGAGAGCTCAGGTACACATTCTTGGCTTGGTTACAGTAAATTGGGAATTTGCAGATAACAGGTGGATGATAAACCTGGGTGGGGATGCTTAGCAGGAGTTAGGAACGGCGGATCAGAACAGTTAGGTTTTGAGGAGGGACTTGAAGGAGTGGAGGGTGGGGGCAAGGTGGACAATGGCAGGGAGGGAGTTCCAGGCATGCAGGGTAGCAAGGGAGAAGGGACAAAGGCGGTTGGGGGAGCAGGGAAGGTGTGGGAGGGTGAGGGAGGGGGTTGGAGGAGGAGCAGAGTGCTCGACAGGGGTACAGAGGGAGATCAGGGCAGAGAGGTAGGGGGGAGCAAGGTTGTGAAAGGTTTTGTAGGTGAAGATGAGGAGCTTGTGCAAAATATGCTCTGCAGGAGGGAGCCAGTGGAGAGAGGAACCAGTGGAGAGAGGAGGATATCCTGAAAGGTAGTGATGATGTTGTTGTGAACAGAAAACTATTGACTCACATGTTTACTTCTATAGATTGTAGGGTTCCTTCAACCCTAATTGAAGACACGGAGATATTTGTTTATTTATTTATTTATTTATTTATTTGGACTTATTTGGCCTATCCTGAAGGATCAGGGTGGGTTACAAAACATCACCAAAATACAATATATATGTAGACCCTCAATCCACCTCCTTAGTACACAGCTTTCCTGACACCTATTTCTGGTCACCAAATGTCTAGTCAGATAGGAAGTTCTTACTCTGCCCCTGAGATACATTCAGGCTTGGGGTTTGGTCAACTTACAAATGAAGAGAGTTCCAGAGCTGTGAGGCAGTCACCAAGAAAACCTCATTGGGTGTCTTTAGACTGACACCTACTCTGCTTCTGTTCCGCCCCACCCTTGGGTGGCCCATCTGTGTAAAGGCAGGCTGGCCTAGGGTAAGGTGGAGCAGGCACTGCCTACTCGTCTAGGCCAGCTCTGCTTGTGGTGCTGCAGAACATCCTGGAGCATTGCATGGGGGCAGAGAAGCAGTCTGTCTACTTGCAGACAAGCCACTGCAGCTCCTCTTCCAACTGAGGCTTTGCCTGGGCAATGGTTATAGAGCTGTGAGCAGCAGCCTAGAGCGACTGGTGATCCACCCCAGCTCTATGGTGCAGGGAAGATGGAGGACTGTGGTCTGCAGAAGCGGACCCCATTTAAAACCTCTGCTGCTGGAGCAGACCCGGAAGTGGCTCCCCTGAAGCAGACCCAGAGTGACCACCTCCAAGTCTGTCTAAGAACACCCATTGTGGGTCTTGGCTGAATGCACTTGGCACCAAGATGGAATTAGCAGTAGGCTGTTCACAGTTGACTTCAATGTTCATGATGGAATATAGGGGAGGAGGCTGTCTTTGAGATATGTTGGGTCCAAACTATTTGCTGTTGGAAGGCTAGCATCCTGCAGAATCTTTCATATTTGATTTACATTACACATGAGTAGTATAGAATGGAATTACAGCAAGGTGTAAATCTAGGCACATATTTGTAAGAATCGGGCCTAAACCGGCATATAGCACAGCTGGAGGCAGGATAATGCCAAACAGGCGTGTAGAAATATATCCGAATGCCCCTTTAAATCTTTGCCCATGATATGCAGCAATATATGGGCTGTTATCCTCATACAGGATGTCATTAAACTCATTGAGTAAAATGTGATTTTAATATTATGGTATTCATGGCAGCCTTTTGAAGTCCCTTGAGAGTTGTAATGATGATTTTTGCAAACTCAGTATATTCCTCCTCCTCCTCCTCCTCCCCCCTTTTTCCTAGAGGGAAGATCAAAGTGATTTTGGCCAGCAGCCTCCAACTTGGCAGGCATTTTCATATCTCCACAGATGATGTCAGAAGAAGCAATACAGGGCCATGGAAAGCAGGCAGGCAAATCCATTCCCTTGATTTCTGTCAGTTCCCTTGTTAGCTAGAAACAGAGCTAAAGTGATTAATCAAATATAGCAGTTGTGGAATCAATTCCATTGGTTCTCTAAGTAAAAGGAGAATGTCATCAAGAGATAAGCTCAATTTGTATTCATGTTGACTTACAGTGATGCTGTCAGAGATATCTGAACCTGCCCTGATTGCTAATGCCTCTACTTCAAGGGTCCTATTAAAAATCTGGAAAGGGAAATGAACTCTCTTTCTTACAAGGATGCAGCCACTGATAAGAGACTGGGGTCAGAGGTTATCATCAGAGCTCTGCAAAACTGCTAGTGGAGGAGGAGACGGCAGGCGGGGAGGGAAGAGAGAATGAAATCAGACTCCAACCAGGCTTCAAAATGGAATCCAATTTAAAACCAGAGTATGAGGTAGACTCACACATATTCAAATATGTTTAGTTATTGATAGAGAAGTCTGGGGCTGGAAAAATGCTCAATAAAATTGTGCTGAAACAAATATTCATTGTGAATGATGTCATAATTGAATTTGCTTGCCTTGATTTGGGCCTGATGAAGCTGATGCAAAATATTATTTGTTCCACCTTCATTTGGGATATTTGCTTCAAGCTTTTTCTTTCTTTCTTTTTTCCTTTTCTTTCTTTTTAACTTTATTTTATTGGGGACAGTGGAATGGATATTTCTTGGTGTTTTAGTCAACTGAATAGTTAAATATCCAAATACAAAGAAATGGGGAGAGGGGATGGGAAAACAAAGGTTTTCATCATGAATAAACAAATCTTTGTTTCGCGTGAATATTTATTTGGATATTTGAAATGCTAAACAAAAAGGTGACTAATACTTGTGAGTAGGGATGTGCAAACAGAATGGGGTTCAGATGTTCGGACATTGGGACGTTCAGTCTGAAAACTTAGTTCGGGTTACTGCATTTGGGCCCGTGGAGTTCAGACCCCCTGAACGTTTGGAAAGTTCAGCTGCCAGGAGGCTTGGGGCACTCCAGGGGTGCCCGTGGGGGCATGGCAGGCTGTTGGAGTCACAGCAGCAGCAGCAGCAGCAACCAGGAAGGCTTGGTGCTTGGCACCCCAGCTTACCCAGGCAGGCAGGCTTGGCGCTTGACACCTGGGGGAGCACGTGTTGCCATGGCTGGCCATTTGAGACCTAGTGGCAGCAGCAACAGCAAAAGCCAGGAAGGCTTGGGGCTTGGCCTGGCACCCCTACTTGGCCAGGCATTGCAGGCTGCCAGGCATCGGTGGAGCAGTGGCATACATTGGCTTTCCCGGTAGTAGAACCCATGGCACAGCAGAGGCAGCAGCGGCAACAGCAGAAGTAGGGAACTCCAAACTTCTGAACCTCATTTGCACATCCCTAAGCAGCAGACAGGCAGCATGTCATGAGCAGCGGAAGGCAGGCTGAGGCAGGGTTTGAGCTTGGCAACCAGGGCGGACAGACAGGCAGCATGGCATGAGAGGCAGTAGGGAAGGCAGGCTGGGACCTTGGCAGGGCAGTCAGATAGGCTGACGTAGCCAGTCAGATAGTTGGGCCGAGATCATCTAGACAGAGGCCAGCTGGCAGGTTTTCAGCTTTCCAATGCCACCCTGCATCATGAGGTCAGTCAGATAGACCAGCCAAGGCCATCTAGTCAGAGAGAGAGAAAGAGGCAGGGCGGGCGCCGGACATTGGGAGGGAGGGACAGCACCCCAGCAGCAGCATCTCAGATTGAGGAGGAGCCCCGTCCCAAGACTGCTCCTGGCATAGAATGGCGTGTGCCACTGCACCATTAATCCATGTCCATGGGCAGACCGGGGAATCCCAACAGCGGAAGGCTCACCTTTATAAAAAGCAACTGCTCCACCAACTTGGTCCCCAGTCTTAGGCGGTGCCGCAAGCAAATGTCCCCCACCATTGAGAACAGTCGCTCACTGGGAACACTGGTTGGTGGGCAGGACAGGACAGGAGACCTTTGGCCACTTTGGACATGTCCCTGTGAGTGCTGTCGCCACCATGTTCTGCCCCTCACCTCAGTGCTGTCAGTGGTGCAGCAGCAGCAGGCAGCTGAGGCCCAGAAGCGTCAGTACACCCCGGAGGAGCTGGGGTGGGGGCAGCTGCCAAGTCCATCAGCAGCTGCAGAACGTAGCAGGCGGCATGGCTTTCAAATGAAAGCCGAGAGCATGTTGGGGGAAATGATCGCGCTCGATAGGCAGCCCTTCTCGGTGGTCGGGGACATGGGGTTTAGGCACCTGATTGGGTTCCTAGCCCCCCCAGTTTAAGCTGCCCTTGCGCAGCACCCTGAGTTGGCATGTGGTGCCAGCCTTGTACCGGGCTTTAAAGGAGCAGCTGAGGGAGCAGCTGTCAGGGGCTGGGGGTGCCACCATAACTTCATCACTGACCTGTGGTCGAGTAGGAACGCGCAACACACCTGCTACAGCGCACTAGTGGCAGAACTCAGAGGCAGCATTTGGCAGTGGCAGGAGGGGTCCCAAAGCAGGGTATAGGTGGGCCCTGCTTCAGGTAGAGGTCATGGGCACCACGGCCCCCACACTTCTCGAAACATTGAGGCAGCCCTGACACCATGGTGAGGGAGTGGGTCATGCCAGGTGCGCCCTTCACCATGGGGTATGTGGTGATGGACAACGCGGCCAACATATTTCACCAGCATCCCTTGCGCCGCACATAGCCTTCACTTGGTGGTCAGGGATGCCCTGGGCTTGGGGGAGAAGGGGATTGGGGCAGGCACCCATAGCTCCCTGATGCTTTATTGACCATCTGCCACTTGTGCATGGAGTCCTGTGGGTGTCCTGCCTGCCTCCGCTGTTGCTATTAGTTTCTGGGACTCCCCACTGTCCATCTGGGGACAGAGGGGGTATGTGAGTTTGGGGGCTGGGGGATGACTGAACTGAGACCTGTTTTTCCCCCTCGCCCTCCTCCCCCCCATTATCGGAAGCAGCCAGCGGGTGTACAAAGACACCACCTGCGGTGGAGCCACCGGCCGCAGAGCCGCCGGCCATGACTTGAAGGGCTGCAGCCAAAAGATATGGCTCTTTGGCACCCTTCGGGGCCAGTTGGGGTTTAGGGATCTGGATCCTGTGATTAGGTGAGGGGGGAGGTTTTTTTTTGGGGGGGCGCCTTGTGCTAAAAACGAAACTGTGGGGTAGGAATTTCTGATTGTAACCACTGTGGGGAATTGTGATTTATTCTGTATTTGTTCTAAGGGGTCTGTGTTGGCTCTGCTTTTTGGATGGGTCATGGGGCAGAGGTGGGAGATTGTGTGGGTTTTGTCTTGTATAGGGGGTGGTGTTATTTCGCTGAGGAGGAGGCTGATGGGGCCGGCTCCCCCCCCCGGTGGGAGAGGGGTGGAGTCGGTTGGATTCCCTGGTGGCAGCAGGGGA
Organism: Sphenodon punctatus; assembly: GCA_003113815.1. NCBI lineage: Eukaryota > Metazoa > Chordata > Lepidosauria > Sphenodontia > Sphenodontidae > Sphenodon > Sphenodon punctatus. Next base: position 1,302,424 of record QEPC01009399.1, on the reverse strand, counting down.
TAGAAGGTTTAATGGTGGGACCAATTGCCGAATTGTGGATGCATTGATGGAAGTGAGGTTATCAGTTGGGGGGACTGTATTTTGTATTGAGCTGATATTTTGTATATTGTTATTATTGTTTTGTGCTGGGTCCCCTGCTTGGGATAACAAACCCAGGGATGATTGTGCTGTGACCTGCCTCGAGTCTTTTCTGAGAGAGTGCAGGATATACATTAAAATGCTATGCTATGCTATGCTATCAAGCGGGGGAGGAAGCTGGCCGGTTTCTTTAACTGGAGCGTGCAGGGCAGCGACCTCCTCCAGGTGAAGCAGGAAGAGCAAGGCTCCCCAGTGCACCAGCTGGTGCAGAATGTGTCCACCAGGTGGAATTCAACATTTCTGATGCTCGAGTGGCTTCTTGAGCAGAAATCCGCCTTGCATCAGGTTCAACCGGTGACAGACAGTGGGGCACCTCCAGGGTACAATGGGGCAAAATGGAAGATCCTGGCTCACACTGTCTTTGTTCTGAGACTGTTCCTGGCCATGATGGAGACCATCAGCGCCTCCATGTCCACCATTACCCAGGTGACCCCTTTGGTCCAAAGTCTCCTCAGGAGGCTGGAGGAGATTTTCAAGGGGTGGGATTGTGGCCCTCAGGGCAAAAAACTGGCAGCTGAGGTGGTTGCCCTTGTGCCGCAGCTGAAGGTAGGGCTGAAGGTGTGGTGCAATGGGCTCCTGCAGTGGGAGGAATATGTGTTGGCAACCATGCTGGATCCCCAGGTCAAGAGCAGCATGGCATGTCAGACAGTGCTCTATGGCCACTGGAAGGGTGACCTGGTGTAGAGGATCTAGAAGGCAGAGAGGGCTCTGGAGAGAGAGCAGCAGCAGCATCAGGGTGCCCCTGGGAATAGTGGGAGTGGGAGCAGCCACCCCTTTCAGCCGGTGGGGTCTATCCCTACCCCCAGACCTCGCAGTAGTAGCACCAACAGCAGGCTGTGCAGCAGCACCACCCCTATTGCTTCTCTATTATATAGATGGACAGCCCTCCCTGCCTGTAATGTAGGTGCCAGAACCCTGAGGGTGGGTCTTGGCACTGGAATGATGGGTCCTCCTGGGGCTGGCACCCCTGCTCGGCCAGGCATTGCAGGCTGGCTGCCATTGGTGGAGCAGCAGCAGAAGCCCAGCAAGGACTCGGTGACTGGCACCCTACTTGGCTGGGCATTGGAGGATGGCTTCCTACTTGACTGAGCTTAAGAAGCTCTATTGCAAATTGGGCAACCCTTGCCCATGGTGAATCCAGCCCCCTGCCCTTCCCCCCACCAGTACACATAGCTGAACTATGCCCATCTACAAGAGTGAGGAGTAAATGGCTGACATGCAGTACCAGCAGCAGCAGCAGACATTGGATTGCCCAGGCACAGTAACTGTGGCTGGCACCCCTGCTCGGCCGGGCGTTGCAGGCTGTCTGGCATTGGTGGAGCAGCGGCAGAGGCCCAGCCAGGGCTCAGTGGCTGGCACCCCTGCTCAGACTGGCATTACAGGCTTTCATCCTACTCTCAGAATCTCAACAAGCTATTCATCCAATTGGTCAAGCCTTGCCCAGTGGTGAATCATGTGGCCACCCAGTAGCAGACATTGGATTGCTGGGTCACAGTACCCATGACAGAGGTGAGGCAGAAGAAGTGAACATTGGGTTGCTGGGGCACAGAACCCATGGCTAAGACAGCAGAGGCAGCATTGTCAGCAGCAGCAGACATTGGATTACCCAGTATCAGAACCCATGGCACAGACAGCATAGGCAGCATTGACAGCAGCAGAAGACATTAGATTGCCGGGGCACAGAACCCATGGCATAGACATCAGAGGTGGCATTGACAGCAGCAGAAGACATTGGATTTCCTGGGCACAGAACCCGTGGCACAGACAAAGGAGGCGGCATTGGCAGCAGCAGCTGACATTGGATTTTTTGGTAGCAGAACCCATGCACAGACAGCAGAGGTGGCATTGGAAGCAGCAGCAGATATTGGATTGCCCGGTAGCAGAACCAATGACACAGACAGCAGAGGCGGCATTGGCAGCAGCAGCAGCCATTGGATTGCCGGGGCATAGACCCCATGGCACAGACAGCAGAGGCAGCATTTGCAGCAACAGCAGATATTGCATTGACCAGGCACAGAACCCAAGGAACAGCAGAGATGGCAGCAGCAGGATTTGCCTGTGCGCAGCACCCATGGAGCCAGGGTGGCAGGATTTGCAAAGGAAGATCTCCCATAGAGCAGCAGATGGCAGCAGCAGGATTGCTTGGGCAGAGCATCCATGGACCAGCAGCAGCAGAGGGTTTATCAGGCCAGTGATATGAGAGGCAGGCAGGCTGGGGCAGGGTTCAAGCTTTTCCTACGGGATGGGCAGACAAGCAGTGTGGAATGAGAAGAAGGCAGGCAGAGTGAGGCAGCCTTTGAGCTTTGCCCACAGGGTGGGCGGACAGGCAGTGTGACATGTGCAGAAGGCAGGGAGACTGAGGTAGGCTTTGAGCTTTGCAACCTGGGCGAGCAGACAGGCAGCATGGCATTAGAGAGGCAGTAGAGAAGGCAGGGCACTCAGATAGGCTGGCAAAACTATCTGACTACCAGTCAGATAGGCTGGCAAAGATGTTTTTGTTATTGTCGATATTGATATCGATACAGATACCAATTTCAAATATTTTATTTTCATTATCGATATCGGTATTGTATCAGTATCGGTAGCGTTTGCAGTTCTGAAACAGAGTTAATGCACTCTGAAAAAATTGTTCATTGTCGAATTATGATAATAAATGAAAGTTTAATAATGAAAACATGTGAAAGTTTAGTTATTGATAAAATGAATAAAAGTAAGTATGGTACGAAATTAAGTACATCTATTACATTTATGTTGATGCAGATAAAATATTAAATATTCCTCAAATTCTGAAATAATTTCCATGTTTTGGGCGTTTATGTCTTGTTGCAATGTATGGAATCAAATTTTTTTTAATTGTAATTGCAATGGATTTGTATGTTTTTTGGAGTTAATGCTAGAGTCAAAATGATTTTGTGATGTTTTTGAAGAGGAAAGTTTTTAGTTTTAAAAACTGTTGTGCATTTAACGTTTTTTTAAGCTGTAAAGTTTTTTGCTTTGGTAAATCTAAATAAATTAACTCCTACAACAATCTATCTATAGTAACTATCTAGAGGGGACACAGACAGCTCACAACAAACAACACAGGGAGGGGTACAAAACTGAAATGAAACCTAAATCAATCTAATCCTACTCTAAATAAATCCAAAAACAGGGGAAGGGAATCAGAGATGCAATATACAGTGGGAGGAGGGAAGGATTCAATGGAGGGTAGGGAGAAAGAACACAGGGAGGGTTAAAAAATAAAAATAACAACGGAATCTATCTAATCAAATCTAAATAAATGAAACTAGGAAGGTAAATGTGTGGGATGAGTGAAATTGGAGGATGGCAATGGATTAGGAATAGGAACACAAACTGCTGGGAGAGGGAGACTTCTGAAAATATCTGCTGTCAGGATCAGTGGCTAGCTCAGAAGGTGTTGGAAGGGGGGAGGACAATGACTTTTGTTATGTGCTGCTCCCGCCTTACCAGAAGCCCCATTGGCTCTGTGCAACCTAGCCCCATGTCCAATTGCAGTCTGTGAAACCAGTGGTCTGAGGAAAAAATGGATGGTGATTGGGCAGGCTGGCTGATACTCCAAGCCTCTCCACCTCTGGTGCCAGGAAGTCTGCTCCTCAGCTTACATCCCCCCCACCTCCCTGGGCCTCCCAGTCACATTTTTGCCACCCGAACTCATCCGAGCTCTGTATGAACGACACCGGTCCATTCGAGTTCGGTTCAGGCGTTCGGTTAGGTTGTCCGAGCAGACCGGGTTCAGTCCGAACTCAAAACATGCGAACCGCATTCGCACATCCCTACAGGTCAAACAGTTGGGGGCCAATAGCACAGCAGCAACTCTCAGTTTGTTCTGTTCTGTTCTGAGATCCTTATGTTTCCTTAATTTAGTGCATGAGCTTGTATTGCTGCAGTCTCTCACGTGTGTTTTGTAGAAACAGAACATCAGATTTGAGGTCTGTCCATGTTGCATTCATTCCTTTCTGGTGAGACAGAAATGCTGCCACCCAAAAGCAGGGAACTTATATGGGCTAGTAATCCTGAGCAACAGTGGTGACAAGAGATTCCCTTCTCCACAAGGGAAAGAGCTCAAGGAGGGGACCGTGTTTAGGTTGTCCCTTCTCTTGGCAGGCCCAGTACCACTGCTGTTCCATTGAGTGCGGTCGGAGCACTGTGGCTGTGTAGGGGAGCTGAATGGGGATCTAGCAGCAACCTGGACACTCAGCCTCCATCAACTTGTGAGAAGGGGATGGAAGAAGAGAACATAGAGTGGTTTTCATCTTGGCACAAAAGCAGAGGTAGGTATGAATCCCAACTGTTTTAATGAGTGGATCTACTGTTCCTCCAACCAGGTCCCATGCCAACTGTCACATCTGCTCCAGGATGCTGCCAGGATAGTTGGCTTGGAGAACAACTGAATATTCCCTCAGCCTCCCCAAGCCTACATTACAGAAAATCATTGTTTTAAAGGGAGAAAACATAGATCCCTTTCTTCTATCTCAGTTGTATATTGTTTGGTCCTGTTGCTGCCTAGACCTATTTATTTGCCAAGTCATTTGGCATGTGGTGATAGAGTCTGGGATGTTGCTTTTAAATGAGATGTTTATATGTAGTTTGGGTTTAAAATTGGTTTTATTATATTCAGTCTCACGTTCTCTTATACAGAACTCTGTTGATCAAATTAGATCTTCTGTCTGCATTTGATACCGTTGACCATGAGATGTTGGTCACTCGCTTCCATGACCGAGCCGGGGTGGGTGGGACTGTTCTTGAATGATTCTGCTCATTCTTGGCCAGAAGGATGCAGCATGTGGTTCTGGGTGATTGTTCATCTGCTCACCGGGACCTCACGTGTGGTGTCCCGCAAAGTTCCATCTTCTCCTCTTTCCTGTTCAACGTGTACATGCAGCCATTGGGTGAGGTTGTTAGAGGATTGGGTGTGTGGTTGTCACCAGGGTAGGGGGTTTGTGACTCACAGCGGGATATCCACTCGCAACTGAGGCTTGTCCCTGGCTTAGAGGAGATGCAATGGTGTCTAAATGCCCGTCAGGATAGAAGTGTGGCCTTATGAGTCTATGACTCAGGCCTCTGTCATCATAGGGCATCAGGTAGCACTGGGAAACCAAGCCTTGCCACACACATGCACACGTTTCAATCCCTCTAGGACAAAGGGGGTAAGGATAGTGCATGTGGGCATGTGAGGGGGGGTAGGAAGGGGGAAGGGGAACAAGGACACTCAGCATCAGGGTAGGGACACAGCCCAGGAACTGGAGGGGAGAAGGGCAACAAACACTCACCGAGCACTCTCACTCTGCACACACATGCAACCAGGGGACAATTGTAGGATCAAACAGACACATGGGGCTATAGGAAATCACACGTACTCTCACTCTGTTTTCACAGGAAAATAACAAGAACATAACACTTAGTTTCACTCACAAGGGGGCCGGTCTATCTGTAATCACCAGTGCCATACTGAAGCCGGTGTTGGGCTTTTAACATGAAGGCCCCACCTCCGTACATGCCTGCAAGTGCTCCGAGCGCTGCAGCAGGGGCGGGGACATGCCTGCAGCGTGCACAGGCACTGGGGGCGTGACTACAGGCTGCACAATGGGGCTGATTACCCCCAGATATGGCATAGGGGGAGCGGTGTGCCGTTCTGTCAGTGGCAGCACCAGCACCCTGCCAGGGTGAAGTCCACCAGGGCACTGTCACAGGGCTTCCCGCCACAACTGGAGCCACCGCCTGGAGGAGGGGCTTAAATCCCCCTCCCCAAGGCTGCTGGCCAAGGGCCCAAGATGGACCAGGTTTCAAAGGGTGCCACAAGTGAAAGGCACGGGTCAAGTGAGGAACAGAAATTATAGAGGCCGGCTCCCAAGAGCGTTCCTCGGGGCCATACCCCATCCAATCAATTAGGTATTATAATTTGTCATGTAACAATTTGGCATCCAAAACAGCCTTTACCTCGTACTCAGAGACTGTGGTCGTCCTAACGAGAGGGTCAGGATTCAAAGCCAGGGTGAGATCCCACAGGGAGTTTGCTTTCTTCAGAAGCGATACATGAAAGGTGGGGTGACTACGAAGGTGAGGGGGCAGTTGCACAGTGTATGTAACCTCATTTAATCGGCGCAGGATGGGATAAGTGTCTATGTATTTTGCATCCAGCTTGGAGGAAGGCCGTGCTGATGGATAATGCGACTGGTCGATCCAAACAAGGTCGCCGGGGAGAAAGGGTGTTGCGTCCCAACGATGTTTATCGGCTTGAGTTTTATATCGTTGCCGGGTCTGCTGCAACACATGTCGTGTGAGGGTTTGGGCTTCATGGATTTTTTTGGTCAAAGCCCCTATGGCAGGTATGTCAACAGAGTGTGTTTTGATAGTCCCTATATGTGTATGGAACCCGTACGAGACATAAAATGGGGAGATACCAAGGGATGCATTCAGAGCATTATTATATGTAAATTCTGCTAGGAGGAACCAGGTATACCAGTCATCCTGTAGGTAGTTAATGTATCAGTGGAGGTATTGCTCCATGTTCTGGTTAACCCGCTCGACCTGTCCATTTGCCTGGGGGTGGTAAGCCATGGTGGGTTTAAGGGTTACTTGTAGGGACTGAAATAGGGACTTCCAAAATTGCACCACAAATTGTGTTCCTCGATCACTAATGATCTTTTGAGGACATCCATGGAGTTTGACTACATGTCGAATAAATAAAAATGCCGTGCACTTGGCTGATGGTAATACTTTGCAGGGGATAAAGTGTGCTAGCTTGGTGAAATGATCAACTACAACGAGAACAGTGGTGTATTGTCGGGATGGAGGGAGTTCTACTATGAAATCCAGGCTGATGCGTTGCCAGAGGCCACGAGGTAAGGGAGCAACTTGCAGGAATCCAACTGGGGCTTGTCCAGGGGTTTTGGTTCGTGCACATACACCACAAATCTTTGGCAGCTAAAAGACAGGTAAAAATCCACAGTCATCTGTCCAGGTTAGGGTTAATACCTTAGTGCAGACTGAGCGGAACAAACCAGGGAGGGCTTAACTGACATTCAGGAGCTTGATTTTAACAACTAACTGTAGTCAGACTGTTAACTGTTGTGGATCAGATTTTTATTTTTTTTATGTTTAACAACTATTGGCAAGTGTTAGTTGGCCAGGTAGCGGCTATAAAATTATGTGCTGGGGGTTTATATCTGTTTCTAAATATTGAGTTGAGGGTCTTGGATCTGGAATTGTAATGCGCCATGTATATGTTTATGTTTGTGTTGATGGTTTATTCTTATGATTATGGATATTGCTAAGGCCCATGGCCGCAATAAATAAATTTATTATTATATTATTATTATGATGATGATTACATTGTATGTTTATGTTTGTTTTTGTCTGGCCGTGGCGAAAGCCAGTGCTGAATACAATAAAATGGAAATACACCGCTACTCGAGACATCACGTTGTACATCTTGTTTTAGAGAGGGACACCAGAAGGATCGTTGTACAAGCTGTTGTGTGAATTCGATTTCAGGGTGTCCAGCTGTAGGAGCTTTGTGATGGGCCCATAAAATTTGTGATCTACAAGATGGTGGGACTACTATGCATCCTTGTTGGAGGAACAGCCCGTCTTGTTTAGTGTACCTTTGGGCCTCAGTGATTGATATGTCCTTGTCTCCTGCACGCCGAAGTTCCTCAAAGGTGACATTAAGTCGCTGCAAATTATTTTTGTTCCAAAATGGGGCCTTTAGGTGGTCTGGGAGGGGGCCGTTCTTCATTATAGCAGAATAGAACATCAGCCAGGACATTCTGCTTTCCTGGATGGTAATGGATGATGAAGTTTAACCGGGCAAACAACAACACCCAACACGCATGTCGGGCATTAGTTATGTGGGCTGTTCGAAGAAATGTTAGGTTTTTTTTATCCATTACCACTGTTACAGGATGTTGGGCGCCTTCCAAGTAGTGTTGACAAACTTCAAAGTCGGCCTTAATAATGAGAAGTTCCCAGTCGAGGATAGTATAGTTACGCTCTGCAGGGGTTAGCTGTCGGGAGAAGTAGGCACATAGCAATAGGGTTTCTGAATCCAGTGCTGCTTGAAGTAGTACGGTGCCTATGGCCACCCCCGAGGTGTCAGCTTCCACGTGAAATGGTTTATCAAAGTTGGGGTGTTGTAACAAGGGCGTGGTAGTGAATGCTTTCTTTAAGCACTCAAAGCTAAACTGTTGTTTGGGGCCCCAATGGTAGGGTTGATGTTTTTTCAAAAGTTGCGTTAGTGGGGTGGTAATCTTGGCATAGTTAGAAATATAGTGTCGATAATAGTGCTTCCAAGAAAGCATTGCAAAGGTTTAACAGCCTTGGGAACTGGCCAACGGTCCAGAGCTTCAACCTTTTGGGTGTCCATCATAATGCCGGTGAGACTAATAATGAAACCCAGGAATTCTACTGTAGTGATGTGGAAGGAACATTTTTCCTGCTTACAATAGAGTTTATCTTGGAGATGTTGCAAGACCTCACGCACATGCGTTATGTGTTGCTCCCGAGAGGTCGAGTACACTAGGATATCATCTAGGTAGGCAATGAGATATATGTCGAGGATGTCACACAAAATATTGTTTATCAAATGCTGGAAGGCTGCTGGAGAATTGGCTAATCCAAACGGCATCACAAGGTACTCGAACAAGCCATATCGTGTGCAAAAAGCAGTCTTCCATTCATCCTCCTGTCATACACGCAAGAGATTGTAGGATCCCCTTAGGTCGAGCTTGGTGAAGATACGGGCTCCCTGAAGATGGTTAAGCCACTCGAGAATCAAAGGCAGTGGATACCGATTCTTTATAGTAATACTATTCAGCCCTCGATAGTCCACGTAGGGCCTCAGCCCTCCATCCTTTTTTGGCACGAAGAAGATAGGTGCTCCAGCCGGGGAACAGGAGTGCCAAATAAACCCTTGCTGGAGGCTTTCGTCAATGTATTGCCATAGTGCTTGGAGCTCGGGGACTGCTAGTGCATAGTTGCGCCTAAATGGAGGTTCCTTGCCCGGAAGGAGATCAATAGGTTAATCATAAGCCCGGTGGGGTGGTAGTTCTGTTGCTCGATTTTTACTGAACCCATCAAGGGTTCAGTAAAACTCTTCCAGAAGGGTCCCTGTAGTGGATTCGAGGATTATGCACTGGTGAGTACACTGCGGGGAATCAAAGCGGAGCTGTTTGGTTGACCAGACGATGCGGGGTCATGAAGCTGCAACCAAGGAATGCTAAGTACTACAAGGAACGAGGGAGTACAGACTACATCAAATTCCAATTGTTCGTGTTGTGTCACTATCACACAAAGAACGGGACACATATGGGTCGTAATTGGCCCTGACACTAGGGGGGACCCATCAATGGAATGTACGATTTCTGAAGGTACCTTATTCTGGACTGGAATTTTCCGGTCATGTATGAAGCTAGCATCTATAAAGTTCCCCAAGGCCCCAGAGCCCATGAGGGCCCATACTACCATGGAGCACTACTGGGACACCTGCAGGGTGACTGGGACCCACACATGGGAATTAGGGGAGGCCTTGGTGCAGGGAATTGTGGCGGTGTTAGAACTGAGACGGTCCCTGTCCGACCCGGTTCTTGGCATTTCCTGACTCTCTTCGGCAAGGGGGTAAGGCTGGACATTCTCTGATAAAGTGGGAGGATTCCCCACAATAGAATCATGAACAGAATATGCGTCACCATTCTTCCTTAGTCAAGGGGCCTCAGGAGGCTCCAAGTTGCATGGGTTCAGGATCGGGCATGGTGGAGGCCCCTGGGGATGGGGGTGGCTTGACAAGAAATGGTTGTGCTTCTTGCTGGTGCTCTCGCTATCATTCGGCTAACAGGTCCTCAATTTGGAGGGTTAAATTTGCTAACCCCTCCCAGGTCTCGGGGAGCGCAACAAAGGCTAGTTGGTCCTTAATTTCCTCCCCAAGGCCTTTATGGAACATAACCTTCAATACATCATTTGGCCATTGAAGCTCTAGGGCGAGCTGCTGGAAGTGCGTAATATATTCCAGCAGGCCTCCTCGAGATTGCTTCAGGGTCAGGATCATGGTTTCTGCATCTCGGGTATGATGGGGATGGTCAAAGAGAAAGGCAAACTCTTTGAGAAAATCATCATACTTGGACAATAGAGGACTATTCCCCTTTAAGTGGGTGGTACCCCACTCCAAAGTGGTGCCACTGAGGTTCCCAATAAAAAATGCCACCTTTAAAGCATCGGTGGAGTAGGTAGTTGGTTGTAACATAAAGGTAAGCTGGAATAATGCTAGAAACCCTTGGAAGGTCAGCCTATCCCTTGAGAATTTATCTATCTGTGGGCCTCCCGGCTCCCGGGGAGTCCTGGGTGTGTGTAGAGCCACCAGTGCAGGGGGGGGTGGTGGAACCGCCATCACAGGAAGAGGGTTAGCTGGGGCAGTGGCACCTTGAATATGGGTAATGGCTGTGGCTAATTCCCCCTGCTTGGACTGAAGGTTCTTGACCTCCATGGCTAGGGACTGAACCACCAGTACGAGCAGTTTTATCTCAATAGCTATATCGATGGTGCAGAAGCCTGTACCTGGGCCAGTGGGGGCTGGTGATTCTGTCACCGGGTAAGGGGTTTGTGACTCACAACAGGGAATCCACTCACAACTGAGGCTTGTCCCTGGTTTAGAGGAGATGTAACGGTGTCTAAATGCCCATCAGGACAGAAGTGTGGCCTTATGAATCTATCAGGGCTAAGGCCTCTATCATCATAGGGCATCAGGTAGCACAGGTAAACCAAGCCTTGCCCCACACGTGCACATGTCTCAATCCCTCTAGGACAAAGGGGGTAAGGTTAGTGCGTGGGGGCATATGGGGAGGTAGGAAGGGGACCAGAAGGGGACAGGGGAACAGGGACACTCAGAAGGGTAGGGATGCAGCCCAGGAACTGGAGGAAGGAAGGGTAAGAAACACTCATCGAGCACTCTCACTCTGCACACACACGCAACCAGGGGACAATTGTAGGATCAAACAGACACATGGGACTCTAAGAAATCACACAGACTCTCAATCAATCTTCACAGGAAAATAACAAGAACGTAACACTTAGCTTCACTTGAAAGGGGGCCGGTCTCTCGGTAATCACCAGTGCCATACTGAAGCCGGCGCTGGGCTTTTAATATGAAGGCTCTGCCCTCATATGCATCCGCAAGCGCTCCAAGCGCCGCAGGAGGGGTGGGGGCACACCAACAGCGCACACAGGCACTGGGGGCGTGGCTATGGACTCCGCAATGGGGCTGGTTGTCACGGGAGATGGCATAGGGGGAGAGGCATGCTGCTCTGTTAGCAGCAGCACCCCGCCAGGGCAAGGTCCGCTGGGGCACCATCACAGGACTCCCCACCGCAACTGGATCTGCCGCCTGGAGGAGGGGCTTACAGTGGTGTTAACAATATGATGATGACACCAAACTTTATCTTTGTTTTTCAACCAACCCAGACCTTGGAGGGATGGGCGATCGTGGTTCGGATGTTGGGAGTTTGGACCGAACTCGGTCTCTTCGGACATCCGAACCGAACATCTGAACTGAATGACCGAACAGTTCGGTCGTGTTCAGATGAGTTCGGATGAGTTCAGGGGAAGGAAAAAGGGCTTTCCAGGGCCAAAACATTAGGTTTCGGTTTTGATTTCATTTCGGTTCTGCTATTTTTGAATGTTCAGCCAATTTCAGCCAAACCAAACTCAGCTGAATCAAACCATCCAACCTGAACTCGGGTTTCGAACTGAACGACCGAACATCCGAACCACGTTCTCTTCGCCCATCCCTAAGACTTGGCAGTCTCAGTTCTTAATCGGTGTTTGGTGGCTGTGAGGGAGCTCAATCCTGACAAGATGGAGGTGATGTTGGTGGTGGGGTGGAGCACGTGGTGGCCCCCATCCTTGGCAGGGTCCACCTGTAGTTGGTCCTTCAGGTTCAGAGTCTGGGAGTGCTCCTTGACTCATGGCGACTTCAGCTGTACATTTCGTACCCACCGACCTGGCCATCATCATTCACCTCTAGACTTGACTACTACAATGCACTCTACGTGGGGCTACCCATGGTGACAGTATTGAGAATGCAGCTGGTGCAGAATGCAGCAGCCCATCTCCTTATGGGGATGGATAGCCGTGAGCACATTACACCAGTGCTCTGTTCTCTGCAATGGCTGCCTATAGTCTTCTGGGCCCAATTAGAGGTGCTGGTTTTGACCTATAGAGCCCTAAAGGGTTAGGGCCCCACCTACCTGCAGGATCGCCTCACTCCCCCCACAATTCCTGTAGCGACCCCTGCAGTCAGCTGGAGGAGCCCTCCTTGAAGTTCCCTGGGTATTCCAGCTGAGGACGATGAGGGGGGCATTCTCGGTGGCCACAATTAGGCTGTGGAACTCCCTCCCGAAGGAGGCCCGCCTGACTCCAGACCTCCCCTCTTTCCATAGCTATTGTAAGATTTGACTGTTCTTCCAGGCTTTAAGCGAGGGGGATGGGTGAATTGGTGGAGGATTGGGTTGGGGTGAGGAGTTAAACTCCACCTGTGGTTTTTGTTTTGATTTTATTTATTTATTATTGTTATTTGTTTTAATATTAATTATTAAAGTTGTTGTTTTATATGATTTTATTGTTGTAAGCTGCCCCAAACTGCCTTGACAGAGGGAACGGCATACAATACTGATATAATAATAATAATAATAATAATAATAATAATAATAATAATAATAAAATAAATAAATCTCAAGCTAATATTAAAAAAAGCCAAAAATATATCATTTCTATGCCTACCAAGCCACAGCAACAGGAGAAGCCTCCTGGTTCAGAAACTAATAGCAGAATTCAAATGCAATTTTTGCAGTAAGCAGCTTGTAGCATCTCACTTAATGAAACCTACTCGATCACTCTGCACCACGCTGGGAACAGGAAGAACTCTTGGAGTTTAAGACTCCAAGGGTCGGCATTTAGACCATAGCAATTACTGAATAATCTTTATTAGGCAGTGATGCAACTCTGCAATTACAACATCCGTTCAGTTGTTTAAGCTTTACTTAAGTGAAAGTTAAAATAGAACTTCCCATTTTTCTTTCAGTAATTTCCTCATATACCTTCTCTGACAAATGGTGCATGGGAAACACTGAACACTTAAAAAGTGGTGGGAAATCATCATGCCATAGAGTTTTGAATGCAGACAGAGAATTAAGAATGCTTATTTGGTGAAGCATTGGAATGCTCATTGGAAGCACTGATGGACCTTCAATGGACCTTCATTGGAAGGTTATACTCCTACCTCTCAGGTGTCCCTGATTTTCTAGGACATCCTTGATTTGACACCTCTTTTGTTATCTGTCCAATAGTCATGGAAACTGCTGTAGTGTCCTGCATTAGAAAGACAGGTGAGAGGGGAAGTTGAATTCTCCAGCCTGAAAGAGCCAGTTTGCTCCGGGCAAGTTGAATGAGAGCATGCCCACATCCCCCACTCATCCCACTTGGTGTTCACACGGGTGAACACCGAGTGGACACCCACCCACCACCCACCACCGGCCAGTTACACAGACACCTCTCCCCACACACCCGTTCAAACACCAAACACCGAGTCGAGGGGGGAGGTGTCAGTGTAAAAACGGCCTTAGTTAATGCAGTATTGCTAACAATTGTCTATGAGAAAATTCTCACAGCATTTCATCAGTCAAAGAATCCACACAGAAGTAGTAATGACTGGAGTTGCTCACGGGGTGCACAAAAATGAAGGCATTACCCAGGGTACAAATTTTAGTACCCAACACAATGCAACGCAGTTCTAGTTGAGAGAGGTTTCAGGTGCACATGCCTAGCTTAATGACAGGGGAGAAGTAAACCCTGAAAGAAAGGAAAGTACAAGGAGCATTAATAAGCATCCTATGGAGACAAGGAGCTATGGAAAACCTGATGGAAGAGGGAGGGGTTTTTGGGAGGGATTTGTAGATTTGTAGATTTAGGAGGGAGCAAAGTGAATGTATTAGGTGTGGTCAGTTTGTTTTTTAAAATTATTTAAATGAATAATTAAATAATCATTTTAGTAGTTGAAATACAAAAAATGGATGAATAAACAAACAATTTCATTTGCTTTCATCTATTTTTGTTTTAAAATAAAAAAAATTAATTGTGCATGCACAAAATAGCCACCAGGACTGTTCTGTGCATGTGTGCCCTGTTCCAAAATGGTGCTGATGCTGCCAGCACCATTTTGGGAAAGGGCGCACATGTGCAGAATGGACCAGAGGTCATTTTGCCCGTGCACAGTGATTTTTGATTTTAAAAATAATTTAAGAATCACTTTGCATGCACAAATGGCCGCCAGACCATTCTGCACATGTGCAGTCCTATCGGTTTAGGAATGACAGTCCTATCATTTTGGAAAAGGGCTGCGCATGTGCAGTGATATTTTAAACTAATAATTAATAAAATAAAGGGGGGGGGAATGAAAACAGTAGGGTCCCTTACAAAAACTACCAAAAAAAGTCTTTTTTTGTAAATGAAAATGAAATGGTAGGGGTGCCTTCTGCACACCCCTAATATGTATTCAGTAGGGGTGGGAATATGGTATTGGATAAATCCGATACACTCAATAATCAGGTATATCGGATTAATCTGATAATCACCGGTATCGGCATACCGGATTTTTAATATTGACCACTTTACCATTTCTTTTTACATCGTGGCCATTGAATTGAATGGCCGCAATGTAAAAAAACCAGTAAAGCGGCCAATGTTAAAAATCTGGTATGCCGATACCGGTAAATTTGATTCAAGGGAGATCCGATGGCGATAAATCCGGTATCCAGTATTCTCCCCAGTATCCCATCCCTAGTATTCAGGGAGGGAGTTCCAGCATAGGAGACAGCATGGGAGAAAGGGATAAGATGGTTTTAGGGGAGGAAATAGGCTAAACATTAGGAAGAATTTCCCAACTCCCAGAACAGTTAGGCAATGGGTACTTTCAGACATGATGCTAACCACCCTTTAACCTCCCTTGGTGGTTATTTATGCATGTTGCAGGGCTGTATTGGTGCCCTATGCAGCCCTGCAACATGCATAAATAACCACCAAGGGTGATTAGAGGGTGGTTAGCGTCATGTCTGAAAGTACCCTATTTCTATTGATATAAACCAAAATAGTGGTCTAGCCTCAGTTATACAGAAGGTCAGTCACTTCTGACCTATAAATAATCTACTTAAAGTCCCCTACAATTTTGATGGCATTGCTGGATTTTAAGTGATAATGTAAATAATGCTTCCATTTAACAAAAGACAGAGTGAATAAGCCTGTAGAGTAAAATTACTCCCAAACCCCCATTGCACAAAAAAAACAAGAGAAAAAATTAACAGAGGATTTATCAAGTGGAAATTTTTATCCTCTCTTAGGCTAATGTAGTAAAATCATAGGGATCCTTACTCAAAGAAAAGGAAGAAAGGGATTCCTTCTTTAGCTTTCTAAAAGCATGAGTAACACCTAGCAGGCTACATAGAGCCAAGCATTTCAACTACAGGTTTCAGAGTCTTTGTACAGGTACAGGTACAGAGTCCTTTATAATCTCCCTATACTCCCTTTCTAACCTTTTTGGCACAGCTGGTTTGCATATTTTTATGAGCAAAATAGATACAATTAGGCAGCCCTTCACCATTCTGAAAAGTTGGGATGAAACTTGTGGTATTGCTGAGAACCAAAAGTACCCGATTATGGCTAGATCAGATTAAACCAGATTTTTTGGTTGTTTCTCGATATCAGAAGTATCAGATCTTTTGCACAGATATTTTTATTGGATTTTTAACATTGCGGTTTTCCCCATTGAAGTCAATGGGAAAACCATAGTGGTAAAAATTCAATACCAAGGGAAAACTGATAGGAGTACCGGTAGAGACCAGAAACCGATAAAAATCAGAACAGAAATTTTGTGTAAGTCCCACCTCTATCGAAAATAATATAGCATTGGACAAGTTAGTAAATAAGTCAAACTACATAGCTATTTTTGAGCAAACTAGATAAATTAAATCCTCTGCTTTAGAGATAGGTCTACTGGATCTTTGGAAAACATTTTCACCCTAAGGGGGAAAGATTATTCCATTTTCTCCCCTTCCTCTCCTTTACCCTGGTTTGATTTCTTTCTGATGGTGATGCGTAATATTAACGCCTTTGGCTTCCCCTTTCTTAATATAGAAATGGCCTGGGCATGTTACCTTTCATTTCCTTTATCTTAGACATTGTCAAAACAAAAAGGGGGAAGGGAATGAAAAGTGATGAGAAAATGTAATGGCTTCCTATTAAAATAGGCAGGACTAACTATCAAAATCAGATCAATCTACTTGTCATTTGTATGTTAAGAATTAGTTATCCTCAGTGAAATCTGGGTTCTGTTCGAGACCATGGGCGTTTAGCCAACCATGAAGCCCTTGATAACAGATTCATGCCAAAATTATGGAACAAATCATTCATTTTGAAACAGTGAATCATAAATCAGACCGAACAAGTTTAGAATCCTAAGCTCTCATAGGGTAAAACAGACATGACAGCGGCCCTCTGTGACTCATTTTAGACCAGACATCTAGTACTCATATGTGCATGCGACGCCAGATGTTGGCCTGGGATTATATAAGAAACTGCCTGAGTCAGACCAATGGTCTATTTTAGCTCAGTATTGTCACAACCTGATACAGCAGCAGGGTTTCAAATCCAGTTCTGCAGGGTCTCTGGCAGAGGCATGCTGCCAAAGGTCTTGAATTGGAGATGACAGGGATTGAACTTGGGACTTTATACATGTAAAGTGTGCATTCTATCACCTGAGCCATGGCCCAACCCAATTTTCCTGGGCCATGTCAATGGCTAGCCTAGACTGTGGCCTCAGAAAACCTCAAAGGCTAAGGTCCACCAGACTTGATCAAAGTGAGCTACAGCAGGCTATTACATTTGCTCCCAGTCCACCAACCTGACCCGGATGAGATCTGCCATGGATGGCCAGCCACCATGACTGGCCATCATTGGCGACCATGGCTAATGATCATGGCAGGTGTGGGGTGCTGGGCTCAGCATGGGGGCAGAGTCAGAAGGTCACACGTTTATGTATCCCCCTGCCCTCCCTGACACCTTGGCTGCGGTCATGTTGTTCAATGGCCCGACCTGTGCCCATCACAGATTTCTTCCCCTAGCTGGATCAGGACACAGTTGTGACACCATCACTTCTGGGTTTTTCCCATAGTGTCCCACTAAAATCAGTAAGTTATATTCCATTGCTCACGGTGTGTGCAAAATTAGGATCCTAAAAAACCCCACCTTCCAGAATACTAAGACTTCAGTATACATGCAAATTTGTACCATGTCAATTAATCTGATCTAGGTAAACAGCTTGTTCAATCATGCTAACCCTTGTGTGGGCACTCCTATTTTGTTTTGTGTGGCTAACTTCAGTCTAGCTTAAACCCATTTTGAATTAACATGATTTTGTTCAGAAAAAAATAATAAAACTGTGCAAAACTAGATCCAGAAGTTTATAAGCAGACATGTTATTTTTGGAGGACGTTTGCCAAATTTTTAATCTGAAAAAATATGTGGAAAGATATGGGGAAAAATTAGAGCTTAAACTTGGTTTTCGGAAAACTTCA
Organism: Sphenodon punctatus; assembly: GCA_003113815.1. Lineage (NCBI taxonomy): Eukaryota > Metazoa > Chordata > Lepidosauria > Sphenodontia > Sphenodontidae > Sphenodon > Sphenodon punctatus. Next base: position 1,284,653 of record QEPC01009399.1, on the reverse strand, counting down.
GAATTGGCTGAAGATTCTGGTACTTGGTTCCAAAAGTCCGAAGTCCAAAGTTCCGAGGACCAAGACCATTCCTTGGAAAACTTTGGAAACCACTGCACATTTGACTGGACAGTAGAGCTTCTTCTGGAAATGAAACTTAGTGCCATATTCAGTAGGAGGGGAGTATGGGAAGGGAAAGTTGAGTGATGGTAAGCCAGATGGCAAGTGTTGAATGGCTGGTAAGGCAAAATAAAAGTGGTCACATCCATTTTCTATTCTCTTTGGTGAATCTGGCTGTGTGCAACAGTGCCGGATCTGTAAGTAATTGACTGGGGGAGGGAGGTGTCTGGTAGGGATGGGCGAACAGAACCGAGTTCGGAAATTCGGTTTGGTTTGGTTTGGTTCAAAAATCGAGTTTGGTTCAGAAGTTTGGTCTCTCTGTTCCGAACCTCCGAACAGAGTTTTGAAATTCAAACCCCATTGAACTAAATGGAATATTATCTTATAGGGATGGGCAAACAGAACCGAGTTTGGAAATTCGGTTCAGTTCGAAAATCGAGTTTGGTTCGGAAGTGCAGTTCAGTCGACCGAACTGGTCAAGTTCTGTCCAAACTCCAAACTTCCGAACCGCGTTTGCCCATCCCTAGTGTCTGGTCTGGCCCTGGCCCTGGCCCTTGCCCAGCATGGCATAGTTTGGTCTTTCCTGTTCATAGGGCCAATGCTGGGGAATGGGGTTATGTTTACCTTTACCATGCCATGCTTAACTCCCCCCCCCAAAAAAACACAAATTTGGTGACACATTGGTACTGCCTGCTGCTTGATTGGCACTTGGCACCATGAGGTCAGAGTGAAATCTCTGTCTGAATCCACTTCCCCTTGCCTGGTCTGTTCAAGTTACCAGTGCCATAGTACCAATGCCATGCCAACAGGGTACCTGGTGGTGTGTGTGTGAATATCTAGTTTCTTTCTTGTGGGTGTTATCATTTTATCTGCAGCAGAGCCTAATTGTAAAGTGTAACGTCTACTGTTCTGACAGCTGCTTGGCACCATGTGGCCAGATGGTTCTCTCTGCCTCGTTCCACTTCCCCTTGCCACATCTTTTCAAGTTACCAGTGCCACAGTAGTACCAATGACATGCCTTATTTTTAAAAAAGAGGATGCTCCTGGGGATGGGGCTTGAATGTCTGGTTTCTTAATTTTGTCTGCTGAGCTGGCTGGCCTTTGGTGAGATTTATTTCTCCACATAGTTGCATACTGTTTTGCAGGGTTTTATGTGTTGTCTAGGCTATGGAATGGCACAGCAGAGCCTAATTTTAAAGTTTAATAGTAAGTTCTTCTGCTGCTGTTCTGCCTGATACTTGGTTGGCACCATGAAGCCAGACCAGAGGAATCTCTCTTCATGGCTGCAACTGCTTCACATGGCAACACTTGTTGAGGAACCGAGTTGGTGCCAAACAGTTCAAGTTCTGAGTTTCCGCATTCCAAAGTTCCGAAGATTTCCAAGATCCAGAATTTGGAAACAGAATTCTGGACATTGGAAATCTTCAGAACTTTGGAAACAGTGCTGAACGATTGATTACCCAGGCCAATTACCTGAAACTTCAGAAATCAGTCCGATTATCCAGAAGTAATATTCAATACAGCCCTAGAAAAAAATAGTCTAAATTATGGATATTTGAGTATATAACCATATCTTGTACCTATGTAGCCAGATTTTGTCACTTTACCTGAGTTAATCAGAAGCATAGTTAGAAAACAAGCAACATTCCTAACAGTAAGTTGGTCCTCCAGAGTACCTAGAAAGGACAAGACCAGGTCCTAGATACAGGAGATCAGTAAGCTGTTAATTGCTTTATGTGTCTATGGCCCTTTTCACACGGGCACCCTTCGCCCCATGGGGGTGCCCATTTGAACACCACAGTGGGCAGATGTGCGGTGTGTGTGTGTGTCTGTAAGAATGCTGCCATCGATGGGTGGGGGTGGGCGGAGATGGGTGTGTGCCTGTGGGAAAGACCACATACCCACATCCACCCACGGCCGGTGCACACCCATCCCCCCACCCACCACAGCCCGTGTGAAAAGGGCCTAAGATGCATATATGATTGTGCATATATGCTCCATACGTTACCAGCACTGATTCTGGGCTGTGGTTCAATTAACCATGCTTTTGGAGATGGAGCCAGGACCATCCTTGAAAGCGTGGTTATTTTTCTCACTGCCGGTGGTTCACCATGGTGAACATCTGGTGGTGAGCAACCAGACATTACGGGACCATCCATCACCACAGGGGATTTTCCGTGGTTGAGCGTGATCTCGTAACATCTGAAAATACCCAAGGAGCCTATGCCAGGAATTCTCTTATGTGTCACTGTGTTATAAGATCAGTTTGTGATGCCAATTGGCCAGCAGAAATGTCAACCAAATATCCTCATTCTGTGCTTTGACCATCCCAACATCTCTCCCCCACTTGTTACTGGGAAGTCAGAAGCATCTGTTTAGGAAAGAGGCGGTTATCTTATGTCCTCTGTCACAGTGCTGCAGGATGTTATTGTGATGATAATTGGCCAGCCTGGATGTGTAAACCTTCCCTCTTTCTTTAGACAATGTAAGACCTGGCTGTTCCGCCGTGCCTTAACCGAGGGAGATGGGCTGGTTGGATTGGGTTAGGGTGGGGTAGGTGGTAATTTGTTTTATTGTGGGTTTTTTAATTGTATTATTGTTGTTTTTTAATTTGTTTTAATATGTTGTTAGCCGCCCCGAGATGCTTTTAAAAGGAGGGGGAGGCATAAAAATTATATAATATATAGATAAATAAATAAATAATGTCTCCTGATTCCTGGGATGCTATCCCCAAAGTCCCAGTTAAGTCCCTTCTATGCCTGCCTGAGGGCCACCCCCTATGCCCGCCTCGAAGCCTCTACTGATTGGTCCTGTAAAGCTAGAAGCATTCAGTAAACTGGCCAGTGAATGTGTCTGTCAGTCTTTTTGGTTGCTCTACATCGTCACTCCTACAGCCTCTCTCCCCCTGCCATGACAGGTGTCTGCCTCTGACTGGCACTGCATGTGCTGCTATTTAACTGAATAATGGTCTCCAAGGGGACAACTTCAATTGCTTATAAAATTGGGTCACTTTATCAAATTGGCCTGTAGTTTGGCAGAGATGACAGGAATGGTATGTGATATATTACTGCCAAATATCTTGTAAACAGTATGGAATATACAAATGCTACATCTGGAAATGTATATTTAAGTTAATGTCTTATACTATCAGAACCCTTCATCCAATATTTCTGAAAATTGTCAGGTGTGTTAAGCTTAAGCTTGTGGAGGGACATGAAATTAATAGGTTTCATGTAAATTGGATGGAAGATATAGAAGGTGTAGCCATTAATATGTATGGGGCTTTTCTTAAAATCACAATATTTAATACCTTCTAAAATCTGTTCTCTTTATCAAATAATTTCAAACCCTGGTACACATAATGCCCTACAGTGGGGGTACAAACACCCCAAATATCATCACAATTGAATAAGAACAAAAATGTTATATCTGGAAATACGTTTTTCAGTTTTTTCCCTTTATTTCAAAAACAAAATGTCATTTTCGTTTCTATTTTCATTATTATTTTTTGTTGTTTTTGTTATTGCAATAATGATAATGAAAACAACCATTTTCAGTATCGTTATCGTAATAACAAAAATGATATGCATGATAGGAGGCCTGTATTTGAGTTGGTTTCAGTTGGTTTCAGTTGTTGAACCCTGGTTTATTCAGGGTGATTTCTCTCCTCTAGACTGGAAGTTTAATAAAAAGTGCAGTCTCTATACCATAGTATTTGTGTCTTTGTCTCCTTATGTAATGTGGTGACAACTGCCCACATTACTTATTACATCTCAGTATGGGTTGTGTATTTTTTTCAAGTAGTGTCATCATTAATATAACTTGTGAACATACAAAATTCTATATCCATCTACTGGGATCCACTTAAATGGAACTTGCATAACAACAATAATTATTATTTGTTATTTATATAGTACAAGCAATGTTCTTGGCACTCAACAACATTAATTAGAGATAGGTCCCTGCCTTTATGCGTCTTACAAAATGGGTAGTTTTTAAATGGATGCCCCCCCCCACCCCGATAGGTGTTCTGGTGGGTGTTCCGCCAGTTGGGGCATCCGTGAAAAAGGCTGGCGCTGGGTGGGGGGATGGGTGTTAGCTCGGTGCCCATCCATGTGGACACTGAGGGTGATGGGTGGGGGTGTATGCGTGCGCACTCCCACGTAACACCCACCTCCACCAATCAGTCACCCATCTCTAACCACGGAGTCCTCCAGAAAACCGGAGGAGGTCCCATGGATGGAGGTGGGTGGATATGGGTGGAGGTGGGTGGGTGTCTGTGTAAAGGGACACACACCCACCTTCACCCACCGCGCAAGAACAGCCATGCCACCCACCCACCCACCTCCATTTAAAAATGGCCATAGGTTGGACAAGGGAACACCGAAAGGGGCCAACAATTTGTTTTCTCAGATTAAATTTAAAAAATCAGAATATTACTGGAACTCAAGTTCCGTGTTCCACATGCCACTATCTTGTGCCTTGTACTGAGCATGTGTAATATGGCAGTGTGCTGTATTGGCCCCATTATCTTGCATGTGCACAGTGCAATACCATAACTAATCTAGAACTCAGGTGAAACACAGACTGAACTGCATTTTAGCCAATGTTTTACTGGGGAAAGGGCTGAGAACCTGGAGTTCCCTCAGGTAGCCTGGATTTACGATTGCTGAGTAAATTGTTCAGACTGGACCCCAGTTCTAAGGGGGGATTGTTCCTCTCCTCCCAGCTGTATCTGGCAATAAAGAGTGCAGCCATTAAATCTCCAGAAAATGTGTCCTTGTCTCCTTACAGGATGTGATGGCAATCTACCTTTCTATTTATTTTTTAAAAAAACAAAATTGCAGCCTAGAATGTGGTGTCGTTTCTTCACGCTGCAGGTTTGGTTTGTCTAGTGTCAATGAGCTATAATTTAAAAAGTGTTATGGAAATGAAATAAGTACTAATAATAGGATTTATTAATTCTGCCGCAGGTGAAGAAATTAGCTTAATGTTTCTGTGTAAGGGTTATTGAAAATCTCAGACCGATCCCTCTTTAAAGACTTAACCTAGCTAGAGACAAAGTTCATCAGATTATCCATTTGTAACCTGTGTTTTACATTAACCTCAACCAAATGCAATCTAAACCAAAGAGCCCTTCTTGGTTTACAGGATATTTCTTCTAGCTGATCTAATTTCCATAAACAATTAGAAATATCCAGAACTTAAGAACATAGGATAAGACGTGCCATTACTGGGTCAGACCAATGGTCCATTTAGCCCGGCATTCTGTCTTCAACAGTGGCCATCTTCGGTTACCTCGGGGACGTATACAGCAGATTACAATGTGGTAATCCATTTTCTGGCATACTCTTCCAGCTCCTGACAATTGAGGGACTCATTCCCCTGGCCATCCTAACTAGTAACTTTTTATGCACCTGGCATCGAAAAATTCACCCAATCTCTTTTTGAATCCCGCTATGCTGCCAGCTTGCACAACATCTCTGGCAATGAGCTCCACAGATTTAGCATAGGATGTTTGCAAGACCTTATAGTCTAAATCAGTGCTTTCCTAATGTTTGCCCGCATGCATTACCACTGTATGAGATTTACATATAATTTCATGACCCCAGACAGCAATAAATTCATGCAAATAAGATCAAATATAAACTGGGATTGTAAGCCCTTCTGTACATGCCACAACACTGATTTGCAGTCCTGAGTCTGACCCTACAGTTTAAGAACCTCTGTCCTATATCAAAACTTTGTGAAGTCAATGACTCTCATTGACCAGAAAGCTTGGAAGGATATGATGTAATTGGTAATCGTGATTTACTGTCTGTAGGCTAAGTGAAAGATTGAGATTAATATCGTAGCTATGGCTTCTTTTATTCAGATGCCGCTGCAGACCCGGGCGGTGGCATCTGAGTAAAAAGGGCCTATATTTCTATACCTAAAGATAATGGGTGATGGAATGCTATAGCATAAGGCACTGTCTGAAGGTGACTTGAAATCAATGGGAGATTTTTATTTATTTATTTATTTTTGTTAGTGGGCTTTGGATTATGTTATGAGCTTCATTCATTCATTCATTCATTCATATATATTTCTATCCTGTCTTTCCAATTAATTCTTGAGGCAGGATACAACTAGAACTGCAACTGAGCACCAGCATAAGTGGGCAACCCAGAAAATCTGGGGTATCTGACTTGCCCTGGATGCATTTGGGCACTGACTTTCCCAGACTTTCTGGGACTTCATGGATGCCAATCCCAAGCCCTGCTTGGCTCCTGCCCACACCCACACATCCCAGGCTGAATCATCCACCCTGCTGCTCCTCCCAGCTGTCAAGCACCGTGCAGCTTCCATCTCAAATATCAACAGGCATATGATGCACCACAATCTTCATAGCAGGGGTGCATTCAGATTGCATGCGCACAATACTTTCATTCAGATGGGCACACAAGGGAGGCCTCCTCAGTACTCCTGCTAAGAAAATCCAAGCAGGAATAAACAGATGAGTGATGACTCATCTTAGGGAGTGCAGGTGTTAGCAAGAGCTAAGTAGTAGTTGGAAGTGACATCCCAGGGCATCCCTGGAAAGTCTCAGAAAGTCCAGGAAAGTACAATTCCAGACTGTTTTTTTTCTGGACATTCAGTCACCCAGTGGGTGGCTGGGCAACCCATCGGATGCCAGATGGGGTGCCCTAAAAATGTAGGTATTTCCCATAAATACTGGTTGCAATAGTCACTGCACCCCTTGTTACAACACATTTTTTAATTTATTTTTTTAAAAAACCAAACAAATATTAAAATACTCAAAGAAAACAAATTAAAACCCACAACTCCCCTACCCCTTCTTGCCAATGGCTGGCCAAAAAAAAGAGAGAGAGAGAGAGAAAAGGTCTTACATTGATTCTGGAAGATGAGTGTGTTTGGGCTTAAATGAAGGGAAGTGAGTTCCATAAGTGTGGGGTAGCCACCAAGAACACCTCTTAGTTTTCGTATGCCCTTGTTGAAAAATCTAGGCGAACAGTTGGTATCGACACAAGGATACTTCCAGCTGACCTCAAATGCCACATTGGAACATTACGGAGAGGTGGTCTTTCAGATATTTGAGGCCCAGGATGTTCAGGGCTTTATGAGTCAAAACCTGCACCTTCAGTTGTGCCCAGGAAGCTGTTGGTAGCAGACAATGGGTGAAAACAGACAGGTGCATGTCTGTTTTCACCCTCTGGAGCATTGGTGTAATGTGCTCCTGGCAACCCAACCACAGTTCTGCACCAGCTGTAATTTCCATTCAGTCATCAAGGGCAGTGCATAACAGTACTCTAGCCTCGAGTTTAATCAAAAGAATCTTGGAGAGTAAAATGAATTACCTCAAAAACTCTCCATGTTTGCCTGTTGAGCTCTGCAAGATAACTGAAATGAGATTTTCCTCCCTCTCATTTTCTCATGAGAAAAAGAACTAAGAGTGAGACTTTGCTGAGTTCTCGTCATCTTTGTGAGAGTTCTCAATGAGAAAAGTAAAAAAACAAAGACAAAACACTCTGCTCCTGGGCTGAGTGGTTGACTGACTCATGTGGCTTTTCTGCTCACATGGCTGCTCTGATTCTCCCCTATCATTGTCATCCATCTCAGCTAGGGTCTCTCTTTCTGCTTCCTGCATTCAGGACACCTGAAAATCATCACTATGGGTTGGGAACGATAGAAGATGCTCTCCCCCTGCATTTTTGCTGTTTCTTCTACTCCATTTCTTCAAATATTCTGGGCATCTGCAAAGCCTCATGGGCATGCTGGGATTTGTAGCTCCATGATGACTTCCTCTCCCTTGGTTTAAAGCAACAGATGCTTGCTGGCTTCTGTGTCCCCACTGAGCATGCTCTCGTGGCCCCAGGGCTGCTGGAAACTGTAGTTCGTGTTGCTGCTGTTCACTCTGCATGTCTGGGCTGCCTTCTGGGCTTCTGCATAACACAGTTCTAATCTGTTCTCTGCACATGCTCTGTACATTCATTTCCTGGTTCAAAGATATTTACAGCTTTTAAAACTAAGGTCTTGGATCCTGCTAAGACAACTGTGTTCCCCAGAGGAATTATTTTTTTCTTCTACTCATAAATAGTAAAAATGAGTACTCAGATACCATTTAATTGGAGATAATACACCACCTCAATTTACACAACCGTATCACTTTATTATACAAACATTTTAAAGCCATTGATAAAAGTACAATGTCAAGTTTCCAATAGCCCCATGTCTTTTTAGTCCTGCTCTCTTGAATCTTTTTTTTTTTTCCTTTTCATTATTATATTGTTGTTGGGTTGGTTTTTTTAACTCACCTTCCTCAGGGGGCTACTCTTTTGAAGGGTCTCAGAAAGACTGCATGTATTAGAGAGTTAGAATGAAATTCAACTCTGATATAAGCAGATACTATTTAATTGGAGATAATAATAATATGGATATTGTCTATCACCTTATCCCATTTCCTGGAGGGGAGGGGATATATGAACTGGAAAAGAGTGAAACCTACAAAATCCTAATATGTATCTGAGGCACTCAGTTGTGAGGCAGGAAGACAGAGGTTGTATTCAACCCCTGGTTATTCTGTCACTCAGACTTCTGTCTGTAAATGTGTATATCTACAATTCATGAAGAAAAGACATAGGGCACCAGCCTATTGTAGTAATGAGCTGTCAAAATGGAACTTGGTCAACTGTATTTCAGGGATATTTCAGGGATATCTAGAGAAAAAAAAAAATCATAACAGTTTAGTGGAGTACCTTTGGCTTTGCCTTAGAATCTCGGTGCCTTTTCTCCAATTAATTACTGCCTTTGGATAAGCATCTGGTTTACATCCAATGGTAACTTCACCTCCAACTTGAACACTGGACTTTTTTTTCACTGGACTTTTGGAAAAATCAGGGGCTGAAGCTAACAACCAAGAGAAAAACAGATGCTCATGGGGTAGCATGAATATACAGATCACCTACAGAATTTCTCTGCATCATCTAATACAACTGGTGAACCCTCAAATCTTACTACCTGGATCAGGAGGATTCAGTCAGCTTTATTAGTTTCTTATTTTCAGAACTTTTAAATTGATCATAGAGTCTAGTTCAACATTTGCCAATTTCCAATTAAACTTTTACTCACCTATCACCCTTAATTCCGCATTGGCATAAATCGTTCCATATATGTTTTCTGCAACACACTGATAGAGGCCAGAATCGGACATGTTCAGCATAGTTATGGAAAGAGTTCCATTTTCAATTTGAATTCTCTCCTAATGAAGGAAAATCAAGACACCATTAGAATAAGAAAGTGTACAAGAAAAAGGGGTCTGTGCTAGCATTTCATTTAAGTGGGGCATAATTAAGATGATGATATTCAATTGTTTGTTATAACATTAAATGCAGCTGCATGATACACCTATTGTGTCTTGGGAAGCCTTAACCCAACTCCAGGCAGCCTTCCCTTACCACATGTTACAATGCATCGTGGAGCCAGCAGCTGTGAAACATTGCCTCTGCCATGTGGCAGGTTGGGCAGTTCACTGTTATGCCCTGCTTTTTCAGAAAAAGATCGAGGATGCAGCATGTAGCAGCCTTACCCAAAATGGGGTAAGGCTTCCCAAGGTGCAGCAGCTCATGAGCCCTGTCACCGTTGGCTCCACTGCATAGTGAGGTCTTAATCAGGGCTTTGAATGGCAGCCTATCACTCCAGTAGTCATGTCATGGCCGAGGCTGTGATAATGGTTGGACTGGGAGATGGAGGTAGGACTTGGAAAGGCTGGACAACTTGTGTGACCAGCACCTGGGCCTGCTGTTTTCTGAGGTGAGAGGTCTGACAGTGGCTTATTTGATTTCCCTGCAGGGGGAGGGGGGGAAACATCTGCCCTCCTCCCTGCACTTTGTTGCCTCGGGGATGTGCAGGGATCAGGCCCTCCCCAGCTCATGTGGATGCACCCATGGTGGAAATAAAAAAGAAAACAAAATTATAAGTATCTTAGAAAAGACTTTCAAATAACTATTGTGTTTTAAGTTGCCACCTCTCCTGTTTCTTTTTATTATCATAATGTATTATTTATATACCACCAGCAATATGCAGGATGACAAATGACCAAATATTCTAGTGTCTACAAATAGGTCCTGTGAGTAGAGCTGAAACACATACCTAACTTGGTATGCACAGAGAATATCTGCATTTTTTAGTACCATGTTGGGTATTTCGGCAGGCTCCCCAATGAATGATCATGTACCTGGATACTGGAAAAATCAGTAATTGCATGCACTGACTTACCAAATTTCCAGTTACTGATCAGTAAATCGAGACATGGGCAATTTCAGACAATATGAGACCACGGTCAACCACAGCAAATCCCCTGTGGTGGCCGTTTGTCCCATAACGTCTGTTTGATTCCCGCCAAATGTTCACCCCAGTGAATCACTGACAGGAATCAAAATGACCACGATTCTGGACCTCCGGCCACCCGGATGTCCAGAATTGTGGTGGGATCGGGCCCCAACCGTGATCACATTGGCCATGATCTGGGATGGGCCAATGGTAATGTTATCTTCAGCCAGGCGGGATCATGGTCCTGACCACAGGACGGGATTGGGCAGAGTGGCCGAATTGGCTGCTGTGCCCGCCTGTCTCCCGGAGGGCAGCCAGCTGGGGGAGTGTGAGGTGGGCGGGTCCATGCAGCCACACATTGCTCCATGCAGCCCTGCCCCCTCCCCACACAGCCCCACCCTAATCCCCGGTGAGAATCAGGCCAGCACATCTAAAGGATGGGTGGCCTAATTCCTGACCAGGATCTGAAACAGATCCCGGTGCGTGATTCAGCGTGACGGGCCTTTGGTCCCATCACATCTGAAATTACCCAGAAAACTAAAAAAATTGTGATGGAACACCAAAAAATTGGTTCCGGAAGTCAGTATTTCACGAAAGGAAGTCTATCCAGAAGTGGATATTCCAGGATATGAGGTATATGAATCAGGCATGAATTGGGTACCAATTAGTATCTGAACATTGTGGGTTGATTAAACTACAAGAAATTCAATGTGTATACCTGTTTTTGTGGGTATTCATTTCAGTTCCACCTGATTTTCAGATACTGTTTTTCAGTCTAGCCTCAGTGTTAAGCAATGGGCCACATCAAATTTGCATACAGGTGGATGAACAAAGATACAAATTTATAAATATTAACACAGTCCTATTTCCTCTCTGGGACAAGTGGCAACCTTGGCTCCAATTTTTCACATTACATAAATGCAAACTTAACTCTAAGCAGGTCCTTAAACTCTGTTGACTTCAACAACAAGATAGTACCTATGAGTGTGAAATTAATCACATGCATAGATGTTTTGCTGAAATAGAAACGAATGGGTTTCAGTTGTCCAGCAGAGTAAATAATACTGCCTAATGAGTTCTGAGCATTTATTAGTCACATAAAAACAATGGAACTTTACAATTGGAGAAATTTGGGGGAGAGCAATGGGTTCTTTTTATTTGATAAGCATTTATTTCTCCAGTTTCTGGTCATAATGATGCACATTTGTGAGAATCTTCATGCCTAGTAGTTAATCTCTCCCCATGATGCAGTTTGATGACCTTCCAGCATCAGTGCTTCTGGATTTCTTATCTAAACTGTCGACCATCTAACCAGCAGACCTGTGTGTGGAAGAATTCTTGCTCTAACTCAGCCACTTGTCATTTGATTTATATAATTCTACTAAAAAAAAACTTCCTATTTTACCCTTTATCAGATTTTCACACAGACTCTGGTATTTTCAGATGTTACGAGATCACGCTCAACCACAGTCAATACCCTGTGGTAAAGAATGGTCCTGTAACATCTGTTGGGGAACCGGAAGTTCCCCCCCAGATGTTTGCCACACTCTATCCCCACCAGGAATCACATTCACCATGCGATAAGTTGAATCTGTGGGGCCGGTGCCAATCGCGTGGTGAAGGAGATTCCCAGTGGGGATGAAGGGGCCCATCACGTCTGGACGGGTATCACAGCCTGGAATCCCTGACAGGATTCCGGCCTGTGGTCATTTCGGGTGGGCGCTGTGGCCGCATTGGCCGGGGCACCTGCCCGTCTCCTCGGAGGGCGGGCAGCGAGGGAGCATAGAGGGGGCGGGCCCGTGCGGCCGGACGTTGTGCCATTCGACCCCTCCCCCTCCCCGATTCTCCGCCGGGATCCCCCGGCACATCTGTTGGCCATGCCGGAGTGATCCCGGCGGGGAATCTGAGGGTTGTTTCTGTGACGGGGTGAAGCTGCCCCATCACATCTGAAAACACCCACTCAAACAATGATAAAATAGGTGTTACATTTTATTATACATATTGCAGGGCTGCAGATGTGCTCGATGGGTGCCCTGTAACATGCATAATAAAATATAACACCCATTTTATAAGTGTTAGAATGTCTGTGTGAAAAGGGCCAATGTGAAACCTCCAGAATAAAATTAAAATGAGTACTTACAAAAACAGGTTAATCAATCAAAATTGTGGTACTGAAATACCGGGTTTTGACCTGATTTTTTACTTTCGGTGCTGATATATCAATTTACAAAATTTGTTTTACTTACAATCCCAATTCTTAATCAATTTTCCATGACTTTTGCTCAGTAACAGTAATCCCTGGTATTTTCATGTAATCAGGTGCTATTCATAATTATACATAATTTTCTTTATAAATAAAATTTAATAAATAGCTCATCATACTCCTCTCCATCAACAAATACATTTTAAAAAATACCAGGGAGTTTGAGAGCAGGACAGGTTTTTCACATTTTCCAGAAGAAAATTTCATTATGTCAGATTACTTAGAAGACAGCTAAGCATTTAAGTATGAGTGTTCTTTCCTTAAACCTAGATTTACTCATTTAGTTTGATTTATACAGACACCACAAAAACTGTCTGTGTCTTACTGCTGAAGGATCCCTGACCTGTTCCATTAATGAGAAAGGGCCCTGTGTGGCTTGAAAGCTTACATACTCTGACCAACAAAGATGACATCTGAAGTACCTTGGCTCTTGAATTGACTTAATTTTTAAAAATTAACAAATCAAAAACCAATACAAGAGAGATGCAGCAATGTAATGTAGCATTCTTCTCTAGCAGCAAACTAAATAACCCCAAATTTCACATCCCCTTCCTCTTCACGTCTAATCCTCTTATTTTGAATACCTAGTAAAAGAAAAAAGTTGAGCTTTGCAATGTGCCCAGCAATTCACCAATTTGCTCTTCTTAGCCAGGGAATTCATTTCCTAAGTTGTGTAGCCCTCAATAGCCTCGTGTAAAAGTAAAACATCAAGTCATAAGCAACAAGCCTTTAGATCAAATGGCACTGCTGATTGTGACTGGATTGTGGAGAGGGGTAGTCTCTGAAAGTGAGGCTTCAAGGACACTTAGGCAGTCAAGGTCAAAATGAACACCCTAAAATTCACCTAGAAAATAGAGGTAGCAAGGGGAGATGGTAAAAGACAGGCTGAATATACTTCTCCTCTTACTGGGCCTGTTTTGATGGTGGTGTAATAATGAGGAAGTCAATGGAGCTGCGACAAGGAAGAATTTGTCCCTGATTTTTCTTTCTGTGCATTAAACAGATTTAGTATTTTTTGTTTTCCCATGGCACATAATTAAACCAGCATTACTTACAGGCTACAAATCTAATCTAAACCCAAATATTTTGGAGCAACTATTACCATCCTCTAGGGACAGTAGAAAACCTGTCCTTTAAATTAGAATACAGAAAAACATTGGGTATTTTCAGACGTTACGAGATCACGGTGAACCACGGTCAATTCCCATATGGTGACCGTGAGCTCATAACATCTGTTGGGGCCAATCGTGATTTCCGCCAGATGTTCACCCCCGTGAATCACAGGCAGGAATCGCTTTGACCATGCAAATGGCTCTCCTGCCCAGACCAGGTCCGTTTGCGTGGTCAAAGCGATTCTCGCCCGTGATCAGTGGGGGCGTCACATCTGTCCCCTGACCATGGTCCAAAATCAGAGCTGCTGATTCCGGGACATGGCCAATGCTCCGGGGGGTGTCCGACCAGCCAGGGGAGCATGGAGGGGTGGGGCTGTGTGGCCGCACGTTGCACCGTGCAGCCCCCCCCCCCAGTTTCCCTGCCGGAATCAGCCGGCACATCTGCTGGCTGTGACGGCAGGATTCCGGCGGGGAATCATTTGGGTGATTCCGTGGCGGGGCGAATGCCACCCCGTCACACCTGAAAATACCCATCGAGAGTGTTCTCTGCAAAATGAATCAGCATGGAGATAACCGACTAGAATAGAAAATGAAGTCCTAATGGAACTAGTTTTATTTTGTTTTTCTTAATATTCTCCAATGCTGGCATGGCATTTAGAGTGGGTGTCTTCTGAAACATATGGGATTATCCACCCCCGGAGCAGCTCCAGAGGTGCATCCCAACATCCGCCCATGTCCAGCCCTACCTGGGACTGTTTTAAAATGGACCCGGCAGCAGTTGCGTCCCATAGTCCACCCATGTGGTGCCCCCTCCCCACACCATAGTGTTGCACGTAGATCACTGCGTTCTCTAGGCTGCCATGCACAGCTCTATGGTGTTTCCAAGGGCAACCCCTGACCTAGAGCAGAGCTGCAGCAGCCGTCCACTGAGAGGACAGACAACAGCTCTGCCCCCAGGCCAGTGTACAAGGTTTGGTCAGCCCATTCCAGCCCACCACTAGTGAGGCTGGTCCAGAGCAGGCAGCGCGTCCTCCGCTTCTGCTCCACCTCACCATATGGCAGCCTTTCTTTAGATGGATGGTTTACCTGGGGGTAAGCAGAGAAAAACCAGGGCTGTGATCCATCTGTGCACACCCAGTGTGTTATGTGATGTTCAAGTATGTAAAAAAAACCTTCTGAAAAAAACCCCAACCCTGTGTCTAAATTATACCATTCAATTCTCATCTATCATGAGCGGCTCCTGTGGTCGGCCGGGGGTGCCTTCTTGGAGGTCCCCCGCGTAAAGCGGGGGGCCACAATGGAGAGGGCATTCTCGGTGGCTGGGCCACGCCTTTGGAACTCCCTTCCGGAGGAAGCCCACCTGGCCCCAAGCCTGTTGTCATTTCGGCGGTATTGCAAAACCTGACTGTTCACCCAGGCCTTTGGGGAGGGTGGAGGGTGGGTTAGGGTTGTGTTTTTCCCCCTACCTTGTTTGAGTGTTTTAATGTTGAATTGTTTCTCGGGGCCCTGTTTTTAAAAAGTATTTAATTGGTGGATTGTTTTAACTGTTTTATATTGTTTTATTCTGTTTTATATTGTTGGAAGTTGCCCCGAGCTGTTTGCAAGAAGGGCGGGGTATAAATGCTTTTAATAAATAATTAAATAAATAAATCATATTTTGTATTTTTCTAATTGTTAAATATAGTGATACTTGTACAGGGTGGCCTCCGTTACCTAGGAGCAATGGGAAGAGTACCACCTAATTTTATTCTCTTCCGCAATCTAGGTTTTCCATAGCATGCCAGTTCTGACCCATTCCAATTTTACTTAGCTTAAAAAATTGACAAGAGCACAGCCTAAGGTCATGTGACTGGTATATGCAAGGTAATTAACAGCATCACACCACTTACCCATTTTTTTTCTCAGAAGGACCAAGCTACAGATATCATCTGTATGCTAAGGTCTACCTGCAGGTTGTTTGCTATCCTCTTTCTTTCTTTCTTTCTTTCTTTCTTTCTTTCAAAAGTCTTATAATGTTAACTCCCACCCCTCCCCTTTAACATGTAATACAGGCATTTCCTGAACAAGCTTTATTCTCCCGCATTTCTCAATGTGAGGGTACTTTCAGACATTACGATTCCACACTCAACCACGGTGAATTCCCACATGGTGAGCAAGGGACCGTAACATCTGTTGGGACAAAACGTGATTCCCACCAGATGTTCACCCCCGTGAATCTCTTTGACCACGCAAATGGCTCTCCTGCTCGGACCAGGCTGTTTGATTCCAGCCCTGGTTGATTCCATTGATCTCATGATCAATGAGATTCCCGCCCGTAATCCACGGGGTTGTCACGTCTGTCCCCTGACAATGGCCCAGAATTAGAAGCCATGCCCACCGCTGATTCCAGGCCGTGGTCAATGCCCCGGGGGGGGGCAGGCAGGTGCTGCGGCCACATTGGCTGCGGTGCCCGCCCGTCTCCCAGATGGTGGCAGCCTAGGGAGCGGGGGGGGGGGCTGTGCGGCCACACGTTCAGCCCCGCAGCCCCGCCCCTCCCCCTATTCCCCATCAGGATCAGCCAGCACGTTTTGATCCCGGTGGGGGATCAATAGGTGATTCCGTGACAGGACCAATACTGGCCCTGTCACATCTGAAAATACCCTGAGTTACCCAAACAACAGGATGAATAAACCATCACAAGCAGAAATAACAAAGTGATGACCACGTATATGGCCAGGCAGAAGTGGTTTGACAAAAACATTGTTTGAAATACACCCTAAGGGGGAAAACATTTTTATATTTGATGTTTTCATCCAACATGTTTTATATTGGATTTTATTTGTATTTTTATATTGCAAGCCACCCTGGGCTGCCTGATGGCAGGAGGGGTGGGGTATTAAATTGAAAAATAAATAATAAATACATAAAATAAATAAACATAATGCTGTGACAGAGTGAATATTTTATTACACTCCCACTGAACATTCACTTTCAGCTGAATCATTCAGCCCATTGAGCAATTTGTTGCCTGAAGTATTCCATTTACAATGCACTGTAGATCCAGTGACAATACCAGGGAGCCTTCAGAGTGACTGGATCGCTGTTATTTTAAAGAAATATTGATGATGAATAACAGATTCAGAGGGCTGGGTTTTCACATGCTAAGCACCAAAAGCCTAGACCAGGTTTCTAAAAGGTCAGTGCCCATCTCAAGAATCAAAACAAGGGTGGGATTTGACACCCAGCAGCTTCCATGTTGTCATCTATGGTCAAATTTTCAGAAGTGCTTGAGTGGAGTCTCATGTCTAGAAAGTCTAGTCCTAGCCCTAATAGTTCTGCTTCTTTGATAACACCCCTGCTTTTAATCCAACTTTGAACTTTTGAGACATTGGCCACTTTCAGACATCACCCCACCCCCCAAGCACATATTCTGACTGCGGGGAATGAACAGCCAGAATATACATGGGAATCAGCCGATTTTGAAAGCCCCGCCCCCCCGGCACGGCTTTGCTGGTAGATATGTGCACAGATGCAGAGCAGGAAATCTAGCTCTTCATCCATGCGCAGGTGCATTGGCAAAGCTGCGGGGTAGGGGGGTTTTCAGACCAACTGATCCCCGTGCATATTCTGGCTGCGCATTCCCCCCTGTAGCCAGAATATGCATGGGGGGTGGGGATGTCTGAAAGTGGCCATTGTTACTTGTGCACACGTACACAATACCCTCAAAGGAAAGTTGGTTACTGTTAACCGTTTGGAGGATGGTGGTGAACAAAACGGCCCGAGGTAGAACTCTACCCCATGGTAAACTCATTGGGGTAAGTTTCTACCCCAGTCTGGGGTAGAAACTTACTCCAGGATCCTAGATTTGAAATATACCCAACTTCAGCTTTCTACCTCAGGTAGGAATGTACCCCAAGAGGACAGACTTGGGTCAACAGATTTAGTACTTCAAGTGCCAAAGGACTGCAGTAAAAATCTACCCCATGAGTCAAGCACTGTTGTATGTTTTCAAGGGTTACGTTGAGGTTTAACACAACTACATATTGATTATTACATGCATGCACGCACACAGATTTGATAATCCCATTTAACATAAACCAACAGGGCTTTTAGATTTACACAATTAAACCAAAAGCAAGCCCAGCTGATGATATAGGTGAAATGCAGCAAACAACCATAGAAGCTTACCTCTGGTATAAGGGACTCGCCATTTTTTAACCAAGTGTAGGTAGGACTTGGTTTCCCACTTGCTTTACATTCCCAAAATAAGGTGTCATAGAGAGACAGGTAGGCATTTTGGATTTTTTTATTCCATTCAGGGAGTTCTATATTAAAAAGAAAAGTAGTGTAACTCTGCAACACAAAACATTTTGTTCAAGACACAGATACAGTGCATTGAAGTGGTGCTGTTAATTAAATGGGCTAGACGAAAGAACTAGACAAAATAAGTATTTGACAAAAACCTTAATATTCTATTGAAAATACCTTACTGAGGTCCTATAATAGTCAGCATTGCAGCTACAATAGTTAGCATTGGAGCTCACTAAACGGGACAAATGTTGAAATCCAAGAATCTTAGGAATAAAAAGACAAGAGGAGATACCAACTCGCTTATATTTTTGTCACAGATGCTAGAAACCAAGGACCAAGTTTTGTAGAGGGGATCATATTATTCTCATTAGATGAGCTATAACGGCACCTTCCTTAACATCATGTTTTGTTCTTTGTGTCAGCTTGAAATACTTTATAAGTACAGGTAGATTAAAGGAAATTTGTGTAAATAATTGATTGGGACATCTCTGTATTTAGGTGTTCATTTAAGACACTTTTAAATGACTTCATTTTTGGATGTTGGGTGCTCGGCCCTTTCTCACTGCACATCCGAAACCTGACCCATTCAAGGTTGATTAATCTGGCCTGAATTCTTGCAAAACACATTAGGTATTAATTAACCTGAGCCAGCATCTCACCTGTGCGTCTTGTTTTGGGCTGTAATAGGATACTTGGCTGGCTCGGAATGAACAGGGTCCAAAGTCTGGGCCCAAGGGCTGCCAAGGGGGGCCACAGAGGGTCAAACCAGGGGCGCGCATATGTTTATGCGCCTATCCAGCCACAGAATTTGGGGGAGGGGGGTTGTCATGGCCACCAGCCATATCTGCCTGTTATTGGCAGTCATGACTGCCCGTCATGTCGGTAGGCGAGGCACCAGCTGCAGTGTGAGAGCAAGGCCAATTGGCTGCATGTTGCTCTCCAACCTGGCTAGATAACCAGTTACTACGACGACGATGATGACGATGACTAATACTAATACTAATACTAATACTAATACTAATACTAATAAATAAATAAATAAACAAATAAATAAACTTTTAGAATACTTGGTTGAATTTCCAAGGTGGGGAGATGGCTAGGGGGTCAGGGTTCAGGTGCTTAAGGAGGAGTGGGGAGTCTAGCAGGGGGGCCAGGGTGGGTTTCTTACCTTCCGGAGGGGTCCTACGCAACACATGGCCTCTCCCCAGCTTGAAAATTGGAAGTAAAAATAAAAAAAACAGAGCATGCTCAGAAAGGACTTGAATGGCCCTTTCTGAACATGCTTGGTATTTTTCAAAGATGACACTGCTAGTCCAATTTTTGACCCTTTCTGAGCACTCATTTAGGCCATTTCTGGGCATGCTCAGTTGTGGTGGTGTTATTTTTTACTTTCAAACATTCAAGCTGGGAATAGACCATGCATCATGTGGGACCCCACTCACTAGGCCCTCACCCCCTTCCTTGGCCCCTGCTGGTCTAGTCCCACCCCCTCCAGCCAATGGAGTTCAGGGAAGGAGGATGTCTGCCTAGTGCTAGCCTGTGGCTTCAACACTATTGTAGACAGATGAACAAAACTTCAACACTAGTGTAGACACTCATGCTTATTATAACTTCAGTTGTTGAACACATGATCAGTCTAGCTCTTGATCATGAGCTAATTATTTAATGCCTGTCCCAAGGTCCCCAAAATATATGCAGGCCAATCTTTTATTTTATTTATTTATTTATTTATATGTTTATTTTCAGTGCTTTTATAACGCCCTACTTGTTCTATAGCAACTCAGGGCGGTGTACAACCAGCAACAGTCAAATACAAAATACACAGATAAAAACAACACTAAAACTCAGAGTAAAATCAACTAAATCATTTCTGGAACTTCTTCCCTCCATCCCCTCACTGAATGCCTGGCGAAAAAGCCAGGTCTTACACTGTCTGTGAAACATGGGGAAGTCCTGGGAGAGTCGGATCTCTGTCGGGAGGGAGTTCAAGAGTCGTGGTGCAGCCACTGAGAACACCCTTTCAAATGTGGCCCCCTAGCAAACCCAGGGGACCTCTATCAAGGTACCCCCAGAGGACCGTAGGGGCTGATTGAGAACATGGGGGTGAGGTGTTTCTGCAGATAGACAGGGCCCAAGCAGTGTAGAGTTTTAAAGATTAAAAACAACACCTTGAAGTGAACCCAGAAGACTATAGGCAGCCAGTGCAGGAAGCGGAGTGCTGGTGTAATGTGGTCCCGGCGGCTTGTCGCCGACAGGAGGCGGGCTGCCATGTTCTGCACCAGCTGAAGTCTCTGAATTTTTATCAAGCGCAGCCCCATGTAGAGCGCATTGCAGTAGTCAAGCCATGAGGTAAAAAATACATGGATGATGGTGGCAAGGTCGGGGCCTGAGATATATGGTCGAAGAAGACAGACTACTGCTCAGTCTCTAAAGGCACTAAAGGCATTCCTTGCTACAGCTGTTTGTTTGAGTTTTTCCAACCTTGGTGTCTGTCCAGTTGAGGAGGACCTCCAGACTCCGAACTTAAGGGACCAGAGTTGGACGTACCCACCAGCATCACCTCCATCTTGTCGGGATTCAACTAGAGGTGACTTGTCCTCAACCAATGGATGCACATCCCTCAGAGTACTATGGAACTGAATAGATTCCATAAGTCTTTGGTGTGGACCAAACAAATAGTTTCTGTACCATGCTGGGGGCAGACATGCTCTGGGAGAGAGACCTGTAGGAGATAATGATCTGCCAAGACAAGGGTATATATGACACCTCCCCCACTATCAGATTCCCCCACCTCAAGGCCAGTGCAGAATAGCAGGTCCAGGGTATGTCCCCCCTGCCTCCGAGTTTGGCCAATTACTAGTTATACAACCACAAAATCTTTCACTGCATTCTTGTCAGGGTTCAGGGGCAGGGTCACCTCTGCCAGCACTGTGGTCAGGGGGCCCCTGGGTTGCCCCCTAGCTCCCAACGTACCAGGGGAATGAACGGAACCTTGGGGAGCTCCCCCCAGGGGATGACAGTGGAGCCAGGTGCCTCCCAGGAACCGGAGAGTGCCCGAGGATCCTGAGGAGCCCTGAAAATCCTCCTAATCCTCCACCCCCACAACATCCCAGGGCCCAGAGGATGCAGCAACAAGCCTTGGAGATACTGAGGTGACCAGCACAGCTCCAGGTCAAGCAGGGGGGCGGGGTTGGAGACATAAAGCCAGCACCAGCTGTAGCTGAGTGCTGGTGATCAGAGCATCTGTGAGACTCGGCCCTGAGAGCAAGGAAAGTGTGGTTATTGTGTGCTTGATATTGACTGTATTATAGTTCTTGTTTGACTTGGTATCCCCTGTGACCCTTGAGTGGCCTTCCTCTTTCCCATTGCCCTTCCTATTGTGTGCGTGGACTGTGATAGGAAAGTGTGTATGTTTGTGCTTGTCCCCTTCCCTGGGTCCTTATTTCCCTTCCCCTGCCTCTGCAGTGTGTGGGTCCTTCCCCTTCCTTACCCTCCATCCCTTGGAGCCCTTGTCCCCTTTTCCCCCATCTTTTGCTCACCATCTCCTCGGAGCCCTGTGCCCCCTGCAAGCAAGTGAGAGTGCGAGAGAGTTTGGGGTGTCTTTAGTCTTAATTGGCTCTGTGCCCAATGATGATAACGGCCTGATTCCTGTTGAGTCTAAAGGGCCAAAATACGATCCTGATGGGCATTTTCCCACACACATCCTCTGGCAGGCCTTGGGACTAAAAGTGAGTTTGCTTCCTTGTTTGTTTCCTCTCATTCCCCCTACCCCCGTGACAATTCCATGCACTGGGAGCAGGCATTAGTGCTTATGACAAAAATGCTAAACATTTATTGTGCTTAGAATTCTGTAGTGATCTAGGAATTAACCTTGGGTAAGCACACACCACACACACTTTTAATAGTATATTTTTTAAAAAACAAAACAACCTTTAATGCCATTCTTCCTTCTGCTCTATAGTTAGGACAGGGACACAGTCCCATTCTAATCATAAGCATTCTAACGGTTCTAAAATCAGAACCAGACAAGCTAATGATCTGGGTTTTAGTATGTTTGGGGTAAGAAGGAAATGTGAAATCTGCCCAAATTTCGTGAAATTCAGTGAAATTATGTCAGAGTTGAAGACAATCAAATTGTGTAGAGCAGATTAACTTGGTACCCTACCCTTGCGAGTTTTTTGTGGTTGTATAACTAGTTCAGTAGAAAAAATTAAGCAGTGAAATCTGGTGTGTGGAGATTGATTTTGATCTGCTCTAGGGACCTTGGTAATTTTGTTGTTGTTGGTAATTACCAAGGAACTAGCAGCACCCCAAGGAGGGCAGGATTTTCACGTGTCAGCCAGGGTCTCTCCATGCTCCCAAGCACCCCAAGGAGGGCAGGATTTGCATGTGCCAGCCAGGGTCACATCTCCCATTGCCATCCCTAGCACCTCAAGGAGGGAGGACTAGAGGCATCATCATAAATACATGATATTACTTTGGTGTTCTTAATGTGTTCCCATTTCAGAGAGGAATCAGATGCTGGCCCCAGCGCTGGTGCCAGGCCAAGGAGGAACCCTAGGCGGAGGTCACCAGTGACACCCCCAGACATTTGGCAGAGAAGGTCAGATGTCTGGAGGTTTTATGGGAAGAGAGACAGAATCGCCATCTGCAAGGTAAGGCACGGGGTTGGAACAACAGGGAATGGATTGCCTTATGACCTGTTAGGAACAGAAGTCCCCTGCAGAGAGAGATTGGCCACCCACCCACCCAATTGTGGAGACAGAATGCAGGCAGGGCTTGACAGACCATTGGTCTGACACACTATGGCACTTCTTATGTTTCTATATTTTTATGCTCTTTAGACCTGCCACAAAAAATTCAGGCAGCAGCGTGAGGGGACCACCTCGGGGCTCATTGCCCACATTGAGAGAAGGCATCACATGAAGGGGAGGCAGCAGCCTGACTCTGACGTGGACCAGGTCAAATAACATCAGTCCCGGAAGCACCAGAGGAGATGCCATCAAAGGCCTTCCCCTTCTCCCTTAACCAGCTACGGCGAGGAAACAGTAGTGGAGGAGGAGTCAGCAGCAGTAATGGCTTTTAGGGCCCAAGTGAAGAGGCCCAGCAGGGACTGCATGGCCAGCATTAATCAAATGGAGTACCAGCTAGTGGAATGCTTTAAGGAGCTGGAGGTATGGGGACACCATGTTAAGGCGTATTCCCAGTACCTCCAGACGGTGATAGACAGCGTGGATCTCCACCGGCAGTCAGTGTCAAAGTGGCAGGGGGCCATGGCTGGGGCAGTGGATTCGCAAAAGAAAATGGCTACCAAATGCCGCAAGACATGCCTGCCGTTAGGGCCCATGAACCCATTTTGCCTTTCCCCCGTGTTCCGGGGGACAGGCCCAGATAGAACTATGTTAAGTTTCCTTTATTTTTTAATATAATAAAGTTTGGTTTTTGTTTTATAATGTTGTTGTTAATAAAACGTATTGTTATTGTTAGTTACAATCTTTGTTTGACCTCCAATCTTTTATCCCTCTGAGCTGAAGTTCTGGCTGACAGGTGGCAGAATCTCATACATCTTGTCGATCCCTCCAGAAGCACCTGGCACCACATGTAGTGTAGGTAAGGTACATTGACCCCAAGATATGCAAGCAGCAGGGTCTCAACTTGCAGACAGCTAGGGATGGGCGAACATATCGCGGTTCAGGTTTGGCCATTCAGTTCAGTCCAGTTCGGTTTGCCCTTTCAGATCGGCCGTTCAGGTCAGTCTCGTTCGGGTTCGGCTGTGTTTGGTTCAGTTCGTGCATTCAGAAAAAGGCTTTCTATACGAGGAATGATGGCCCCAAACCCATGATGGTGGGTCCTGGGGTTAGAATGGCAGCTTCTAGATATTGGCCACAGCCCTCCCTGCATGTAACTTGGCCGCAGAATCCTGACGGCGGGTCCTGGGGCTGGAGTGGCTGTTTCTTGGGGTGGTGGAATGACATTGCCTCTGTGCGAGGAATGATGGCCCCAGACCCATGACGGTGGGTCCTGGGGCTGGAGTGGCTGTTTCTTTTATAGATAGATAGATAGATAGATAGATAGATAGATAGATAGATAGATAGATAGATAGATAGATTAAATCTAACTGCTATTAACTATTCCAAAACCTATTGAACTAAATGGAATATCCTAATAATTAACTACAAAGGCCTTGTCCTACAAACACACTGTATTTCTATCTATCTCTATAACTATGCTAACTACTATGTAAATCTATCTAGTAACTATATATCGAATAACTATCTATATAAACAATATTACACAGGGGGAAACAACAACAAAAACACAGGGAGGGGTACAAAACTGAAATGAAAATAAATCTAATAATAATTCTACTCTAAATAAATCCAAAACTTAAAACAGGGGAAGGGAATCAGGGATGGAATAAGAGGGAGAGGGAAAGGATTCAATGGAGGGGGGAGGGAGGAAGGAAGATTGAACACAGGGAACACAGGGAGGCGTAAAAACAAAAAAATAACATCTAAATCTATCTAATATAATCTAAATAAATGATAATATGGAGGTAAATGGGTTGGATGGGTGAAATAGGAGGAGGATGGCAAAGGATTGAGGAGAACAAACTGCTGGGAGAGGGAGCCTTCTGAAATGCCTGCTGTTCAGGAACAGTGACGAACTCTGAAGTTATTGGCATGGGGGAGGGCAAGTAGTTTTGTTACTTGCTGCGCCCGCCTCACCGCAACCCCCATTGGCTCCATGCAGCCAAGCTCGTGGCCAATTGCAGTGGTCTGAA
Source organism: Sphenodon punctatus (assembly GCA_003113815.1). Taxonomy (NCBI): domain Eukaryota; kingdom Metazoa; phylum Chordata; class Lepidosauria; order Sphenodontia; family Sphenodontidae; genus Sphenodon; species Sphenodon punctatus. Next base: position 1,259,776 of record QEPC01009399.1, on the reverse strand, counting down.
GGGAAAAGGGCTGTTGATTGGGCAGGCTGGCAGTTACTCCAAGCCTCTCCACCCCTGGTGCCTGGAAGTCTGCTCCTCAGCTGACTCCCCCTCCCTGTCACGTTTTTGCCTTCCAGTCAAATTTTTCCCTCCAGAACCACCCAAACTCAGTCTGAACTATCCAAACTGTTTGGTCGTCTCAGAGTTTGGAATCGGGTTCGGTTCGTTTGGTTCGGATTCGGGTTCGGTCAGCCAAACAAACCGAGTTCGGGCCAAACTCTGAACTTCCGATCCACGTTCGCCCATCTCTAATGGGAGCGTGCATTGCCCCACCCTCCATTTAGACAGGCGGTGAACTCCATGGCTCTGGGTGGCTATGCAGGGTAGCATCCTGTCTAAAAACACCCATACTTCACATTAATGGCATTCTGGTATAAGCATCGTCTATGGTTCATATAAATGATGTTCTGGTGTAAAGTTGCTCCCTCCCCAGAGACAGTTGCATTGGAGTACCGGGAACTAGAGATGGGGTTGTTGGTGACTTCAGATGAAGGAGAGGGGAAGCAAGTGGCCTCTGAACAAATCTAGTTGCATTACAGGTGTGATATCATTCAAATATAATTCGGATTTATGGTGTTCTGGTACAGCAGCCTCTATGGTTTGGATAAAAGATGTTCTATATAATATAGATAGATTTTATTGCCATTACCTACCTGCCATTAACAATTAATATGTAAAGCACAATGAATAAGCTTGTCATTTTAATCAACTTAACTTCAATAATATTTGTGTAATTAAATTTGTAGATATTAGTCATGTCAAAGGAAGCTTCAAAAACTCAATTTTAGAACAATCTTATGAATCGTGTTCTGTGCATTTCTGTTGACAATGAGAATTTTAAAAGAAGAAAACCAAAGCAACTAAACTAAAATAATAAAGCAGTGGTAAAATTTTCTGTCTCTCATTGCATCCCGAAAATTGCTTGTTCAGCTTTTACATCTGATCTTATTGAGGAGAAGGAAGGGGGTGTCTAGAAAATAATGCAAATGTTTGCTCATATGTGTTTTCTCATCTAAGATAATAAATTATTTCCTATTGTCTTGGTTTATCTTTCCTCTCCTTGTTCTGGCTGCCTTCTGCCAGTTGTATCTGGTGAGTAGGTTGTGTCCATTCGTCTCTGGCCCGGACCTGGTCTCCCTCGTCCATGCCTTCGTCACCTCGAGACTGGACTACTGCAACACGCTCTACGTGGGGCTACCCTTGTTCCTGGTTCGGAGGCTGCAGAATGCGGCAGCCTGCCTCCTTTCAGGGACGGGTCGCCAGGACCATGTAACACCTGTGCTCCGGGCTCTGCACTGGCTGCCAATAGCGTGCCAAGCCAGGTTCAAGGTATTGTTATTGATTTATAAGGCCCTTTACGGTCTCGGCCCCTAATACCTCAGGGATTGCCTTGCCCTCTGCGCCCCAGAGCGACTCCTTCGGTCTGCCGGGGGTGTATTTTTGGAGGTCCCCTGTGTTAAGCGGGGGGCCACAATGGAGAGGGCAATCTCGGTGGAGCTTTCTCCGGTCTCCCTCCCGGAGAAAGCTCACATGACCCTGAGCCTTTTAACATTCCGGTGAGTTTGAAAAAACCTGGCTGTTCCCCCACACCTTTGGAGAGAGTGGGAGGGTGGGTTTGAGGGTTTTTATCCTGCTACTCTTCTTTATTATTCTTTATTATTTGTTGTCCTCTCCCTGTTTTATTTGTAAGATTTTTATAACTGTTTTAAGTGTTTTTACGGTTGTTTTATTTTTTAAAAAAATTGTTAGCCGCCCCGAGCTGCTTGCAGGAGGGGCGGGGTATAAATAAAATAAATAAAATTCTAAAGTTGTCTGTGCTTTGTAAATAAAAGCTTCACTTCCTATTCATGTCAAGATTAGGATTGTCCATTGTAGCCTGGTGTTCCTATTGTAGTATACAGTTGTTTGGGCCAATTTTCTTTATGGATAAGGTGAATGGTAAAGGTGAGGAATGGGTGGAGTTTTGATTCTGTTCCATTCATCATTGACTGTTTTTGCATGGACGCCCCCCCCTCCCCCGGTGAGTGTGTGGGCGGGTGTGCAGTGGGGGGGACATCTGTGTGAACAGTGTGGCAGAGGGTGGGGGGATGGGTGTCCACCCATGGAAACACCATGGGTGGTGGGTGGAGGTGGGTGTGCACTCCCAGTGCATGCCCATGTCTAACCATCACCCACCCATGAAGCCATCCCAAAAAAATGGAGGAAGCTCCCTCAGTGGAGATGGGTGTTCACCCTTTTCCACGGGTGCATGTAACACCTGTGCTCCGGTGTTCATCCACCACGGCCCACCATCCGTCCACGGTTCATCCACCATCCGCTCCACCTTCATCCACCACGGCCACACACCCATTTCCCCACCCACAGCTGTCCGTGAAAAAAAGGCCATTGAGATGAATGGTTGAGTAAGTTAATCTGCTACTGATATTCTCAGAGACCTAACTATAGACTCATTTTGATGTTGGTTCAGATTAAAATCTCTAGCTATCAACTAATTAGGACAAATTCTTGAGGCATATCAAGTATTCAGGAAATTTTACAGATTTGCCAGTGTAAATTGGAAATTCACATCACGATGAACATTCACAAAAGGTATGTGTTACTTCAAAATTTGTTAGCTGGTAACTCGTTACTTCACAATTCTCTGTCAGTTACAAATCAACTGATGTGCTACTAATAGAGATGTCAAATAAGTAGGGCTATGGATTTTCCGGTTTCTCATTAGAGAGTACAGCAATAAAAACAAAATATCTGCTTTGATTTTCTGTCGTATGCTTACTTTTCCTGTTTAACAAAGTCAAATCATTGATTAGTTTGATTGTAAATGATCTAGACAAGATATACACAGTAGTCAAACTGGTTGAAGTAAAATCTCAACTTCATTAAACTTGGCCTTGGAGAAAGCTATGCTGAAGGGTTTTTTAAATCAGAATTCTCCTCCCCCTACTTGGGGAGGAGACAATTTTATTCAGCTCCGCTTTTTGGGAGGAAGGAACTAGAAAGAGAGGTGGCCAGGCTGCAAAGCACCAGCTGCCTGCATGGGGTTGCCATGGCAAACAGAAGAAAGGGAGCAAATGAAACTCTGCAAGATGCGGTTTCCGAACCGCTATCTTGGACATCCAGCTCCTCTTCGCATCCTAAGCTATCTAAATTGACCTATCTGTGGATTGAGCTGTACATCTTGCACCTCCCAGGGGTGTAGACTTTTCAGTTTCCCAGAGGGGCTGGAGCCAGTGTCAGGCCATATGCTGGGGATGGAATCAAACTCAAGGGTGGGGGCCAAACCTAACACTTATGCAACAGTGTCACTCCCCTTCTAGCCACCCCAGTGGTAGCTGGTGGGTTCTAAGGCTGGTGGGGTGGTAGGTGGGGTCAACAGTGGGCCAAACCAACGATAGGTGGAGCCAAGCCAGCAGTAGGCTTGGCCAACATGATTCCGCCTGAATTTTGAAATTAATATGGAATTTCCCTTCCTTCCCTAATAAAATTAGAAAGCAGACAATTAGGGATCAAGGTCTGGGGGAGGGGGAATTTCCAGTCTTACCAAGATGGAGGAAGACAGGAAGCTCTTCCACTAATTTTTCAATTGGTCCCTGGAATGGAAAAGGTTCCCCACCTCTGATATAGCATTGCCACTTTCAGCATCCTTATTCCTTCCTACAAGCTGAAAGCACCCAAACCAGTGAACAAGGGGAAAAAAATACATGGAAAAATCCCAAAGATCTCAAATTCAAAGTAGACTGGGGGTGGGGGGGAACAAAATTCAAAGTGGCTAATGCTAAAGCATCTATTTCCTACTTCAAAAACACTAAAACCACACAAGGCTACACACAAAATCATCAAAGCAAGTATTTTTTAAGTGTTCTTAATGAACAAACTATTTTGTCACCAAAAAAATCCTTTGGAAAATCCTTTGTCTCACCAAAATATCCCAACCAACCAATTTAAATATTCAAGGTTAGTTCAGCTTTCTGAAGCATCAAATCACACAGAGAGGGGGATAAAATTCAAAGAGGCCATCACAAGAAAGCACAACACTATAAGACAATACAAGGTCTCATGAAAAGCATGTGTTCACACTGCTGTATTCCCTCCCCCATCTCCACTCGCTACACTCAGTTAAGGAACACACAATATATCCAATCCAATTATCCAAATAAATATCCAGCATTAGGTTCATACAAACACAAACAAATTAGAAATAAAATAGTGGAAGATTAGGGGTGCGCATGTCATTTTTGTTCGATCGATAACAAAAATTAAAATTGCAATAATGAAAACAACAACAAATTATAACAAAATCAAAATCAATAACGATAACAAAAGTCAATAACAAAATCAATCACGATAACGATAACAAAAGTCATCATTGATTTTGCCTGGCAGGTGTTTTTTGAAGGGAAATGTGGACAGGGGAGGAGGGAGCAGAAATCTCAGAGACAGAAATAGTGTTGAACTCTGGAACTGGGAGGGGAAGGACCTGATGTTTGTATCTCTGACCAATGAGCAGCACAAGCAGGTCCCAGCAGTTGAATGACACCCTGTGATTCCTCAATGCCTCTGCCTCCCAGAACCAATCTGGAAGACTCTGGGGGAGGGCAATGCAACCCTTTATATTCTAGGGATGGGCTGCTTCACTCTGTGTTAACCTTCTTTCTTGTCAGGGTTCATTTGCAGAAGCTGCTGGTGCTTGCACTAGAAATCCTCCCATATATATTTCTAGTGCAAGAACCAGCAGCTTCTGTAAATGCACCCTGACAAGAAAGAGAGCTAACACAGTGGGTGTTTTCAGACATGAAGGGGGGGCTTCGCCCCGTCACGGAAACAACCCTGAGATTCCCCGCCGGGATCACTCCAACATGGCCAACAGATGTGCCAGGGGATCCTGGTGGGAAATCGGGGAGGGGCGGGGCCATGTGGTGCAACGTGCGTCCGCACGGCCCGGTGCCCTACACGCTCCCTCGCCGCCCGCCCTCTGGGGAGACGGGCGGGCACCACGGCCAATGCAGCCACAGCGTCCGCCTGAAATGACCACGGGCCGGAATCGGTCTGGATCAGCAGGTGGAGGCAGTGGCTAAAGTCGCCTTTCGCCAGCTGTATCTGGTGCAGAGGTTGCGCCCATAAATTTCCGAGCCCGACCTGGCCACTCTTATTCATGCCTTCATCACCTTGAAGCTAGACTACTGCAACGCACTCTACGTGGGGTTTCCCTTGGTTCTGATTCGGAGTCTGCAGTTGGTGCAGAATGCGGTCGCCCGTCTCCTTACAGGAACGAGGCGACGGGAGCACATTACACCTGTGCTCCGCACTCTGCACTGGCTGCCTATAGCGTACTGAGTCAGATTCAAGGTGTTGGTGTTGGTCTATAAAACCCTCTACGGTCTGGGCCCCTCATACTTTGGGGACCCCCTCACCTTCTGTGCCCCAGGGTGGCCCCTGTGGTCTGCCGGGGGCACCTTCTTGGAGGTCCCCCATGTTAAACGGGGGGGCACAATGGAGAGGGCGATCTTGGTGGCCGGGCCGTGGCTTTGGAACTCCCTCCCAGAGGATGCTCACCTGGCCCCAGGTCTGATGGCTTTTCACTGAGCCTGCAAGACCTGGCTGTTCACCCAGGCCTTTGGAGGGGAGGGTGGGAGGGTAGAGAAGGGAGGGGAAAGTTGGGGGTGGTAGTTTGAATTATTCATAATGTTGTTTTTATGTATTTTATTGTTGTTTTAACTGTTGTGAGCTGCCCCGAGATGCCATAGGCATGGAGGGTACCAATAAATATAAATATATAAATAAATAAATAAATGAAATAATGGAAAGAAACTGAAAAACACTTTTCTGGCTATAACATTTTTGTTTCTTATTCAATTCTTATTAGACATAGAGGGATTATACCCCCAATGAAGGGAACAATGTGTCCCAAATTTTAGAAAGATTGGATTAAGGAAACCAACTTTAGAAGTAATTGAATATTGTGATTTTAAGAAAAGCTGCATACACATTCCTGGCTACAACTTATAAATATTCAGTTAAATTTACATGAATCCAGAAATGTTATGTCCCTCCACAGTATTACCAATCCTGCTAAATTTAATAAATATTGGATAAAGAATACTGATTTTATAAGCCATTAACTTGAAAATGCATGTCTGGCTGTAACACTTTTATATTCCATCCTGTTTACAAGAAATTGGCAGGAATGTATCTCCTACCTTCTTTGTCACTTTTGCCAAACTACATGACAAATTGATAAAGGGACCCAATTTTATAAACAATTGGAATTGTCCCCTTCAAGACCATTATTCAGATAAATAGCAGCACATGCAGTGCCAGTCAGAGGCAGGCACCTGGCATGACAGGGGGATGGAGGCTGTAGGAGGGAAGATGGGCAGCAACCCAAAAGATTGACAGACACATTCACTGGCCAATTACTGCATACTTCCAGCTTTACAGGACCAATCGGTGGTGGCTTTCAGGTGGGCATAGGAGGCGTCCCTGGGGCAGGCATAGAAGGGACATAACTGGTAGGGATCGCGGTTTGGGTTCGGCCATTCGGTTCGGCTGCGTTCGGTTCATTCGTTCGGTTCGGATTTGTTCGGTTCGTTCATTCAGTTCGTTCATTCGCCGAGTTCGGGTTTGGCTGTTCGGTTTGGTCGTCCGAACAGGCCGTTTGGTTAGGCCGTTCGGCTGTTCGGTTCAGCTGTTCGACTGTTCGGTTCGGTTCGGCCGTTCGGGAAGTGTTGTTATGGGTTTTTTGTTTGTTTTTTATATGGTTTTTCATTTTTTTATTGGGTTTTATATGGTTTTCTTTTGTTCTTTATTTGGTTTTTTGGTTTTTATATGGGGTTTTCTTATTTTTTTTTAATCTAATATTATATATATCTGTCTACACTAAATCTAACTGCAATTAACTATTCTAAATGCTATGAACTAAATGGATTATCTAATAAGTACACAGACCTACTCCTACAAACACTAAAACTAAATCACTAACGCTATCTCTATCACTAAGCTAACTCC
>QEPC01009399.1:1194010-1230083 GCA_003113815.1 Sphenodon punctatus | reverse complement strand
TGCCTGGGCATCTAAATGGCAAATGAGATTTAATGTGGACAAGTGCAAAGTGATGCACGTAGGGAAAAATAATCCAAACTATGCGTACACAATGCTGGGTACTAAGCTAGGAGTTACCATTGAGGAAAAGGATCTGGGGGTGGTTGTGAACAATGCAATGAAATCTACAGTGCAGTGCGCAGCAGCAGTCAAAAAAGTAAATAGAATGTTAGGAATTATTTGGAAGGGGATAGATAATAAAATTGAGGATGTCATAATGCCTCTATACAATCAATGGTGCAACAGCACCATGAATACTGTGTGCAGTTCTGGTCGCCTCATCTCAAAAAAGACATAGCTGAACTAGAAAAAGTACAGAGAAGGGCAACAAAAATGATCACGGGCATGGAAGGGCTCCTGTATGAGGAGAGCCTTGGTAGGTTGGGGCTCTTAAGCTTGGAGAAGAGACAACTGAGAGGAGATATGATAGAGGTCTATAAAATCATGAGTGATGTTTAGCGATGTGTGAAAAGGATAGAGTTGGGCTGTTCGGGCTTTCGCCCTAAAAACTTAGTTCAGGTTCGTGGGTTCGGTCCGGCAAAGTTGGACCCCCCCCAAACATTTAGAAAGTTTGGTTCCGCCAGGAGGTTTGGGGCACTCCATGCTGTACCAGGGGTGCCTGATGCAGCATGGAAGGCCATCAGAGACCTAGCAGCAGCAGCAGCAGCAGCAGCAGCAGCAGCAGCAGAGACCGGGAAGCCTTTGCGCTTGGCACCCCGTGTTGCCTGGGCAGGCAGACTTGGCGCTTGGCCCCTGGGGTTGCCCGTTGTACCAGGGCTGGCAGTCGGAGACCCAGGAGCAGCAGCAGCAGAGACTGAGAAGGCTTGACGCTTGGTATTCTGGGTTACCCAGGCAGGCAGGCTTGGTGCTTGGCCCCTGAGGGTGCCTGTGGCACCATGACTGGCTGTCAGAGACCCAGTGGCAGCAGCAGTAGAGGCTGTGAAGGCTTGAGGCTTGGAGTCTGGCATTCATAGTTGGCCGGACATTGCAGTCTGGCAGGCCTCCAGTTCTTCTCGCTGTATGCTGGGTTCTCCATTTCTAGTTGCCATCACAGCAGGCGTTGGCTGGCTGGCCACGTGAATCATCACCGGGCAAGGCTACTTGACCAATTTACAGAAGAGTTGGTTGAGATCTGGCAAGTAGGATGCCAGTCTCCAATGCCCAGCCCTGTATTGTTGCTAGCCACAACCAACCCCAGGCTGGGCCTCTACCACGGCCATACTGATGCTTGTCAGCCTGCAATGACTATTTACTTAGAAGGGTACCATCCTCAAGTAACAGAGCAGGTAAAAGAAGCTGTGTCACAAAATATTCAGCATGAGACCACTTTCCTGGGTGCTTTGTCACATGGGAAGTTGTCATTTACCGTGCTGGGTAATACTGGTTCTGACCCTTCAGGATTATGTCCAGTTAAGATGGATCCTTTGCCTGCACCTCCTCTCTCTCTCTCTCTCTCTCAATATTGGGGATGGAGGAATTTGATCTCCCCTCAAACCACTTGGATTTTACCACCGCAGATGAAATGGAGGAATGATGGGCAGGCCCCCTAAGAAAGTCTTTTATCTCTATAGTTTCTCAGAACATTTTGGGTTGGAAAACCAAATTAATGGATAATGATTTTGGTGGATTCATTAGATCCTTTGACATTATTTTGATCCCAAAAACGTGGCATGTGGGGAAATTGGACTTGGATGGGTATATGTCCTTTGTTGTGGACATAACCCCATCTGAAGGGAAGGGTAGGCCTAGTGGGGGTTTAGGCTGTTTAGTATCTTAAACAGGCACACTGGCAGGCCTCCAGTTCTGCTTGCTCTATGCTGGATTCTCCATGAGTTCTAGTCACCATCACGGCTGGACATTGCAAACTTCCAGGCATCGGCGGAGCAGCGGCAGAAGCTGGCACCCCTACTTGGCGGAGCGTTGCAGGCTGCCAGGCATTGGTAGCAGCCTGACTCAGGGTGGTGTGCAAGGGCAGCTTAAACTGGGGGGAGGGACAGGAAGCCAATCAGGCCCCTAAACCCCATGTCCCCAACCACCGAGAAGGGCTGCCCATCGATCATTTTCCCCAACATGCATGTAGCTTCCAGTTGAAAGCCACACCACCCTCCACGTCCTGCAGGTGCTGATGAACTTGGCAGCTGCCTCCACCCCAGCTCTCGATGAAATGGATGGACAGACCTCCCTGCCTGTAACGTAGGTGCCAGAACCCTGATGGTTGGTCCTGGGGCTGGAGTAACTCTTACTTGATGCAGTGGAATTATGGCTCTCTGTGAGCAGAATTATGGCCCCAGAAGCCTGACGGTGGGTCCTGGGACTAGAGTGGCAGTTTCTGGATTAAATGTAACAACAGCACCCCCTGCCTGTAATGTAGGCCCCAGAACCCTGATGGTGGGTCCTGGGTCTGGAGTGGCTGTTACTTGATGCAGTGGAATGATGGCTCTCTCTAAGCGGAATGATGGTCCCAGAACCCTGACGGTGGGTCCTTGGACTAGAATAGCAGCTTCTGGATGAAGTGGAATGACAGCCCTCCCTGCATGGAATGTAGGCCCCAGAACTTTGATGGTGGGTCCTGGGGCTGGAGTGGCTGACTGATTCTTGATACAGTGGAACGATGGCTCCTCGTGAGTGGAATGACGGCCCCAGAACCCTGACGGTGGGTCCTGGGACTAGAGTGGCAACTTCTGGATGACGTGGATGGACAGCCCCCCGTGCCTGTATGGAGGCCCCAGAACCCTGATGGTGGGTCCTCTGGATGGAGTGCCTTCTTCTTGATGCGGTGGAATAAAAGCTCCCCATGAGCGGAATGATGGCCCCAGAACCCTGACAGTGGGTCCTGGAACTAGAGTAGCAGCTTCTGGATGAAGTGGAATTACATCACTCCCTTTCTGGAATGTAGGCCACAGAACTTTGATGGTGGGTTCTGGGGCTGGAGTGGCTGACTCTTTCTTGATGCGGTGGAACGACAGCTTCCTGTGAGCGGAATGACATTCCCAGAACCCTGATGGTGGGTTCTGTGACTAGATTGTCAGCTTCTAGATGATGTGGATGGACAGCCCCCTGTGCCTGTAATGTAGGCCCCAGAACCCTGGTGGTGCATACCTGGGCTGGAGTGGCTGCTTCTTGATGCAGTTGAATGACAGTTCCCCGTGAGCAGAATGACGGCCCCAGAACCCTGATGGTGGGTTCTGGAACTGAAGTGGCAGCTTCTGGATGACATGGATGGACATCCCTCCCTGCCTGTAATGTAGTTCCCAGAACTCTGATGGTGGGTTCTAGGGCTGGAGTGGCTGGCTGTTTCTTGAAGCAGTGGAATGACAGCTTCCCATGAGTGGAATTATGGCCCCAGAACCCTGATGGTGGGTTCTGGGACTAAAGTGGCAGCTTCTAGATGACATGGATGATCATCCCCCCATGCATGTAACGTAGGACACAGAACCCTGATGGTGTGTCCTGGTGCTGGAGTAGCTGGCACCCCTATTTGGATGGGCATTGCAGGCTGCCAGGCACAGGTGGAGCAGAGGTCCGCCAGGGCTTGGAGGTTGGCACTCCTATTCATCTGGGCATTGCAGACTTGCATCCTACTCGCCGGATCTCAACAAACTCTTCTGAAAAATTGGTCAAGCCTTGCCCAGTGGTGAATCACATGCTCCCCCAGTAGCAGCAGACATTGGATTGCTGGGGCACAGTACCCGTGGCACAGCAGAGGCAGCAGAAGCGGACATTGGATTGCCGGGGCACAGAACCATGGCACAGAGAGCAGAGGCAGCATTGGCAGAAGCAGCAGACATTAGATTTCTGGGGCACAGAACCTGTGGCACAGACAGCAGAGGCAACATTGGCAGCAGCAGCAGACAATGGATTTTCTGGGTACAGAACCCGTGGAACATCAGAGATGGCAGCAGCAGGATTTGCCTATGTACAGCACCCATGGAGCCAGGATGGTAGGATTTTCCAAGGAAGAGCTCCCATACAGCATCAGATGGCAGCAGCAGGATTGCATGGGCATATTTGGATTTGCCAGTGTAGGTCACCCATGGACCAGCAGACAGCAGCAGTGGTATTACTAGGCCAGTGGGGGACATCACCCAGGGTTTCCAGGACAGGCAGACAAGCATCTTGGCATGAGAGGCAGACAGGCTGGGGCAGGGCTTCAGCTTTGCCCACAGGGCGGGCAGACAGGCACTTTGACATGAGGATGGGAAGGCAGACTGAGGCACGTCTTGATCTTGGCAACCTGGGCAGGCGGGCAGACAGGCAGCATGGAATGAGCATGGGTAAGCAGACTGAGGCAGATTTGATCTTGGCAACCTGGGTGGGTGGACAGACAGGCAGCCTGGCATGAGCATGGGAAGGCAGACTGAGGTAGGCTTTGATCTTGGCAACCTGAGTGGGTGGACAGACAGGCATTGTGGCATTAGAGGCAGTAGAGAAGGCAGGCTGGGACCTTGGCAGGGCACTCAGATAGGCTGGTGAAGACTGTGCAGCGCAAGAAAGAGAGAGTCAGTCAGATAGGTGGCTGAGATTGTCTAGCGAGAGGCTGGCTGGCAGGCTTACAGCTTCCCAATGCCACCCTGCATCATGAGGTCAGTCAGATAGGCTGGCCAAAGCCATCTAGTGAGAGAGAGAGGCAGGGCGGGTGCCGGGCATTGGGCGGGAAGGACAGCACCTCAGCAGCAGCAGCCCAGATTGAGGAACAGCCCCATCCCAAGACTGCCCCTGGCATGGGATGGTGTGTGCCACTGCACCATCAATCCATATCCCGGGGCAGCTTGGGGAATCCCAGAAGTGGAAGGTTCATCTTAATAAAAAGCAACTGGTCCACCAACTTGGCCCCCAGTCTCAGGTGGTGCGGCAAGCAAATTCCCCCTGCCATAGAGAACACCTGCTCACTGGGGATGCTTGTTGGTGGTCAATTTGGATAGGGTCAGCCACAAGTTGGTCTTGCTGGCCCAGTAGGCCAAGGGATCGTTGTTGGATTCAATGGACGGCTCCTCCTCCAGGTAGCTCTCCACTGCTGCTGAGGCGCTGTCGTACTCCCTCACGTAACTCTGCCTGGGCACCACGTCCACCACTGCCCTCAGCCACGTTGCCTGCCCTGCTGTGCATGAGCCCATGCTTGCCAGAGTGCCCTGCACATACGAGCTGCTGCTGCTCGCAATAGGGGTGCTGCTGCTGCTCACCCTGCTGCTGGTGCTGCTACAGCTAGGGCTGGGGGCAGTGATAGACCCAGCCGGCTGAAAGGGGTGGCTTATCCCACTACCACCATCCCCAGGGGGGGTCCTGCTGCTGCTGTCATGCACTCTCAAGAGCCCGCTCTGCCTCTCAGACCCTCTCCACCAGGTCATCATTTCAGTGCCGATAGAGCACTGTCTGCCGTTCTATGCTGCCCTTGACCCTGGGGTCCAGCATGGTTTCCAAAACATATTCCTCCCACTGTAGGAGTTTATCGAACTGCACCTTCATCCCTGACTTCAGGTGCCACACCAGGTCAATCGCCTCATCCACCAACTTGCTGCCCAGAAGGCCACTATCCCACCCCTGGGGAATCTCCTCCAGCCTCCTGAGGAGACTCTGGACCAGTGGGGCCTTCTGACTGATGGTGGCCGTGGAGGAGCGGATGGTCTCCGTCATGGCCAGGAACAGTCTCAGCACGAAAATCATGTGAGCCAGGATCCCCCATTCCACCCCATTGTACCCTGGAGGTGCCCTGCTGTCCACCACCAGTTGAACCTGATGCAAGGCGGCTTTCTGCTCAAGAAACTGCTCGAGCATCAGGAACGTCGAATTCCACCGAGTGGACACATCCTGCACCAACTGGTGCACTGGGGAGTGTTGCTCTGCCTGTTTCACCCAGAGGAGGTCGCTGCCTTTCACGCTCCAGTTGAAGAAACGGGCCAGTTTCCTCCTCTTCTCGATCAGGGAGCTAAGGGTGCCTGCCCCAATCCGTCTTGACAAAAACAGAAAAAAGGTACTACCAAAAGAAATACTAATAACAAACAGGGAACTACTAGGAACAAAGATATGTAATAAAATAATCAACATAACTATACAATATTGTTGCACATACACAATATCTCACCAAGGTGGCTATCAAAATCAAATCACCAAATTCTCCGCGTACAGTGTAACTTGCAACAATAAACAAATCAATATCACCCTAAAACATCCTGACACGTTTCGGGCTAAAAGGCCCTTCCTCAAGAGTGTAGAGGTATATGAAATTCAAGACACTAATGTCTCTGACTATCTCTCATTAGTTCTCTGTCAAGGAATGAATCCTCCTATGTCTGGGAACCTTAAAGATAAAGCCAGCAGAAAATCCTCTATTTGCTATGGCTCTGGGTTCTACTATGACCATGTACAAAACTGGAGGTGTACGAAACTGAAATAAAACCTAAATCAATCTAATCCTATTCTAAAAAATCCAAAAAACAGGGGAAGGGAATCAGTGATGGATATATACAGGGAGGAGGGAAGGATTCAATGGAGGCTAGTGAGAAACAACACAGAGAGGGGTAAAAAATAAAAATAAAACCTAAATCTATCTACTCTAATCTAAATAAATGAAACTATTGAGGTAAATGTGTGGAAATGGGTGAAATAGGAGGAGGATGACAATGGATTAGGAAGACAAACTGCTGAGAAAGGGAGACTTCTGAAAACGCCTGCTGACAGGATCAGTGGCTAGCTCAGAAGGACTTGGAAGGGGGGAGGGCAATGACTTTTGTTACTTGCTGCGCCCACCTTACCACAAGCCCCATTGGCTCTGTCCAGTCTAGCCTGTGGCCAATCGCATACTGCGAAGCCAGTGGTCTGAGGAAAAGTGGGATGGTGATTGGGCAGGCTGACTGCTAGTACAAGCCTCTCCACCCCTGGTGCCAGGAAGTCTGCTCCTCAGTTGCCCCCCCCTCCTCCCGTGGCCTGCCAGCCCTGTTTTTCCCACCTGAACTTGCCTGAACTCATCCGAACACAGCCAAACTTTTGGGGTCTTCGCGCATTCTGTTCGGCTGTGCGGTTTGGCCGTCCGAACTGGGCGAGTTCCGGCTGAACTCTGAACGTCCGAACCACGTTCGCACATTCCTAGTGGTGTGGAACTAATAAACAAGGAACAGTTATTTACCCTCTCAGCTAGTACTAGAACTAGGGGGACACTCCATGAAATTCATGGGTTGTATGCTTAAAACAAATAAAATAAAATATTTTTTCACACAGCATATAATTGGGTTGTGGAATCTACTGCCAGAGGCTGTGGTAAGGGCCAATCCTATAGAGTTTTAAAGAGATTTGGACAAGTTTCTGGAAGATAGGTCCATTAGCAGTTATTACCCAGACAGGATCAGGGAACATGACTGCAGCTGGGGGAAAACAACAGGGAATGTATCCCCCATTGTGACCTGTTGGGTGCTTCTCTCAAGTCACCAAGGCACCATGCTTGGCCACTGTTGGAGACAGGATGCTGCGCTAGATGGACCATTGATCTGACCCAGTATGGCACTTCTTATGGTCTTATGTTCTTATAAGAAACCAGACATTCACACACACACTTCAGTGGCACCCTCTTGGCATGGCACTGGTTCTGTGGCACTGGTCATTTGAACAGACCAGGCAAATTGAAGGAGAGCCAGACAGAGAGATCCCTCTGGCCTCATGGTGATCCTTCTGGCCTCAAGTGCCAACCAAGCATTAGATAGAACTAGAAGTAATGTGGCACCCATTTTCTTTTATATAAATTGGTTTTTTTTAAATGCATGGCATGGTAACAGTAAAGGTAACCTCCATCTCCCAGCATTGGCTCTATGGACAGGACAGGACATACCATGCCATGCCATGCCATGCCATGCCAGGCTAGGCCAGGCACCCCTCCTCCCTCCCAGCCAATAACTTTCAGATCCAGAAGCACTGTAGCACATAGCCAAATTCACCAAAGAGAATGGACAAAATTGCTGCAGCCACTTTTATTTTGCCATGTCAGCCAATCAAAAGCTTGCCATCTAGCTTGGCCAGCCAATTAAAACTTGCCATCTGGCTTACCATCACTCAACTGTCCCCTCCCATACCCCCCTTCTACCAAATATGGCCCTAAGTTTCATTTCCTTAAGAAGCTCAACTGTCCACTAGCCCCTCAAGCATGCAGCATTTTCTGAAGTTTCTGAAGTTTTACGAATAATGGTCTTGGTCCTCGGAACTTTGGAAGTCAACCTTTCAGAACTAAATACCATAATCTTCACTGAATTCCGAACTTTTCCAAAGACCGAGTTTCAGCCTTAGTCTAAATACTCATACTACTCTGACCAGGTCAAGGAGAAGACCCATTTGGAATGGATAAGAGAGAGTGCTAACTTTTAGAGAAGGGTGGGGAGAGACACCAGTTTGGTGTATTATTCATGCTTTGTTATGTTTAAATGAACCATCTAAATATTTTTTATCTTGTTAATGGTCTGTTTTATCTTATCAGTAAGTATTCGTGATAAAGAAAAGTCAGCAGCAGACTCTGGAGCCAGAGGCTCAACTCTGTGGGAAAAGGCGTTTTATGTCAACTTGCCAACTCAGGTTTACACTAGCTAGACTTGAGGATGCCCTCCTGTTTTCTTTATTTATACTAGACACTTATAATTACTTCCTCAAAGATCTCCCTAGAAAAATTCTCCTCTTCTTTTTTTGTCTTTCCTTTGGCCCTATTCTTCATACTACAGCTGTTTGAAAAACATCCTTTCTATGAAATGAACCACTGCAGGATGACAGAAATACAACTCTGCATCTGGTTTATCAACTTTGCTCTATTTAAATAAGTAATTGCAAGGTGCTTTGTTTCCTCTTAACCAAAGATCACACTGAGCAAACAGCCTTGTTTTATCAAAATAATTTATATGCTAGAATAACAGCTCCATCAGACCTTCATCAACCTGAATTATAGGTTAAACAAATGCCATTGCGGCCTGCAGCTGGATCAGTATTTCTGTTATTTGCTTACTGTCCATAAAACAGAAGAGATAAAATATCAAGGCAGTTTGAGAGGGACTTCATTTGTACATTGCTTTTTCAGGAGCTCATTTTCTAGAACTACCCATGTCTTTAATCACTATCCTCTTCAGAAGACATGTTTGTTTTGGGGTTTTTTTGTCTGACCTGTGTGGGCTTAAACTACATCACTTGACACATGAGTATCCATTCATTACAATGGTGCCACTTATTAGGCATCCATTACAGTTGACCAAAGGAAACATTTTAACAAGTAAAAAGAGGAATGACTTTAAAATGAATATATTGATCAAAGAGAAATTCGTTTTTGCTGGTGTTATCATAGTTAGTGCTATAGGGAGAGATATACCTTAGGCATTGTTAATATTAAGAACACAAGAACATAAGTAGTGCCATTCTGAGTCAGACCAATGGTCCATCGAGTCCAGCACTCTCTCTGACAGTGACCAATCTCAGTTGCTTGGAGGACATACTCAACTGGTCACAATGGGGATATCCATTTCCCAGCTCCTGACAGTAAGAAGCTACATGCCCCAAACCTACCTGAATAATACCTGCTAATGGACATGGGATGGGTGAATAGAACCGAGTTCGGAAATACGGTTCGGTTCGGTTTGAAAATCGAGTTTGGTTCGGAAGTTCGGTTCGGTCGACTGAACTGGTCGAGTTCGATCCGAACTCCGAACTTCTGACCTGCGGTCTTCCATACCTATAATGGACCTATCCTCAGGAAACTCATCCAGCCCTTTCTTAAATCCAGCTACTGGCCTTGACCAATGACCTTCACCACATCTTCTGACAATCAATCCCACAACTTAATTTGCATTGAGTGGAAAAAAAAAACCCCTTTCTTTCATTTGTTTTAAATCTGCTACCAATTAGTTTCATGGAATGCCCCTAGTTCTAGTATTATTTGTGAGGGTAAATAAGCATTCCCTATTAACTTTTTCCACACGACTCATGATTTTTTAAACATCTGTCATATCCCCTCTCAGTCATCTCTTCTCCAAGCTTAAGAGTCCCAACCTCAACATGCACGTCTAACAAGTTACGTCAACAAGCACATCAAAAAGTTACTTCTAATGTATTCTTATCCTTGTGTATATCCAAAGAGAATTTTGTATCCAAAGAGGATACTCTAGTGAGTATCAATTGGCAATTCAACAGGAAGGGAGAATCATAGGATTGGAAGGGAGTCGCAGCAGGGGTCAATCTTTTATTTTATGTTCTGGATTAAATGTTACTTAACTCCATTCCCTTTGTAGTCTATTCATACCTAATTCATCTAGGTAGGTCAAAGAACATGCACTGACCTTGGGTCAAGGCTAGAGCTGCAATGGGGAATCCAAAGATTTGGGTCACCCTGAGGAATCAGGGGTGTCCAAATCAACCCGGCCCCATTCGGACACAATTGATGTTCAGATGGGACCCAATGGGCTGCTCAATTGCACCAGCCAGCCTTTCCAAGTGAC
Organism: Sphenodon punctatus; assembly: GCA_003113815.1. NCBI lineage: Eukaryota > Metazoa > Chordata > Lepidosauria > Sphenodontia > Sphenodontidae > Sphenodon > Sphenodon punctatus. The sequence goes on along the minus strand of QEPC01009399.1, from coordinate 1,219,593 downwards.
AGGACACAGCTCAGCTGCAGTGGCCCTAGGGAGTAGCAGCCCCTAGGGAAACTCCCTTGCCAATGCTGAGGGCTTAAATAGGAGTTTATAGAGTATATGCACAAGCAATCAGTAGAGCTTTAATGTTCTGGAGGAAGCTAGCAGTGGGTAATCCTGCTCCGCTGCTGAAGGGGTGATACCTGGAAGAGAGGGAGGATGAGGGCTCCATCTGCTATACTTGGTTGAAGTGTATTAAAACACTTGCTACCTGAATGAGTATAGCAGTAGAGGGACCCCCCAGCTCACCCCCCAATGTTAGGCTAACGCATTCCGACTTAAAAAGGAAAATTAAGGACTGGGCTCAAGCTGCTGATCTAGATCGCCTCGCAAGAGTTGGGATTCCGCCGCTCTATCGTAAAATTAAGACCTCTATTAAGTTGGAAATGTATCTAGAGCAAATGCAGGATGTGAGGCTGAAGAGACTGTATAACCTGTTTCGTTTTGATCTTATCGAAACGGAGGAAGTTAAAGGCAGGAGGCAATCAATCCCCAGAGCAGAGAGAATCTGTAGAAACTGTGGTGGGGTGACTGAGACACTCTTGCACCTTACCCTTGAGTGCTCAACCTACACTTCCCTTAGGGAGCTTTGGCTCGACCCGATCTTCCAGGATCTTACTATTGAAAATAGTGGGGAAATGGAAGTACTGTTCACCCTCACTGAAACCTCACAGATTAAGCATTTAACAATGTTCCTCGTGTTGGTAGAGAAGGCCAGGAGGCTTACTCTTAGTATCTAGTTAATGGTGATCTTAAGCACCTTCTGAGTCTGCAATTTCCCTTTTGCTTCCTACTTATATAGATTTGTTAGGGTTTTTTGACGTATTTTGTAAGTTGTATTGTTTTGATTTTGTGTGTATTGGTTTTAACTGTTTTGATATAGCATTTATTGCTGATTCAATAAACTAAACGAAATGGAACTATGGAGTAGTGTTCAAGACAGGTTTTTCTAGTGCATGAAGCACCGTTGCTTCTGCCTCACCCACAAGCAAGCCGTCTACAACAGAGAAAGGGTTAATATTTCCCCCCAGTGTCAACAATCAATTTGTGTGCCTTCAGCTCTCTTCAATAAATAACACAAAGAAGACTAGGATAAACCAGCCACTGAGGTTGGAAAGTTTTGTCACATCTTGGAACAATGACTACAGTTTTTGAATTTATTGCCCTTCACAGACAGAGACTCAATAGTACCTTACTAAATAAGAAAACACAGTATATAAATATGTTTGTATGTATGTGTATATGAACATAAATCTATAGTTTGTTTGAAAGCTCCAGAGCGTCTTGGTACACTGGGCACTGTTCCTAATTTTATTTATATGCTGCAGCGCAGACAGCAGAGTCACGAATCCATAAGTTACCAAATTAGAATGAAAAGAAGATGAAAGATATTTTATTCTGGGTGACAAGTCTAGTCACACTGGGCATCAATTTAATTTGACGACAACATCACAAGCATCGCCAATAGGAAAGAGCCAGCCGTTCTTCAAATGAAGACACAAACAGAATAACAGCTAGTCAATCATGCAGTATTTGTGTAGCATCTTTCATGCCATGCATCCCAGGGCACTTCATAATAAAATTAAATTTAGAGCTCAGATAATTAAGACCCTGCCTGGTTAAACAATGAAGACAAAGTTAAGTTTTGAAAGCTGCTGCCGTCTTTGCAGCTAACACTGACACAAGGGGGGGAGAAAGAAAGAAAGATCCAGAATTCATAATAATTAAAGGTATCAAGCATCCCAATCATTAGGCTTTATTCCTTAGAAAGTAGCTGGATATCAAAGTGGCTTATAACCCAATGTCATTTTTTATTTCTAGAGTGGAGGCTTGAATCAGAAGTGTGATAATAATACACACACACACACACACACACACACACACACACACACACCTCGAGCAGTGATTCATCAAAAGAAAGGTAAACCACCTGGGCCTTTGGTTGATGGTGTAATGCTAACAATTTGGGGTCGAATTCTAAAACAAATGAGAAAATCCATCAAATTTACCCTACTTGAATTGAAAATCATGAAGCAGTGGCACATAACTCCATCTGGTGAGGAGGTTGCAGCCTTTTCTTTCTGACTTGGATCTGGTCACTGTGATTCATTCTTTTATCACCTTGAGGCTAGATTACTGCAATACGCTCTATGTGGGGTTGCCCTTGATTGTTCAGAAGCTGCAGCTGGTGTAGAATGTGGCGGCTCGGCTTCTTTTGGGGATGGGTCACTGGGAGGACATTACACCGGTACTCTGTAGTCTGCACTGGCTACCTGTAGCTTTCTGGGCAGAATTCAATGTGCTGTTTTTGACCTTTAAAGCCCTAAATGGCCCTTTAAATCTCTAAATGGCCCCACATATCTGAAAGATTGCCTGTCCTACCTTGTCTCATTGTGGAACCTATAGTTGGATGGGAGTGCCATCTTGGGAATCCCATCTGTTCCCTTTCCCACAGGATGGTGGTGTGCAGGAGGATGCTCACTGATGGAAGTCCAAATTGCATTTGAAAACTGCCTGATGGATTATTGATGGAAATCCAAAGGTTCCTGTATTCCATCCATCAATAATTATGAGGGGAAGAGATTTCCACAAAACTGGGAATCAACTCCCTTCCCCAGGAGGTTTCCTTGAGCCTGAACGTACACGTCTTCCGGAGGTGGTTTAAAACTTTTATTTGAGAAAACATTTGGCGGTCAGGGATAGGGGTTGGTTTGGTTTTGGGGTAGGGTTGTGGAGGTGGGGGGCGGGTTTTGAGGTGCGGATGGGAGGTTTTATTGGGGTTTATGGACAGGGTGTTGCAGGAAGCAGCTACCCCTGGGACTGAGAGTCTCCGGAGATGTAGGCAGCCCTGTGGAAATTGCCTGTCTCGAGACCTGAGGAGCACTGTTCCTGAAGCTACCAGGACTGGTCTCCTGTAAAGCCCGTTCTGGTTGTGGGGCCCTTACTGGCGCTGCTAAGGCCAGCCCTGAAAATTAGGCAAAATCAGGGAGAGAGGAAAGGAAAGTGGAAGAAAATCTGAATAAAGGCAAAATAATTTAATGGATAACCAAATGACTCATTTTTCTACAGTTGTTCCGAACCTTCACTATTAATTTATTTTCCATTTTAAGCTAATGACTTTTTCTTATGAAATCTATGCACAAAGGCATGTTATGTTCAGCAGACTTCTCCAGAATGTGATCCATGATTTGAAAATTGCATTTGAAACCTGCCTGATGCATCATTGATGGAAGTCCAAAAGTCCCTGTATTCCATCCATCAATAATTATGAGGTCCTTCATGCTTGTCTTCTAAATTAATACTAACGATAGCGTTCCAGCTCAGAGGTACCTTCCCGTCTTTAAAACATTTTGTGAGCTAAGCTACATGTCACTTTCCCATCCCTGGGGAAAACACCATTTCCGTGTTTAATCTCATGCTAATACCTTGCCCCCCTTCATTTTCTTGGCAGCTTTAACTTCTACTGTGATTTCTGGAGGTTACTGTGACAAAAAGTTGCTTTCTGTTTCTAGGCAGCCAAATTGCTACAGCAGTGGAGTTCGGTGAATTTTTTTTTCAGTACTCTAATTGGTCTATGTTCTGTCAGGTACTTCACTATAATTGTGTCTGTTACTGTCAGGAGATGTAAAAGACAGAGATAGCTAAATTCATACTTTGACCTTCAGCTTTCTAAACCAGGCCAGCCAAGAGCTAATGTTTAAATGTACACAAGTTTAGCTTTTTCTCATAACTAAGGACAGAAACAGTTTGGGATTCAATAAGGCCCTTTTCACACAGACACTCTAACGCTGATAAAATGTGTGTTACATTTTATTATACATGTTGCAGGGCACTCATAGCGCACACCTGTAGCCCTGTAACACGTATAATAAAATGTAACACTATTTTATCAGTGTTAGAGTGTGTGTAAAGGGCCTAAATCTTCTCTTTAGGTTTACTTCTTTGGGTGTTTCTATATGTTAACTATGCCCACAGTAAAGGTAAAGATAGCAATGTGTCAGCTTTAGAGATGAAATTAGTACCTACCTAATGGGTACACCCTAGGCCTGAAACAGAAAATCACAATGAATGCTGTTTCCACTTGAAATTTGTCATTCACCTTAATTTGCGTGATTCAGAAACCTACCAGCTTTTCTGCTGTTTTTGCCATTGGTTGTTATTTTTCGCTAATTAAACTGCTACAAGGTCAATCCCAAACTGCAGGAGCATCCCATGCTCAACCCAGGGGTTGAGTAGATACAAAAGTGCCAGCTAAGTACTTAAAATTGCCATAAAAGTGTTGTAAATCTGTTGCAAATCTCCCAGAAAGTCCCAGAAAGTGACCAAAAGTGCCAAAGTGTGACAAAAAGTGATGACAAATGCTGAAGAGCGACAAAAAATGACAGAAGGCGATAGACAGTAACAGGAAATGCCAAAAAAATCACAGGCACCACTATCGACAATGGTGGAGTGCGGAATCACCTGATGAAGTAACGACGAACTCTTGCAAGCACTCCCGAAAAACATCTGTTACCATACTTGGGGCAAGATTTTTGATGGCTTCACTCAAAAGAAGACATGTTTGTCCTCTTAAAATTTTAAATTATTACTGGTTGCAGTGTCCGCTGATTATTTCATTGCTTTTATTTTTGTTTATATTTGTATGATTGCTTGTGTGTATTGTTGATGGTTTTTATTTATTTTGTAATAGTCTTTGCTGTACAAATAAACTCATTCATTCATATATTGATCAAGAAGGTGACTGAAGCTGTGTCCGCTGTTAGTTTTATTTTTCAGAGTGCTTGCAGCTACATGTTCCTTCCTTTGTGATTCATACAATTACACACTGTAACAGCTTGGATGTGTCAGGTAGTTAAGTGGATGCAGGATTGGGTCCCAGCGTCACCAGTCTATTATGGAATTAAATTCAAAATGGTGTTTTATTAAGTTCAGCCTAGTTTCACAGCCCTGTGTACATAGCTAAGTTCACAACAATCCCCAAAGCTCTTCACAAGTCAGAAAATTCAGCTTCTGGCTGAGCTCAGTCCCTTTATAATAACTCAGTTTGCCTTCTCTTGTTGGAAGCTGGTGTTCCCTGATGTGATGTCCAGGGGGTTTAAAGGCTTTCTTACCTAGGCCTGAAATCGCATAAGGCAGTGTCCGACAATTCTGTCGAAAACCTCCAATTCGTTGCCGTTTTCTGGACACGGCAACCCCATACTTGTTCTGATGCTTGCTGCCGCTTTACGCTATTGTTAGCTACCCTGAGCTGCCTGAGGCAGGATGGGTGCAGAGTAAAAATGACTGAAACAAATAAATAAATAAATAAATAAATAAATAATGCCTGTCGCTATTTCTCTGCAGTGGAGAAAATGTCAGAAACTGTCGCAAGTCCCATAAAGTGTCGGAAATTGTCGCAAAGTGTCAGAATGTGTCACTAAACTGCCAGCAAAACTGTTGAAACTGTCATGCTTCTCTCACAGCTCTTTTCCGCCTTAATCCTTTAGGCTTTGATTTCTGGATCCACTTTCCTACAGGAGCCAACAACAAGCTGGGAGTCACCATCAGAGCTCCTTTGCCTTGCAAGTCCAAACACACACTCAAGTTCCTCCTCCTTTTCCTCTTTTCTTGCCCAGGAATCAGCTTCCATCGCTGAGGTAATTAGCCACTCAGCTGAGCTCAATTAGACATAGACCAGCCAATTAGCAGCTTCTCAGCTGTTTCTCTGTTTAGGCAAACGAAGTCTATGCAGCTACTTTTTGCTATTAGGCTGCAATCTGTTACACACACCCATTCCAAAGCCCTCTCGTTTTTTTCAATTTGTCTCTGAGTTATTCCTTCCTACTTGCTCTTATCTATGTATTTTTTTTGCAATATTTGATTTTGATTTTCTCCCTCTCTTGGTTTGTCTGTATCCTTGTCCTTCCTTTCCTTCCATTTACCTTTCCCCAAATAAGATTCGATTCGATATTTAGGATAGGTATATCGTATAGGATTAACATCTAGGATAAGTATATAATAGGCCTATAAGCCTACTTAGCATGGTTGGAAAACTTTATTCCCGCTTCTTATTAAAAAAGATCCAATCCTGGTGTGAGGAAGCCAAGATTGTTGGGCTGGAATAGGCAGGGTTCAGGAAAGGCAAGTCCACGGTGGACCATATTTTGGTCCTTGAGCAGCTAATGGCAAAATATGTCAATCAGGGAAAATCTTCAAAATTGTATGTGTGCTTCATCGATTTAAAAACAGCCTTTGATTTGGTTTGTAGGCCTGTGTTGTGGGACCAGCTATATAAGTATGGCATGGATCAGCGTATGCTGTTTCTTTTACAGGCCTTACATGCTAACACGTCGCTGAGGGTGTGTATGTATAATCACGGGACCTTTTCGTCTCCAGTGTCAGTAAAGTGGGGGGTGAGGCAGGGGTGTCTTTTGGACCCGGTGCTGTTTTCCCTTTTCTTGAATGACATGAGGGGGTAATTATCAATTACCATCATCTGGTTGATATTGGGGGCTTTGTTACCTTGGTTTTACTCTATGCCGATGACATAGCACTATTGGCAAGAACACAGATCGGCCTGAGAAGGCTGATGATGGCTTTTGGGGTATACTGTGAGGGTAAACAATTAAGTATAAATTACTCTCAAACCAAAGTGCTAGTAGTTGGCTCCCAAGGTGTAGGCCATAACTGATACTTAAATGCCCCCCAAATTGAACAGGTATCTTCTTATATGTATCTGAGGGTACTTGTGGCAGCTTCAGCCTCTTGGGTTCTTCATTTTAAGGCAGAAAATGTCACCTCCAGGGCCACCGCTAGGGTGATAAGTGGCTTTTTTTGGAATAGAGGTGGTCAATTGGTGAAGCCTGCCCTTAAGCTGCTAAGTGCAAAGATGATCCCGCAATTTTTGTATGGTATTGTGATCTGGGGGCCGTCTAAACTTCCTGTGCTGGAACAGGAACAGAATAGATTTTTGAGAAATATATTAGCTGTCCCCCATTCTACTCCTGCTATTCTCTTGAGGCGTGAGATGGGCATCAAACGGGTGGTGTATTATGCTATCTTGGCCATACTGAAATATTGGCTGAAATTGTGGCTTGGGCCTGTAAAAAACCTGGCACATCATGCTGTAAAGGCTTTCCAGGGTAGATGGGAAACTGTTATTGGATCTATCCTGGGCTCGCTTGGGTTCTCTAGGAAATATGTTTTGTCCTTTACTTTTAAAAGGATTTTGCCTGAAATAAGACTGTGTGTGTCTGACCAGGAGATGCAAATTGAGGCCAAATGTCTGCAGGCCCAGAAAATACCTCCCTTTTTAAGCAAGTTAGTAATCCTGGCTCAGGGTGCCTCGTACTTGTTGGACCCCCATATGAGATGGGTACAGGTGGCTTTCACCCTGGCCATGTTTAACTGCTTCCCCTCTTCCCAGTTGCAAGGAAGATGGCGTAAAGTTCCCTGGGGGGAAAGATGGTGTGTAGCCTGTGCAGAGGAATCTCGTTTCCAGGTGGATACAGTGGAACACATTCTCCTGGTCTGCCACCAATTTGAAGCTTGGCGTCAATCCTTCATATCCCCGCTCCGGGAGAAGCTGCCAGAATGCAGTTTACAGGCAGTTTTGTTCTTACTGTCAGATCGGGAGGATAAAGTTACCGTAGTTAAGAGATCAATTATGGTATCCTCTCTTCTTCCTTGATTTAGGTTGGGTATATTATTGTACTATACTGTATTGTTTACTTTTTCCCTATTTTTGCTATTGTAGGGGGCTTGGGGGTAGGGGGAGGGAGGACCCTACTTAATATAGTTTTGGGGGTGCAGGTTTTTGCTTCTGAATTTGGCTACAGTGTATCTTAAAGTTTATTTGGTTGTATATATTCTGTTGGTTTATTATTGATGATGATGATGATGATGATGATGATGATGATGATGATGATGATGATTGATGTATATTTTATTGTATTTTGCATTTTGTATTTTGTCACTGACACTTGGCCAGTGCAATAAATATTTTGTTCATTCGTTATATAATATAGGATTTATATTAGGATTATATAGGAGTTACATATATAATATATGTACAATATAGCAAAAGGTGGAAAGATGTAGGCAGGGAGAGGGAAGTCCTTTCCAGAAGGGAGGGAGCAAGCTGAAGGTAAGAGGCGGGCTCAGCACTTTTCAGCATTCTATTGGATGTTGACTCCTTCTAGCCAACAGAGTGCTGAAAATGTCTACCGGGTCTGCCCCCTCCCTCCTGCCCTGCTCCTTCAATTCCTGATAATTCTCTATTGGCTTACCCCACAGAGACTGCTCATGGCCCCATACTCTGTTCCCCGAGATGCCAGCCCCAGACTAGGTGAGAGAGCTGGGGAGGGGACAGTGTGGCGGCGGCGGCTTCTTCTTCTTCTTCTTCTTCTTCTTCTTCTCCTCCTCCTCTCCCTCACTCCCTCCCTCCCCCCTCCCCCACATTAGCAATGGGTATTTTGTTGTTGTTTTTTATTCTTATTTCGCTGAGAGAATCCAGCTGAGTCTTTTCTCATTCTCATTTGCAAGAATGAGATGAGAATTGAGATTCTCAATGTGAAGCATGAGAAACAAGAAACTGAGTTTCAGCCCTACTGAAAACCCACCACAGTGCAGTATTGCTGACAAGAGAGGCAGGCAGTGAGTTTCCAACAGGAAACAGACCCTCCTCCTCTCAGCCCTGTTCCTCAGGCCATAACAAGGGCAAGGCAAATCAGAAGGCAGATGCCCCACAGACTCATCCCTGTCTCCAGAAGCAGAAGAACACCATGGACGAGCTGGGGTGGTGACAGAGCCATGGCCCAGACAGCATCCTGTGTCTCTCTCTCTGTATCATGAGGTGGATGGGGGAGGTGCTTGTCATAGAAGATCTGCCCTTCTCCTTGGTGGACAGCCCTGGCTGCCATCACCTGATGGAACTGGTTGCTCCCCAGTTTACAGTTTACAGCCATAGCGAGCAGGTGGTGCCATTCCTGTACCAGGGAGGAAGGGAGCAGCTACTGGGGCAGCCGGAAGGGATAGAGGGGTGCACTGTGCACTTGCTTGCAATATCTGGAAAAATCCAAGTGCACCGCTTGCATATATGTCCCCTGCCACTCACTGGTAGCATCTTCAGGTGGCGGGAATAGGGGAAAGATGTGCGGGGGCAGGGCAAAAGTGGGCACTGCTGTACATCCAGTTCATGGACTTGACCCACTCCTCCAGGAGCATTCTTTTTTTTGGTGATATTTCTTTATTTTTCTTAATTTCATGTTTACAAGATGGGTACAACATAACATATAAAAAAACCCAAACAATTGAGTATCCTGCACATTATGATCTCTAGAAGAAGGAGTATGGCATGGGTAACAGAGATATCTAGACACTTCCAACACTCATAATTGAGCAGGGAACAGAAAGGATCTCCTTGATTGTCCCTTGCAGCACCTTCAGTCCAGGTGACCACTTGATTGTAAACTGAAAAATGTCCCCTTACAACTCTGCCAAAGTCTTTTCCATCATGGCTTTGTTCCACAGGCAGGTAACCCATTCTTCGTGTGTGGGATCAGACTTTCATCTCCAATTCTTTGCTATGGAGTCCGGAGAATATACCTTCTTGGCATATTTCTTGATAATATTTCATCAAGGCTAATTCAGGATAGAGTGCCAAGATTGCTATTTCTGGATGAAAATGTAGATTCAACCCCGTAGCCTCCCTGATCTGAGTCTATAGCCACACCCAGAAAAATTGTACATGGGCACAGAAACATCAGCAATGTAAAAGTGAGCCATATTTTCCACATTCCCACCAGAACAACCCTAGCTTATCTCCCTCAAACTTTTTTCATGCAGGCTGGTATGAGGTAATAATGAAATAGAATTTTTATCTGCATCTCCTGTGTTTCCACAGTGATTTTAAAGCCTTAAATGTATGGTTTCTTATCTGGACTACCTGTTTTTTTCAAAAGTTTGGCTAAGGTCTTTCCCCACTTCTTAATATAATCATTTTTCTTTTTCAATCCTATATCCTATAGGGCTTGGTAGGTTTTACTTAGTATCCCCTTATTTAGATACTGCTTAAATAATTCCCCCCACCCCCCAATTTATAGGCTTTCCTCTGAAACTGGATGTTAATTTGCTTCTGCGTAAAATAGCTCTTCAATTGGCTATATTGCAAAAAGTCCAATTTAGTTTTTGTATAAGTCTCCAAATGGTGAAGGGATTTAAACCCCATAGAAGAAAATAACTGCTCAACTCTTACCAACCCTCGTTCTTTAACTTGTCTGCTCATAGGAACTGCTAAATTTTTAAATGCTACTCTATCTATTGGGGAGTATGGAGAGGAAGCCAGACTGAATTTAGCCTTTCTGAGGGTGTTTTCCCAATTTGAGAGAGCTATCCCTGCAAAGGGATGCTGTTTCCACTTAGTTCTATCTGGTTTAGCCTCAACCAATATAATTTCTTGAAAATATTCTACTTGCAGCAGGTTTCCTTTTTCTATTTCAAGCCAGCCTACATGTTGAGAATTGTGATACCACATATTCAGGGCTACCAGTACTGCTGCTCTTAAATTAAATGCTCTTAAATGTAAAGTCTTAAATTAGGCACTCCTAATTCTCTCTGGTTCCTTGCTCTCCATATTACCGCTTTTGCAATTTTTGGCTTTTTATTGTTCCATATTAAATTTTTTAAAATCTTATCCAGTCTTATGAAATAGGATTTAGGAATCTCAATTGGAAGGGCAGACATTTTGTACAGCACTTTTGGAAGAGCAATCTTTCTGAAAAGGTTATTCCTATCGAGTCACAAGCAGGCAAGAAATTTACAGGTAGCAGATTCTCCTTCAGTTTTAGTTAGAAGCTATGTGAAGTTATCCTTAAATAGGTTTTTTAAATATAAATTTAGACAGACTAACTCCCAAATATTTGAGTCATACCTTGCTTACTATGAAGGGGACCCATTCTACTTAGCTGTTCAGTGCTAATTTGAATCTGGGCATAAACCATGGCAATATATTTATCCAAATTGATTTTGTACTCTGACACCCTTTTGAAATCTTCTATTAAATTAAGCAAAGGTATGAGGGAGTTGGTAGGGTCTGCCACAAATAGGAGGGTATCAGCAGCATATAGTGAAAATTTTAATTCTTTTTGTCCTATTTTTATTCCAAAAATTTGAGGGGTCTGTCTAACTGCACAAGCTAGGACTTCCAACACGAGGTTAAATAGGAGGGGGAACAGGGGTCAGCCCTACCAAGTGCTCCTAGCTAAATTAAAAGATGAAGTTGATGTCCCATTCATAATTAATGAGGGGATGGGTCTAAGGTAAATAGCCTGAATTCAGGCAAGAATATTGCCCTAAAACCCCATTTTTGAAGCATTTTTAGCAGACACAGGACCTCAATGCTGTCAAATACTTTTTCTGCATCAGCAGATATGACCATGAGTTCCATATTAGTTTATTGTATGTTATAAATTATAATCACCACTTTCCATATGTTGTCTAGCCCATTCCTTTTAACAATGAAACCTATTTGGTCTACATGGATCAGATTCTGTACTATCGCTCTCAACCAGCCAGCCAGTGCCTTTACAAAGATTTTTAAATTGACGTTCAGAAGAGATATAGGGTGATAGCTGGCCAGGAGTTCTGGTTTACAATCTGGTTTCAATATCAGGGAGATCCTTGCCTGGTAAAAGGTGTCAGACATAAAGTTGTATTCAAGCATATAATTGTAAGTCAAGGGTGCTTTCCACACAGACACTCTAACACTGATAAAATGGTTTTTACATTTTATTATACATGCTGCAGGACACTCATAGAGCACACCTGAAGCCCTGAAACATGTATAATAAATGTAACATCCATTTTATCAGTGTTAGAGTGTCTGTGTGAAAAGGGCCATGATCAGTAACAAATCTGATAGAACTCGACAGGGTAGTCATCGACTTTATTTTTGGTTAGGCTTTTGATGATATCCAGATTCTCCTCCTCAGTGAGGGGACTGTTCACAAATTTAATTTGGTTTGAGTTAAAATTGGGCAACATGAACTTGTTCAAAAATTCTTCTATCTTTTCAGATTGGGCGACTCTCTGAGGAGTACAGCTTTTGGTAAAAACTGAGAAAGGCCACCTGAATTTTTTCCAACTGAGTGGAAATGGACCCATCTTGCATTTGAACCATCAAATGGAAGACTTTTTCCTAGGGGCTTTGACCATACATGCCAGAGTCTTTCCAGCCTTGTTACTGTTCTCAAAATAAAAGCATCTTGTTTTACATAGCTGCAGTGTTATTTTGTCTGTCTCCAAAGTGTTTATCATGCCTCGTAGTTTAGTGACTTCAACTTGAACTCTTCTCTGAGGCTTAGCCCTATTGATTGCTTCTAATTTGTGTAATTCATTGTACAATTCTTTCAGTTGTTCCCTTTTTTTCTTTGTTAATTGCAGCTTTCAATGCAATCTGTTTTCCCCCTCCAAACTGACTTGACGGCCTCCCAAAGTGTATGAAAGGAGTCTACCAAGCTGGTATTCTCTTTAAAGAAAATTTAATTTCCTCTGCAATTGTATACCTATACTGCTGCTGCTTTAGGAGCCCTCTATCCAATTGCCAGGATGTCTGAAGGAATTTTTTATTTCTGCCATTCAAATCAAAAGTGGCCAATACCGCATTATGATTGGAGAGTACTACAGGGTAGATATAACTGTTATGAGTTTTCTGTAAAAGAGTCAGATCTACCAGTATATGATTGCTCCTGGTATATAGGTTGTGCCTAGAGTAATAAAAAGTGAACTCATCTTTATTTGGGTTCAGAGCTCTCCAGATGTCCCTCAAGCTTTGTTCTGGCATAACTTTGCAATCTCTTTCTCCTACGTTTCCATAGATTTCCCCCTGGAGTTATCCTGTCCTCCCAAGGGGGAGTTAAAATGACCCATGAGCAGCAAATGACCTTTAACATGGTATTTGGAGGTATTTGGGTAAAAAAAAAAAAAGCCAAAGTATGCTCATTAGGAGTGTAGATATTGACAATGGATAGCATTTGACCCTCCTAGTCACCAATTAGCATCAGGAATCACCCTTCTGAATCTTTTTTTAAATGATGGACGTTAAAATTAAATTTATCTGAGAAGCCTATCAAGACCCCTCTTTTCTTTTTGCAGGCACATGCATAGTAAATATTTTTCATTTTTTTTTGTTTAAATCTCCCAGTATCTTTTTTGAGTAAGTGGGTTTCCTGAAGACAGAACAGGACCACCTACCAGGAGAGAAGTAAGTTTATCATCCTCTTTCTTTTAATGGGTGTCCGTGGGCATTTAGAGTGAGACATTTTAAGTCAGCCATATTTTTATTTTTTTCTTCCTTATCACTGTGAGATTTATCTGGATGGATCTCATTGTTAGTGCAGTAGCAATACCCATAATCCCCTGCAAAGGAAGATGTATGTATTGACTCCTAACATCACTTTTTTTTCATTTTCCCTTAAGGATGCTTGAACAATAAAAACAAAACATCGTTCAGTATCAAACATTAACAATGAACATAATTCAACATTCCTTTCTAATCTCATAAGGGGGAAAGGGGCAAGGGGAGGCCAAGATGCAAAGTGTGAAAGGTTCACCCAACCTTTACTTTAGACTGGATAAAGTCACACCTTCCCCTCCTGGGCGGGACTGTCCATGTTGGTTTGTCCCTTCCCCAGGAAAGCCTATGGAAGAGATTTCTGGCAAAGCACCAACATTATATAATTACGTGGAAAAAAATAATAATAATTGAATGACTTCCAAGTACTTGGTACAAATTAGATGGTGTAGTAACCCATCTTTGAACTACAACAGGCTATAGAACAAATTCAAAGTTACTGAGGCAGAACATAGCTTCAGAGCTACAAACCGGTGGTTTCTCTAAGCAGAATCTACATTGTGCTTTAAGATGAATGCCTCCAGATCTTCCTTTTCTGTAAAGATCTTCCTTTTCCCATTGCAGTGAATGGTCAGCCTGGCTGGAAACCAGATCTGTGGCACCAGAGCTCTTTAGAAGTGGCAAAATACTTTGCCCAGCCTCTTCTTTCATGCATTGTCCTAGAGGAAAAGTCAGGCATAATTCTGATTTCGCTCTCTCCACAAGAAAATGGTTGCTTCATTTGAGCAAACATCAAATTTTCCCTTTTCTCTGTGTAGTAGAGGAATTTAGCAATCATCGACCGGGGGAGGAGGTGTTCCCCATCTTTGTGCCTGGGTTGAGAGGTTCGATGAGCCCTTTCTATCTGGACCTCATAAATATTTGGTACTTCAGGAAAGTTGGACTGGAGGACTTCTTTAATCAGTTCATTTGTTCCATTTTGCTCTGTTCTCTCCTTCACTCCAAAAGTTCTAAGGTTACTTCATCTGGAATGATTTTCCAGATCCTCTATATTGGTAAGGAGAAAGGAAACAAACAATCTCTTTTAATTTAGCAAACTAGTCCTCTGTGCCCAGGGCCTGGTCTGCAGTTACTGAAATCCGATCCTCAGTAGTTCCCATTCTGATGGCAAGGTCTTCTAGTTTTTTATATCCCTTATTTTATTTATTTATTTATTTATTTGTATTTCTTAGCCACCTCCTCATGCCCATGGCATCTCGGGGCAGCTTGCAACATAAAAAACAATTTAAAACAACAATAAAACCCCCAAATATCAAAATTTAAAACACTCTAAAAACAACCACCCACAAAATATTATCCCAATCCACCCCCACACCACCCCCCAAGGCCTGGGAGAACAGCCATGTCTTGTAGGCCCGGCGGAAGACCAACAAACTTGGGGCCAGATGGCCTTCCTCCAGGAGGGAGTTACATAAATGCGGCATGGCCACAGAGAATGCCCTCTCCATTGTGGTCCCCTGTTTTACATGGGGGACTTCCAAGAAGGGCCCCCGGCAGACTGAAGGGGTCATTCTTGGGCACAGAGGGTGAGGCAGTCCCTGAGGTATGTCAGGCCAAGACAGTGTAGGGCCTTATAGGCCAAAACCAACACCTTGAATCTGGCTCGGTACGCTATAGGCAGCCAGTGCAGCGTGCAGAGCACAGGTGTAATATGCTCCCATTGGCTCATCCCCATAAGGAGATGAGTCACCACATTCTGCACTAGATGAAGATTGGTGCTTATTTATGTGGGAGCCAAGCTTATCTCTGACTTTATGTGTCACTTTGAGATATTGCTTGATCTCATTCTAAAAGTCAAAGATAAGTTGAGTCAGCTGCTGTAAATGCTCACCTCCACCATTTTGTTTACCACTCCTGGGGCTGGTTCCTCATCCTCTCTGTTTGACTGGTCCTATAAAACGACTCCAGTGAACCTCTCTGCAGCAGTGCTCTTAAGTCCTTAGGCTTAGGTGGCATTTAAGCAGGTTTTTGGGAGCGAAGGTGCTCTTTAGAAGATGCTCTATGGCATTTTTTTGCTTCCTGCCGGTCGGAGCTCGGCACCATGAATGCAGCTGCTATTCGCACATGTGCGGTCCCTTCCTCCAGGAACTTCACAAGGGGCTTCTTTGTGATGGACAATATGTCAAAAATTATGGCATCATTCAGCAGGGTGGCTTCAGAAATGTATGGTGTGGCACACACACTCTACCTTAGGTACAATTAGGTTGTGGAATTTACTGCCAGGGGAAGTGGTTAAGGCCAGCAGTATAGCTGAGTTTAAAAGAGATTTGGACAAGTTTCTGGAAGATAGTTCCATTAGCAGCTATTAGCCAGATAGGATTGGAGAACAAAAGCCTTTACTGCCGGGAGCCTGGGGATGACCCACAGGGAATGGATAGCATGGTGATCTGTTGGGTGCCTATCCCAGGCCCCCGTGACTGTCCACAGTTGGAGGCAGGATGCTGGGCTCGATGGACCATTGGTCTGACCCAGTGTGGCACTTCTTATGTTCTTATGTACCTGGTGGTGAAGGGGGCCCTGGCAGAAGATGAAGGAAGTCCCATCTCCATCCTGATATTCACAGTCCCATCTCCATTAGGGATGTGCAAACAGAACTGAGTTCAGAAATTCAGTTCGGTTCAAAAATCGACTTCGGTTCAGTCGACCAAACTAGTCAATTCCAAACTTCCAAACCGAGTTCATACATTCAAAACCAGGTTTTTCTGCCTTCCGAACTGGTTTGGATTCGACTGAACAGTTGGAACAAATTCGAGTTCGGTTCTAAAGTTCGGTTCGGTCGACCAAACTATTCAAGTTTAGTCCGAATTCTGAACTTCCAAACCACGTTCGCACATCCCTAATCTCCATCATGGCAGGAAGATCAGAGGGCACTTCCACAAGAGCATCAAAGTTGGGTGCCTTTGAACACCGGCTGGTGCAAGATATAAACACCCGGTGGAACTGTGCCTTTGATATGGTGAAGTGGCTCCAGGAGCAGCATGGAGTCCTCCATGCCATTTCAGGGCTGGCTAGCATGGGGGTGGACCTGCCACCAGGCCAGGCACAGTGAATTATGTTTAGGAGGTGGTGTACATGCTACAGCCATTCGAGAATGCCACCATGACCTTCTGTGGTCAGACTGAACCAGGTCATTCCCATCATCCCCCTGCTGAAGGACAAATTGGCTGACTTTCTCCATCAGCCCAGAGAGAGGGGCAGGGGAGTACCGACCCATGCCAGAGGGGCCAGCCCTGACTACAAAGTTGACGGAGCAAATGGAGAAACACTTTGGCTCCATCCTACAATGGGAAGATTATGTTCTGGCCACCATGTCTAGCATGGCATTCCAGTTTGAAATCTTTATCATCATTGAAGCTGAGCCTAATAGAGTGGGAGCCTGTTTGGCCCCGGAGCTCTCGGCTTTCCACAAGAACTGTAAGACCTGGCTGTTCCACCAGGCTTTTGGAGTGGGAGAGGGGTAGGGTTGGCTTGGGGGAGAGGGGGTTGTGCTTTTCCCCCCTGCTTTTGTTTATTATGTTTTAAAATGTTTTAATTGTTTTATTTTATATTTTTATATTGTATTTTGTTATTGTTAGTTGCTCTGGGCTACCGTGAGGTAGGAAAAGCAGGATACAAATATGGTAAAATAAATAAATAAATAAACTTCTCAAGCTCTGCCCTCCACCTCTAACCATGCC
The DNA here is from genome assembly GCA_003113815.1 of Sphenodon punctatus. Lineage (NCBI taxonomy): Eukaryota > Metazoa > Chordata > Lepidosauria > Sphenodontia > Sphenodontidae > Sphenodon > Sphenodon punctatus. The sequence continues at coordinate 1,202,490 of QEPC01009399.1, read as the reverse complement.
ATGCTCTGAAGGGAAGGAGTTTGGAGAACCCTGGAGACATCAGTGCGGCAGCCAGTGATGGCTGAAGTCTCCACGCCGCTCTTCTCGGTGGCGCTTCTCTTTGCTGGGGTGAGTCAGAGGTGGCTCCTCCAGTGTTTTGTAGGCAAAAGTCATGGAAGTCACAGAAAAGGTGTAAAAGTCATGGTGAGGGGGGGAAAATTCACTACTAGCCGGGGGAAGGTCTGTCTCTTATACACATCTAGATGTGTATAAGAGACAGGAGTACCCAGTCCGAATACCCAGAAATTCAGAAATCAGCCTGAGTACCCAGAATTACTATTTGGTACAGCCCTAAAAGGGACTCTGTTGGTGTTTAGGAAAGACATACAACTGCATCAATGTACCTGTATGTCCTTACTAGAGGACATACTAGAGATCAATAAAAAGGTTCACCTATTAACAAGAAATGGAAATTGCATTTTCTTTTCAATTTTGCCAAAGGGTGAAATAATACAGGTTTTCTTTTCAGCAAGGTACATTTTTAAAATTACTGTAATACATGCTAATGAAAAATGTCCAAATCTTAGGCCACTTTTAAACAAGGTACTTAGAAGGGCCTCCGGAACCCCACATTCAAGGAGAAAGCTGCACGGGTAGTGTTTACACGCTTCCCATACTATCGGAAGTGATGTGCCTCCCATTCATGGCAACGGCAGAGGCTGGAGACGTGAAGCTTTGAAGAGATGACTTTCAAAGCATGCCTCTTCAAATCCCTGATCTCCAGCCACTGCTGCTGCTGAGAACAGGCAGCACGTCACTTCTGAGCATGAAAAAAATCCCCGCATGGCTTTCTTCTTGAATGCGTGGCTTCTAAACACCTCATTTAAAAATGGCCTCAGAGACTTAGTTTGAGCCAGATTATAGAGCCTGGTGTTCAACTGGAGTATATCAGTCAGTTTACATCAGACAAGGATCTGGTAAATAGACACCTGAATGGTTCACCATAGCTTACTAAACTTTGCCCGTATGTCTCGGACTCCAATCTCACCACTGCCATCCATGCATTTGTCACCTCAAGACTGGATTACTGTAATGCCCTCTACTTGGGGCTGCCCATAGTGATGGTCCAGAAATTACAGCTAGTGGAGAATGCAGTGCCGCAGCAGACCATCTCTTTATGGGGACGTGCTGCTGGGAGCATGTTACACCTGTGCTTTCAACTCTCCACTGGGTGCCTATAGGTTTCCAGGCCTGATTCAAGGTGCTGGTTTTGACCTCTAAAGTCCTAAATGGCCTGGGTCTTAGCTATCTGAGGGATCACCTCACTTCCTGGGCTCTGGGGCAGAGCCTGAAGTCATCAGGGGATGCCCTCCTTGAGGACCAACAGTATTACCAGGTGGGGACCAACAGGTGGGTGTTCTCAGTAGCCACACCAATCCTGTGGAACTCTCTCCCAGAGGATGTCCACCTCAGTCCAACTCATTTTACTTTTCGACATAAGTCAAACTGGGGAGGGTTAGGGGTGGGTGGAATTTATATATTTTTTTTTTGCACACTCTGGATGTTTTCAGACATGATGCTAACCCCAGTTTAACCACACTTGAACTTTTCTTATACATGTTGCAGGGCTGTATTGGTGCTCTATGCAGCCCTGCAACATGCATAAGAAAAGTTCAAGTGTGGTTAAACTGGGGTTAGCATCATGTCTGAAAACACCCTCTGTCTGCTCTTGTTGTATAGGTTTTTATATTGTTGTTTTTATTGTGGTTTTATGGTATTTAATGACGTGAGTTGCCCCGAACTGCTGGAGGCAGGATGGGGCGGGGTAGAAATAAGTGTAAATAAATAAATAAATAAATAAACAGTGCAACCTCATTATTTCGCTTGCATAGCACAAACTCAGTTATTACATTGCATGAAGCAACATATTTAATCAACAATAGAGTGCATTTTGCTTTTCAATTCAAATCAAATTGTGATCATTCGATGCATCCAAAGGGACACATGAATTAACCTCTCTTGTTATGTTGCAAATTTATTTATTTATTTATTTTACAGATTTATATCCCGCCCCTTCCTGCATTGCATCTCGGGGTTGCTAACAACAACAATAAAACATTAAAATTCATTTTAAATATAAATATAAATATAAAATACATCATATAAAACACATCATATAAAAACAGGGCTAGAAAACACATAAATAAATGGGCGGGGGATTAAAATCACCCCCCCCACCCTCCCTCCCAAAGGCCTGGGCAAACAGCCAGGTCTTACAGTTCCGCCGAAATGTCAAAAGGCTTGGGGCCAGGCGAGCTTCCTCCGGAAGGGAGTTCCACAGCCGCGGCCCTACCACCGAGAATGCCCGCTCCATCGTGGCCCCCCGCTTAACACGGGGGACCTCCAGGAGGGCACCCCCGGCAGACCGCAGGAGTCGTTCCGGGGCGCGAAGGGCGAGGCGGTCCCTAAGGTAAGAGGGGCCAAGGCCGTATAGGGCTTTATAGATCATTACTAGGACCTTGAACTTGGCCCGGCACACTATCGGCAGCCAGTGCAGCGCTCGGAGCACCGGTGTAATGTGCTCCCGGCGACCCGTCCCCGTAAGAAGACGAGCCGCCGCATTCTGCACCAGCTGCAGCCTCCGGGCCAAGAACAAGGGAAGCCCCACGTAGAGCGCGTTGCAGTAGTCGAGCCTCGAGGTGACGAAGGCATGGTTATAACATGAAGTGATAACTATTATATCATTGCTCCCAAGTACCACATGATAATAAGCTTGCACTATATTAAACTCTTCCAAATATCTCACACTTGCATGTCTTCTGAGACTAGTACTTTTGTTACTGTTTGGCAATTCTTATGGTTTGTTACAGCCCACAGGGCTCAAACTGAGGCCTTCCGGCTCTGGCGCCTTACCTTGTGAGCCATCTGGGAGCAGCTTTGTGCTTCAGTCGTGACATACAAATTCCCAAGTATGACAGAAGCCTGGCCGACAGAGTTATTTAACTTCCAGGTTTCCCCCTTGAGTTTGTCAGTTTAGGAGATCAAGGTGTAGCCCCTTAGCCTTCGTGTTGCTTGGCTCATCCCTTTTTCTGCACCCGAGTCCTTGTTACTTTCAGCCACTCCTGCACTCCAGCCAAATCCAGACTGGTGCCCTGGGTTTGGCTGGCTCTCTCTGGGATGTTCTGAAGGACTGTAAGCAGGGCTGCCTTTGAGGAAGGTGGTGTGGTACTGCAAGCGGAAATGCCCTGGCGTGAACTCATCCTGCTCCACTTCCACATCAGGTGGAGATGGACCGGCCAGCCCAGGGATGAAGTAGGCTGATACTGCTGCCCCTGGAACTGCAGTTCATCTCTTTATACCCTCTGTCTGTTTACACCCTGGAGTCAGGTAATCACAGCATGACTGAGAAGACTTGATTTAAACTATAAAGATTAGACTCTTGTATTCCAGTTCCCAGTCCAGTTTCCTCTGGAACCTGGGGCCTGGTTTCTTCTGTTCTCTGTGTGTAGCATTAGGGATGGGAATTACAGATTGGGTTAGAACTGAATCAACCCAAAAATGGATGAGTTGGTTCTCTGAAAATTTCGGTTCTCGATTTGGATTTAGGCAATTGCACTGATTTTTTTTTACCCTCCCCCCACCCATTTGTTTAAAGTGAAAATTTACCGCAGAGTCCCATCCCTATGCAGTATTCTAAAAGCACTTGACAACACTATAGTCTATCCCCTTGGTGCTAGAACCAACAGAGAAGTTTGGGGAGAAACCCATAATAAAGAAATGCCAAAGTGACTGAATTACTGAAATGAAGTGAACAAAAATAGCAAAGGTTTCTGTGCTGAATGTTTATTCAGATATGCAAATAGTCTTCGCAAATATTAAATCTGCTTTCCAATTCACTTCAACTAAGCCCCAGCAGAAATCCCACTAAAGTGAACAGGACGCATACCAGAAAAGTAGAGCCAGGAGACTGAGCTGCCTGCTCTAAATTCTTAGCAAAACCTGCATGTAGATGATTTTCAGATATTTTCTGTATTCACGAACAATATTTTGCTTGGAAACAATACGAAACCGCTCTTTTTATGAAAGGTTATACTCTGATTATGATTATATGGAACAGCCACTCTGGTTGGTTCGTTAAGCCCAATATCCTATCTCTGACAGTGGGCAGTACTTGATGCTTCAGAGCAAGTACACAAGAGACAGGACATTTATGGAAGAATACATCTTCTGGTGCTCAATCCTAGCTTCCAGCAATCAGACATTTAAGGACACCCTGCCTCCTCTCCTTCAAATCCCTCCTCAAAACCCACCTCTTCCTCGCCGCTTTTCCTGACGCCTGTTAGAACTTTCCTCTCAATATTTATTGTCTGTCCTCTCCGCAGACTCCTGCCTAACTGCAACCAAGCCAAGCACGTGCACCTGAGACCCGCTTGAATGTTATTTATCCCTTGTCTCTCCCTATGTCCCCACTCCTTGTCTCCCCCCTCCGTGTCTACTAGATTGTAAGCATAGGCAGGGACCACGTCTATCTCATTATTCTGTAAAGCACCAGGTACATAGCAGGTGCTATACAAATGCTTATAATAATAATAATAATTAATAATAATAATTAATAATTTGTATTATTATTATTAATTATGTCCCCTGATCATCTTGGTTACTAGGCATCAATGGATCTATATTCCATAAGTATATCTATTTCAATTTATAGATATTAGTGACATTGGGATAACACCGGACCAAAAATACACACACACACACACACACATGCCTGTAACTGAGTGAGTTTCTTTTTTAAGCAGCTACAGCTGGAATTCTCCTTAGAGGGGGAGTATGAAATGGCAGATGAAGCAGCACTTGTGGAGGGAGAGAGAACGGCAGGAAATGGATCAGATGTCAGAGGAAAAGAGGCCATGAGGAAAACTGAAACCTGAGAATCAAAGATAAATTCTTGACTACAGGGGAAGGAACTGGTTAACCTGTTTTGTGTTTTGAAGGACACTGGAAGGGTTAAGGGACTCTGTTTCTGACTTTGAAGAAGTTCTGGGGATGAAAAGAGACTGGCTACTTGGTTGGTGGCTTTGAAGGACTGTTTTGTTTGCTTTGAAAAACCCTGAGGAAAAGTAGACTGGATGGATTAAACCAGGTTATGGCTTGGGCCTGTGTAGACGATGCAGGCCTACTCCTGAATACTTGAATAGCATACATAGTCCATTTGAAAGACAATTCAAAAGATATTTATCTATTGCCGAATAATGTTCAGACTAGGGCTGAAACGAGATAAGACTCCTCCCATGAAGTGAATCTCACCATACTCGAGAAGGAGGTATGAGAGACCTTGCATGATCTTGCCCCCCCCCCCCGAGGTATCACCAAGATCTTGCTGAGGGTGCAGGAAAGCAAGGAGGTCAGGCAGAGGGCCTCAGCTGAGTAGGGGGCAAAAACCTTCCCCATGGCCACCCTTGGTCACTGTACATCTCCCTTCCCTGTCCAGGATGGGAAATTCTGGAAAGGGACTTGGGAGAGGGTTTGAGGGTCTAGCAGGGGGATGTTTCATGGGGGAGTACTTATCCTCCATCCTTACCCTCTGTAAAGTGTCCTGTGAAGCACAGTCTCTTCCCAGGCTGGTAAGTTTGCAATTTAAAAAACAAAACAAAAAAACAACTGGGCATGGACAAAAAGGCACGAATCGTCCCTTCTGGGCATGCTCAGCTCTTCTCAAAGATGGCGCTAGAAGTATCAACACATTGCAAGTGCTATCTTGGATGTGGGCTGCCAGTTCTCAGCATGACCAGAAGTTCTCAGTATGCTTAGAACAGGGCACCCTTTTCAAAAATTGTGCTTGCAGTAGTTGATGCTGCCAGTACCATCTTTTCAACGAGAGCTGAGCATGCCCAGAAGGGATGATTCAGGCCTTTCTGTCCATGCCCTGTTCATTTTTTTTAGTTGCAAACTTTATTGCAACCTGCAAAGAGGCTGCACTACATGGGACCTCCTCTGGAGGGTAAGTACCCCACCCCTGACCTCCCACTAGGCCCCCCGCTAGGCTCCCAATCCACCTCCCAGGCCAGGACCCTGCCAAGAATTTCCCGGGCAGGGAAGGGAAATGGGCGAGGCCTGAGGGTGGCCGGGGGCAAGCCCGGACCCCTTACCTGCCCGTCCTGCTTGGCCCATGCCCAGTCTTATGAATCTCACCCATTCTCTTTGAGAATGGGGGATTTTCTTGCCTCATCTCATTTAGGGAACAAGATGGTGAAAACCCCATTCTCATCGAGAACTAGCGAGAGCCGAGAATTGAGTTTCAGCTCTAGTTCAGACAAGAAGCATATTTTTTTTAGAAGAATAAAAGGAAAAAAAAAGGAAAAAATGGAGGGAATCTTACTTTCCAAGGGCAAAGCATTCTAGTTTCAGTGATGAACCTTTTGCTGCATGTGTTGTTTCCAGAAAACGTACTTCAATCTTTGGTTCATACTCCCCCATCACACCTGTTGAACATCAAAACAGTCATTACTTTAGTTGTGTCTCAGATATGTCTAGTACAACAGAATTTCATTGTGAAATCTAAGGACAACACTCTTTGTCAAGGTAAAACCATACCTTCTACCCATGGAAATCAACAAGTGTTTTCCAATGACAAACTGGATGAGTGGGGAAGGGGGTACAAAATTGGCTGGGTTTTTACCTCCTATGGGACTAGCACAAGACTTATGTTCCACTTCACAGGGTGATGCCTACCAAAGTCACCCTAGAGGACCTCCCCCTCTGAGAATACAGAACAACAGCATTCAGAGCATTAAGCAAATTTCTTTCAATCCTCTAAATCGGACTAGTTAATGGACATGAAAAGAGCTAGGTGAGGTCAGGCCTGCTGAAAACTGAACACTATTAGAAATATGGACCATATGGACAAATCGCTGAACCTTGGATGACCATAGAGTCTACTCTAAGTGGGGTTTTTTGGGGGTATTTATGTTCACAGAGATGGGCTGGCCATACAATATGTCACACTTTTTCGTGCCTCCCTCCCTTGCTTGTCTTAGGGGGTTGTTTCAGGGCCTCTAGATATTAATGGAAGGATTCCCATTAGATTGAGATTTGCACCTAATGTATTTTTATTGTATCTCTTCCTACTGACATCTTAAAAACTGGGAGATGATAAATGTCTGAGCAATACGGAAGGAAGGCAGGATGTGGGCCTGAAGAACTGGACAAAGAAGTGCACTTAGCCATATTTGTGTAAAATCAACAGACCCCTAAGCTATTAATCTACAAATCTGGTAGTTAGAGCTGAAATTAATATATTTCTTTTTTTAAAAAATGATATATTTGATGACATCACCCATTTTGGCTGAATAAACTGTATGACTATTGGTTTCGACATTATTCTTTGTCTTTGCTTCAACTTCACTTGTTTTGGATATCAATTTTGGATAGTTTGATTCAGATTTTGGGTCAGAAACAGATGAAATGAATAAAGTATCCAAAATGAAATATCTGAAATCCAATATAGAAGAGTTTAATTTCACTTATGAGTATTTATAGAATCAAACTGGAAAGGCACCTCAAGAGTCATTAAGTCGAGCGCCCTACTCCAGGGTAGAATATAGTTTGCCTAAAGCATATTAACCAGATGGTTATTCAGCCAAGTTCTGAAAACATCCAAGAAAGGAGATTCTACAACTTCCCTTGCAAACTTATATTATTGCCTGACAGTTCTTCCCAAAAGGAATTTTTCCTAATGTCCAGCTAAAATCTACATTGCTGCAATTTAAGTCCATTGCCTCTTGTTCTACCTTCTGTGAGAGTGGGGAACAAATGTTCATACGCACAAATGCATGGACTTGCACAGAAAAAAGATCATGGACAAGAGCATGAATTCTACTATTGGCACTCACTTCTCACTCTATTTCTGACCTATTTGTCCTTGTATTAAAAGGAAACCTTTGCAACACCTTTAAAGGGTGAGCCTGGGAACAAAAATAAATGCATAGCTCTACTAGATATAAAGAACAATGGACTCAATTTGGATATGGGATTCACAAGCCATTACAGAAACTGATAAGTCTAATGACTGTCTACAGCTACAGAAAGCTTTAAGTTGATTTTTTATCAGTCGCTCTTAGGCTGCTTGCCCACATTACCTTGCCTGGTGAAAATCCTGGCGTGGGATTTCCCAGCTAGGAATCTTATGTTTTTCTCTGAATGTGGGCATGGGGGTAAAAATGCCATCAGTTGGGTCCTGCTTCATTTTCTCTTATGAATGACAGGGCTGGATATTGAGTCCTGTCATTTTTAAGAGATAATGCTGCAATTCCGTACTGGGAGTTTGCTGGGCCTGGTAAGATGGGCAAGCAGCCTTACTCTTCCCACCTACTTGTATTACACTTTTTTGAAGTGCAGACCTCCTACCTAGATCTCATTCTCACCTTCTCATCCCATCCCTTTGTCACTGGGTGATTTCAGACGTTACGTGAACACGGTGAACCACGGTGAATACCCAC
>QEPC01009399.1:1163594-1192837 GCA_003113815.1 Sphenodon punctatus | reverse complement strand
CCCCCCCCCGCTACAAGCATCTCGAGGCTGCTAACAACATTTTAAAACATATAATAAAATCCATTTAAATTGACATTGTTAACCCCATAGTTAAAATAACCCAACACAAAAACAATAAAACCCCACCCTAACCCAACCTATCCATCCAATCTCCCTCATCAAAGGCCGCCCGGAACATCCCTGATCGCGTGGTGAATGAGATTCCCCCCCCCCATGATGAAGGGGACAGTAATGTCTGTCCCCTGACCACGGGCCGGAATCTGCGGTGGGATTCTGGCCCATGGTCAATGCCAGGGGGGTGGCTGGGCACTGCGGCTGCATTGGCCACAGCGCCCTCCCATCTCCTGGTGGGTGGGTGGCCGGGACAGCATGGGGGGGCAGGGCTGTGCAGTCGCATGTTGTGCCACCCCGCCCCCTCCCCGGATTCCTCGCCGGGATTGTCCACCATGTCTGTTAGCCCGTGATGAGGAGGCCCCAGCGGGGAATCAATGGGTTGTTTCCATGCCGGGGCCAACTGGCCCCATCACATCTGAAAATACCCACTGTCTAGGAAAGAGAGGAGGTCAGCGGCAAGGCAGACCTCTAATGGGAGGGAATTCCACAGTCATGGTGCAGCCACCGAGAATGTCCTCCTCAATGTCAACACCCAGGAAACTGGGGGGACCTCAAGGAGGTCACCCTCGACCGACTGCAGAGGTCGATCCAAGATCCAGAGAGTGAAGCAGTTGTGCGGGTAGGTGTCGCCCACAGGCCATTTAGGGCTTTAAAAGTCAGAACATTTACATCAATAAAGCCTATTCCCTACATTATTGCTCTATAATTCCCCATCACCTTTCATTTAATTTACACACTGCAATATTTTGTTGCTCTTTACCAGAGTACTTTGAAAACAATATGAAGGCTCAGTGAGTGTTTAAAAATATGACAGTGACCTACTTAGGCTCACTTGGAATTGGTTTGACCCACAGACCACCAATCTGGGTGAAATCCTGATGTTTGTCCCGGAGTGCTTCCTGGTGTGTTGGCATCTAGCCAGGGCTATGATCCCAGAGACCTTGGGGATCATTTAGAGGTGTGCACCAGAGGCCCATGCAGTTTTTTGCTTTCATTTTTTGTTTTAGTTATTTAAATCAGTCACGTTTGTTTTCATAAATATCAAATTTTCAATTTCGTTCTTGTTTTCATTTTCATTTTTCATTGATTTCAATGGAAAACACATTTTTGGCTGTAACCTTTTTGGTTATCATCCTATTTGACTGTAACCTGGAGGGTTTCTGCCATCTATGGAAGGCATTAGGTGTTCTAAGTTTCAAAAAGATTGGCTAAAGGAATCGAATTTTATAAGCAGTTGAAATATATTATTTTGCAAAAATATTCATATACATTGTTAGCTGTAACTTCTTTGACTCACACTTAATGTAGATGAAACTTAGTAAGTTTATACCCCTTCCCATATGTACTATTTCTTCCAACTTTCAGAAGTATTGGATAAAGGGTCCTGGTGGTATAAGGAATTAATTTATTAATTTATTTCTGACACTAACATCTTTGTAGTCAAACCACTGTACACGAAATTTGGCAGGGCTGTATAGCACTATTTCTTGATCATTGCTGCCAAATATTAGAAAGATGTGATAAAGGGTCCCAATTTTATAAGCCTGAACAGCATATGCAGAGAATGATCCTATGCAAGGGATTCTCTTACGTGTCACTATGGTATAAGATCGGTTTGTGATGCCAATTGGCCAGCAGAAATGTCAACCAAATATCCTCATTCTGTGCTGTGACCATCCCAACATCTCTCCCCCACTTGTTACAGGGAAGTCAGAAGCATCTGTTTATGAAAGAGCCAATAGAGATTCTCTTATGTCCTCTGTCACAGTGCTGAAGGATGTGATTGTGATGATAATTGGACAGCCTAAATGTGTAAAACATGTCTTCTGATTGCTGGGATGCTATCCCCAAAGTCCCCGTTATGTCCCTTCTATGCTTACCTCATGATCACCCCCTATGCCTGCCTCAAAAACTGCTGATTGTAAAGCTGGAAGCAGGCAGTAATTGGCCAGTGAATGTGTCTGTCAGTCATTTGGGTTGCTCCACATCCTCCCTCCTACATTCTCTCTCCCCCTGCCATGCCAGGTGCCTGCCACTGAATGGCACTGAATGTGCTGTTATTTAACTGAATAATGGTCTTCAAGGGGACAACATCAATTGCTTATAAAATTAGTTCCCTTTATCAAATTGTCCTGTATTTTGGAAGAGATGACAGGGAAAGTATGCTCTACTTCATGCCAAATGTCTTGTAAACAGGATGGAATATTAAAATGTTATAGCTGGAAAGAAATGTATTTTTATGTTCATTTCTTCTACCATCAAAACTCTTTGTCCAATCTTTCTGGAAATTGGCAGGAGTGTTAAGCTTCTGCAGGGACATAAAATGTACAGGTTTCATGAAAACTGAATTGAAAATAAAGAAGTTTTAGCCATGAATGTGGATGGAGATTTTCTTTAAATCACAACATTCAATCTTCTAAAATAGGTTTCCTTTATCTAATCTTTTCAAAAATTGGTACACACAGTGCCCACCACTGGGGGTACAATCTCCCCAAGTGTCATCATCATTGAATAAGAATAAAAAAAGGTTATAGACAGAAATAAATTTTTTCCCTTTATTTCAAAAATAAAAAGTCATTTTCTTTCTTCTTTCATTATTATTATTATTATTTGTTGTTTTTGTTATTGCAATATTGATAATGAAAATTACAAATTTTGTTATTGTTATTGTAATGACAAAAATGACATGCACACCCCTAGATCATAGTCTGGCCTAGCCAGCAACATGCCTGGGAAACAGCTCACCTGACCGGGCCAGAGCAGGGTATCAGGTATGCTCCGACTCTGTTCCCAGCCCAGCCTGGAGTGGTCACCATGACCAGCCACCACTGGGTGCCATGGCTTCCCATTATGGGGGGGATGAGTGCTGGGTGCACCAGCTGGCCATTCATGTTCCCCTCCCTGAATGTTTGTCCCGAGGCCAGACCCGATCCTGACCCGGTTCCCAGTGGCTTCCTGGTCTGGAACAGTTTTCGATAGCGGTGCTCTGTCCTCCCTTGTCTTGTCACCTTCAATTTAGGTGAGCAATCCCATCAAAAACTTTGCTAATATGTTTCCCAGTTATACATTTCCCTCTGTGAATGTTTAATTAAACAATTGACACAGGTTGGGGGTTTGTTTTTTTTCCCCTCACTTCAGTGTCTCACTCTCTTTCGTGCTAGCTCTCTGGATCTTCTGTGTGAACAACAACTTCAATATAAGCAATTCTGTCACATTCAAATCAGAACACAAGCATTCCTGGGAAGAATAAAACCCACATGAAAAGGTATCATTCATTTCAGTTCATCTTTCTTTCAACCGCGGAGAACTTTGACTTGCTTTATCTGCATTTGCTTATTAACCAATATTTCAACCTCTGTCTTCATTGTAACAACCAAAGGCCATACCCCAAACCTGTTGAAGTTAATAAGAGCTATTGAACCTGCTGAGGAAATCTGAAAACTTGTCTATAGAGGTTAGGTTACTCCCTCCTCATTAATAAATGACATGAAAGTCAAACAAATGATTTTAATTAGTTTTGAGGCATTTCCCCCAGGTAATTTCATGAAGAGAATTTAAGAGCTTTACCATAACTTCGGAGCACGAGTGGAGTGGGCGGACCCTGTACGCTTTGATCCGCTTCTGTATTTGTTACAACGCAGGTGTAGTTTCCCACATCAGATGGTGCTACTTTGGCAATGTATAGATTTCCTGTCTCTTGTGACACAAATCGACGACTTTCCTCCTGAACATATAAGGGGTTATCATTGAAGATCCAAGCATAGGATAAATCTGTAAAACATCAAATACTCATCACGTATTCTTTCCATTGTAACTCTACTCTGTATTAGCACCTGATTGAAACACCGCCAGATCCACTCAGTCTAAATTAATCATTTAGAGTAAGCAGATTGTCTCAGATGAAACAATCATTGTGGATAACATTTGTTGTAAAACTTCAACCAAAGCCTTTTGGAGTTTCGCAAAATTTTGGATAACTTTCTGGTCCTGTAAATTTTCATCTGTGGAGGCCAATCCAATGTGCACCATGTGATTATTGTGCATAAATCATGTGCAGCATTGAGTGCATGCATGCACTATGCATGCACTGTCATGTGCACAACACTCATGAAGCTTATATTGGCCTTCTACTGCCAAATTATTTCTTCTCTTCAACCAGAAGTGCTGAAATGCCAGGAGAAATGTTTGAGTAAGGAGTTGTTTTTTACAATGCTCTGTGACAAATATCTGGCAGACCAATTGTCCTTCACAAGTGCTTATATCTGCTGTAGAAATTTATACTGGCTATATGAAGTTTCCTGGAAACAAGTTTATTTCTATCCCATCTCTCTAGAAATCTATCTCACCCTATCACTAAGGTATCAGTGGGCGTCTTTAGACATAACAAAGATCGGGTGTCAAAACCCCTAAGCACGTGTTTGGCCATTGTGTGTAAGTACCATAACAATCCCAACACCAGCATTGCATCAGAAGGTCAATTTGCATGTTCCGACTGAACATGTGGCCAACATTGTGTCTAACGGTATTGTGTGGCCTGTTAGTAGGTACAACACGGGGAATGAGGTGGTAGTGCGTGCGTGCTGAGATCAGGCAGTGAGCAAAACACTGATTTGCCCCAAGATGGACTGTGTGTCTAAGCAGCGCCACATGGTGAACACAGGGCCAAACCGGTGTTCATATCAATGTCAAATCATACATTCAGACACCCGTTGACGTTATGTCTAAATACACCCATTGTCTCGATGAATTAAAATAATAATAATCAATTTCTCCCTTTACTGCCACCCCTCAAGAGAAATAGAATATTTCATAGCCGTCTTGTTAGTTTGCTTGCTGATGGATGTGTGGGGGTTCATTTTGATAGTTAGAACTAAGTGGTTAGTTCCATGACCCTTAAGTGTTTTGGGAGCAAGTTCCAGAAATCGAGCTCATTTGAATGCTCTGTCTCCAGATGTTTCCCTTAGTGGACAATGTTTTAATTATTCTGGCAGGTAGATGTGGTGGGAGGTAACAGTCAAGAGTGTAATAGGGCTCCAAGTAGGAAGGGGCAGTGCCCTGTAAACTGGCAGTCATGGTTCCTACCCTGACCCACAACCTTTATTCTTCCCTCACTTCCAGGAGTATGCAGAAAGCACATCATTAATTTATGTTTTTGTTTCCGAAAGCACCTTCATTTTGGGGGGAGGGGTGTTTTTAAAGGACTCTACCATTTTCGTTGTTTATTTAATTGTTTTATTTCATTAAAAATAATAAGAAGAACATTACTGAGCATGCACAAAATGGCGGTTAGGGCCCTTTTGTGCATGTGCATCCCTTTTCCAAAATGATGTCGACACTGCCGGCACCATTTTGGAAAAGGGAGTGCACGTGAAGAATGCCTCTGGTAGACATTTTGCGCATGCATGATGATTTTTTATTTTTTAAATTGTTTTTAATAAAATAAAACAAAAAATAAAAAATGAAAATGAATGAAAACAAATGGATGTCATTGGCTTATTCATTCATTTTTGTTACGTTAGTTACGAAAATGAATGGGGCTCCATTAGCTTACATAATCAGTCAAAATATATGAAATTGTACACCCTTACTCTTCTTCCTTCTACTTTTCCCATACTTTCCCTATTCCCCCCATTCCTAAATCCTTCTGCTGGTGCTTCCGCCACTCCTGATAGTAAGCAGTGGTTCTTGTGCCTTTGCCAGAGGTCCAGTGCTGACTACTTTGGCTGTTGCTCCTACCCATTTCCAAAAATGAGAGTAGAGGAGCAGCTAATCGAAAATGGTGGCAGTGCTACCCACTTCCATTAGCTTGAATTATGATTGTTGCAGCCAATCAGAATTCATGTTACTGGAAGAAAATAGAGCTACTATTGTTTGGAAGCCTCTTCCAAATGTCAGGCAGAGCTGGGAGTGGAAAAAGGGGATTTTGGCAGTGATACCATAAAAAATTATGGTAAGCAACTTCCTGTCTAAAGAAAATCCAGCAGAAAATCTTCCCTGCACTTCCCCCTCATGACATATATGGGGAGAATATGGTTGCTGTGTCGGTCCCAAATGTAAAAGATGGAGACCAAATAGTTTAAATTATATCTTTTTTTGGATCAGCTTCTGTTGGTGACAATGTGAAAGCTATCAGGTCACACAGGGCCCTTCCTCAGGCATATAGGAAGGGCCCTTCCTCAGGCATATAGCCTGCACTTCCCTCTCATGACATATGTAGTCTGAGAAAGGGTCCTGTGCGGCCTGAATGCTTTCGCATTCTCACCTACAGAAGTTAGACCTATATGGACGCAGTCATGGAAAGAATGTTGTGTTCTCAAGGTGGGTTTTGAAGAAAGACTTTGAGCAATGTTCCCTATTAGTGGTGATACTGAGTAGGGGTATGGAATTTGTATCATTTTAATTAGTTACAAACATGAATGGAGCCCCATTCGTTTTTGTTACTAAGGTAGCAAAAACTAATGAATACTCAAATGACATTTGTTTGATTTCATTCATCTTTATCTTTTTAGTAATTATCAATTATTATTTGCTATACATACACAAAATGGCTGCCTGAGCCATTCTGCACATGAGCAGTGATTTTTAAAATTATTATTTTTATAAAATAAAACAAAAAAATAAACAAAACCTAACAGGTCAAGACAAAGGGGTTTGTAAACAGAAACTAAATCTAAAATGAAAACAAATGATGTTCCATCTGCAAACCCCTAATATTGAGGGTCTCAGAAGACGTACTGTGCTGTGGCTGTTTTGAAAAACAGTTTCTGTCACCCATTGGCTGAGAAAAAATATGTTCTGTTCATCATATTAGATTTTAATCTTACAGTCAAGGTTCCCGTTACAGCGCCCTCTGCTTTTAAACTGTCTCTAAGATTGCTACCATCTGTGAGAAAGGAGATCAGGAAGAGAGCTGTATTCTTGTTTCCTCTGGCATCTACGGAAAGAAAATGGGGCACCTAGTTTTGTCCTTCATTAATTTGTTCTTTATGGAAAAAAAAAAGAAGGGTCTGTTTTACCCATGTAGAGCTGAAGCAAGTACCCACAAACAAGGTTATACTTGTCAAATTTCCTGTACTTGAACTGAACCACACATTTTTGGGTACTTTTTAGTACCAAAACTGGTTTTCAATCATATACCTCAAATACTGATAATCTGGTATGTCAGAATACCAGCTTTATACCGATCTTTAGACTTTTTGTCCCCAATTTTGGGGAATTCAGGGATATTAGTTCAGGTTTCGGGGTAATTTGGGGTACTTGAAAAGTCAATAGCACCAAACACTCAAGGTCATATGATGACTATGTCTTGATGTGTAGCACTGCCCACAGACCTGATCAACTGGTGGTGATTCAATCAACTGCTTAATTAAACCAGGACTTCCTGTTGGCATAGAGCAGAAGAACCATGATTAGTCTATTCACCATTCTACATGGAATGCACTTTCAATTACAACAACCACCAAGCTCTACTTTGCAACATGCTGAACAAGACCTGGATAAGTAGATTAAATACTATTGTCTGTTGCTTTGGTGACATTACTGGTCACACGGCACCATTACAGCAGTGATAACCATCATACCTCTGGCTATGAGCTCCTTCTGGCCTTCTCTTAAATCACATGAGAGAAAGTTGATTCATATTAGTGCTTAATCTCGGTATTCGATATTACTTGGTTGTTACTGAGTATCTCAGTATTTGACTTGGTTTTACCAAGTACCGAGTCACTGGGGAAACAGCCTGGTACTCAGTATTCGGTCCAATACTCAGATCAACATACGGAACTTTTCCTGCCTCTACTTAAGGTGATTCAGTACTCAGTATTTGGGAAATACTTGCTGCTCATTTTTATTTTACCAAGTATTTTGCCAAGTACCAAGTACCGAGTATTTGACCGAGTTTCCAAGGACTGGCCAAACACTCAGAGCCATTCTTCGGAAACTCAGAAATATCCACAAATACAATTTTTACTATTCGTTTTAGCCTTTAATTGATATGTTGGCTTATTATCAGATTCCCAAAATCTGATAAACTCATATGGATAACGTTAGGGTAAATAATATCCTTAAATTTTAACAAGAAAATGATGAACATGAACTTAGTTAAATGAATTAGTTCCCTCCTAATCTTCTTCATTTGCTTCCATACATTCCACAGTTCTAGTTTGCCTCTTCTATCATCCCCCTGCTGTTCTCAGGCTCCTCTCTGTGCCTTTCCTCACCCCTCCTGGCCACTTGCTACCCTGCCATTTCATAGCCTTCTATCTCCTTCTGCACAGCCATTCCTTTCCCTGAACTTTGACAGCTGATTGGGAAGCCCTTTATATCATGCTCCAGCAGTGGCAGGAGGAGCATGAAAATTGTATTTTTAATAAAACACAGTAAATCAGAAGTTTCAAAATCTAGCCGTTTAGCTTTTTCTTAATTAAATGTATAATTCATGAGCTAAGAGCGCTCTGCCAGCAGATTCATTTTTAAACATTTCCTCCCCCTCCTTCATCATCAATGCCACTTTAAAAAATGTTATTTATGTTTCAGTTACAACATCAGTATGGTATGATAATGAGTTTGTAAATGCCAGTAGTTCTGGGGAATTTTACGTTGTCATCCCAGAATATTATGCAACTATAATTAGAAAGAGCGTGACTCAGAGAATCTGTCATAGGCACTTGCCTTACTTGGTTAAACTCTACTGAAGACTCTCTTATGTGCCTTGACATTAAGCTGGGCTTGAAGAGTAAAGAAAACTTGATCAGGTGTTTGTTGGACAGTAAGAATGCGCAGGTAGTGTAAATCAGTGTGGAGGCAATAAGTGGATTAGGATAAGGTGTAATGGGATTCAGCCTGTGCACCAAAGCAGTGGGAGGGATGGGAGTATGCAAGTTCATGGGATTTTTTGCACTTTATCTTTATTTATTTATTTATTTATTTGATTGATTGATTGATTGATTGATTGATTGATTGATTGATTAAATGTATGCCCCCATCTTTCCCCTAAGGCACAGGACAGTTTACAATGTATAAAGACATGTAAAAAGATATAAAACTTCCTTAAATATCCCACCCCCACCCCTATAGGCCCCCACCTAACGCTGCCTCTCCCTGACAAATGCGTGGCCAAACAAAAAAGCTCCTACATTGTTTTATGGAAAATGAGCAGCCTTGAGCTTAGACAAATCTCTACGGGAGTTCCATAACTGCAGGGCAGCCACCAAGAACTTCATTTGTAACTACCTCACTGCTAGCTGGTAAAATAATCTCATAACATCTGACAATCTGACTCAGATTGTCCATCCACAGAAGGGAATGGAAAAATTACACCTCTGATTAATTACAATTACATATAAGGCAGCAGGTGGTTAAGCACACCTAGTCCTGGTATTAGGAGACTTGGGTTCACTGTTGACAATGAACGCTATCCCATGCCCTGCAGTTACCATGCATGTGGTTTCCGTGGGAGACAATGTGCCCGCAATGAGTATCTGTGCAGTTTGCCTATAGAATGTCATTGTTTTCTGTTTTAGCATGGAACAGTCAGAGTCCACACTAAAAACGGAGGCAGTCTTCAGGTAAAACTGTGGTTTATATGAAAATAGGACCATTGCAGAGAGAAATTCTATACAGGAATCTCATCAGATTTCACATGGAAAGTGCGCGCTCAATAGGGATGGGTGAAAACGGTTCGTAAGTTCGGAGTTTGGACCGAACTCAACCAGTTCGGTTGACTGAACCCAACTTCCGAAGCAAACTCAATTTTCGAACCGAACCGAATTTCCAAACTTGGCTCTGTTAGCCCATCCCTAAAAGATATTCCATTTATTTCAATGGGGTTTGAATTTCTGAACTTTGTTTGTAAGTTCGGATTTCGGAACGAACTCAAATAGTTCGGTCGACCGAACCAAACTTCCGAACTGAACTGAATTTCCGAACTGAACCAAACCAAATTTCCAAACTTGGTTCTGTTCCCCCATCCCTAACGCTCAATGGGGAATTGTGGGAAGGAAAAATACCACTTTCCCCCATCAGCTGGTTTTTCCCTTTGCTTTAACGTTTGTTTCCCCTTCTACTTTTTTAACATGGATCTGCACCTTTTGTCAGACATTAATCCCAGGGTTCAGACCACTTCCACCAAGGTTACTTGTTGGCCTGATGAGGGAAGAAGGAGATGGAATAATGGCTCAAGTAGGGGTTCAAATGCCCCAAAGTTAGTAATTAGGGTTTACTATTTGAGGAAACGCCACTGAAGGTAATCAGTAGGGTTGAAATGATATTTCGTCCTCCTTGAACATCTCATCAACAATAGTTTTCTCGATAAGATTTTCTCATCTCAAGAATCTCGTGAAAGTCTCCTGTTCTTGCAAGATGCTCGTAAGATTTGCACGAACCTAAAAATAACAAAAGAATGGTCTGCACATACGCAAAGATGGCCACCAAGGCCATTCTTCACATGTGCAGTCATTTTGTGCATGCACAGAACATTTGGGGTGTATTTTTAAAATTCTTGAGAATCTTGTGAGAATTTCATAAGATCTTGCCAGAGTTGTGAGGTTCTCACAAGATTCTCATGAGAATGAATTTCATTTTTGTTTCAGGTCCCTATGACATCCCAGAGTCCTTCTGTTAGTTATTGTTGCGTGACTCTGCACACCTTTCTTCTCCTGGTGGAGAACTGTACATTGGGGTATGCTTCATTCATGTAACACTGCAGTGATGTAAGGAGTAGACCTGAAATGAGAATGAAATTCATTCTCACAAGCATCTCATGAAAATCTTGCTGCCCTGGTGAGATCCCATGAGATTCTCGCAAGATTCTTGAGAATCTCAAAAATACCCCCCACCCCCCAAATTGTCTTTGTATGCGCAAAATGGCTGTGCTTTTGCAGAACAGCCCTGGCAGTCATTTTTGTGCACGCACAGACCATTTGGGGCTATTTTGGGGTTCTTGAGAATCTCGTGTGAACGTCCGATTCTCACAAGATTCTCAAAACGAGAAAATCTCGTTGAGGAGCCGATTCTCTACAAGATTTTCGAGAAGGGCAAGATCTTGTTTCAGTGAGATGGTATCTCAGAAGGAAAAGTATTCATGTAAATGCTCCTGAAAAGAGACCTCTACTTCAGACAGATACTACTCCCCAGAGTGACTATATCTCATGGCAGCATTTTCTGGAAACATGTGGTAGACACAGCCTTGTTCAGGGATATAGTTACATTGGAATGGAATGGAATACACCTCTTCTCCCTGCCCTCATGCCACCCCACATGAGATGCACACAAATTCTGCATGCATTGTGGTCCCTAATGCAGATGCACTTGTTACACGTTGCTTACTTTAATAGACAGAAGTTATTCACCTATATTTGAATATGTGAGTATCATTGTGAAAGCCTGACATGCTCATATACATGTCATCACTTATTTATATCAATCTATTTCAAAATCCATTCCAAATGGGTCTTGTCCTTGACTGGTCAGAGTAGTATGAGTATTTAGTCTAGGGCTGAAACTCGGTCTCCGGAAAACTTTGGAATTCAATGAAGACTATGATATTAGGTTCCTAAAGGCTGAATTCCAAAGTTCTGAGGACCAAGGCCGTTATTTGGAAAACTTCAGAAAATGCTACCGGGAGGGTGGTGGGGAGGGCTTGTGGACAGTTGAGTTTCTTCTGGAAATGAAACTTAGTGCTATATTTGGTAGAAGGGGGGTATGGGAGGGGAAAGTTGAGTGATGGTAAGCCAGATGGCAAGTTTTCATTGGCTAGCCAAGCCAGATGGCAAGCTTTTGATTAGCTGGCAGGGCAAAATAAAAGTGGCTGCAGCCATTTTGTTCATTCTCTTTGGTGAATTGGACTGTGTGCTACAGTGCTGCTGGGTCTGTAAGATCCCATGAGGCCAGCCTGGGATCTCTACCTGGATCAACTTCCCCTTGCCTGGTCCACGTTACCAGTGCCACAGTACTAATGCCATGCCAAGAGGGTGCCTCGGGGTGTGTGTGTTTATGTCTGGTTTCATATTTTTGTGACTGCTGGGCTTGCTGGATTTTGGTGGGTAAATCCCCATGCAGTTGTACACTATGTTGTGGGGTTGTGTGCGTTAGCAAGGCTGTGGCATGGCAAAACAGAGGCTAATTTTGGAGTGTAACCTCTGTTCTACCAGCTGCTTGGCACCATGAGGCCAGACTGGGATCTCTCTGCCTGTCTCCACTTCCCATTTGCCTGGTCTGTTCAAGTTACCATTGCCACAGTACTAATGTCAAGCCAAGAGGGTTCCCCTGGTGTGGGTGGGTGGGTGTGGGTGTGAATGTTTGTTTTCTTAATTTTGTGACTGCTGGGATTGTTGGCTTTTGATGAGATTTTATTTCTTCATGCAGTTGCAGACTGTTTTGCATGGGTTGTTGTTTGTGCAAATGTCCCTGTAGCAGGGAGGTTTGTACCATCCCTGTTCCAGATGGCTTGGAGCAGCTGTGCCTGTCACTTTAAGGTTACGGCAGACAGCGGCGCTTAGACAAATGGATGCTTAGAGTGAGGAGGTGGCAGGATAGGCACGCCGCTCATAGTGAGTGAAGTGTGTGGCCAGGGAAGGCAGGTTTATCCTGGTTGACCCTGATTGACTGAGTAAAGGAAGTGGCTAGTTCAAAGAGGTGCAGAAGGACCTTTTGAGAGATTCCACTGAGACAGCCGCAAACAAGAAGTGAGCATGCTGGCGTGAACAGGAGTGTCCTGGACATCGGGAAGAAGCTGGAGGTGTGTGGCTGGCGGAGCTCTGAGATGCCAGTGAAGAGGGACTGTGAGTAATCGCATAGCCACCAGAAGAGCTGAGCAGGCTCTGGACTATTGTGATTTGCACAGAAGGGGTTTGGATTATTGTGGGGTTTAAGAGCCTGAACTGGGACTAAGAGTAGTGAGCTCTGTGTGGGTACAGGTGTGTTCCTACTGGGAGCCTGGATAAGGCTAAGGTTTAAGACTGCAATCTCTCTCTGGGCAAAATGCACAGCATTTGCCTCTGGGGAAAACTTCGGGAGACAAATGCTGCACATGTTTTGTCTGGTGGGAAAGCAAAGTCATGTGGCTTTGCCTCCGATCATGCAGAGGTTACAGAACTGGATAATCGTGCACTGTAACCTCTGCATGATTGGAGGCAAAGTTGCACGGCTTCACTTTCCCACCAGACAAAACATGCATAGTATTTGCCTCCCAGTTTTTCCCGGAGCCAAATGCTGCATGTTTTGCCCAGTGCGAATGCTGTCTAAATTGACCTTATAGGGCCAGAGAGCCCAGAATTGAGTGTGGGGACCAGGGTGGCAGGCTGGTAATTTTTGTAAGTCCATGGAAAGACATGGACCTAGGCGAACAAAGGTCTGCGTGCCTACAAGGGGTGTGGTTGGGATGTAAGCCCTATTTATTCTAAGAACCCTGTCTGGGGAATAAGGCAGGATGAAGCATAAATAAAGTGTATATCAGGGCAATGTCAGCTCTGGGAGGTTCCTGGGGTGACCGTGTACCCCAAATCACTGCATGGCCCCATGTGAGGGCCCCTGAGGGTGGGGTCCTGTTACAGTACCATTCTTGTTAGCCTGCATTTTTGTGCACTGCTTGCTTGGCATAATGATTGAAGTGGGTGCACTCACTGCTGATGTTGGGACATGCAGTGGGCACACTACTGTTGTTTTTTAAAAAATTATTTCTGCATGCAGTTACACTTTTGTGGGGTTGTCTTCTGGAGCAATTGTCCCACTCTTGCTAGCCTGCTTTTTTTTTAGTAGTGCCTTGGCTGTGGGTTCAAGAATTTTGCCAAGATGTGACCACCTGGGGCACTGGGGGAAATACTTTCTAGATTCTTTCTGGTTAATATGGCTTGGTGTGTGTGTGTGAATGTTCTATTGTCACCCTGATTGGGTAGGCAATTAAATGACTGCAACTGCTGCACATGGCAACACCTGCTGAGGTGCCGACCTGGCACATAGAGGTTACTTACCAGTAACTCTGTTCTTCGAGAGAACTCCGTGTATTCTCACTGTTGGGATTCACTTCCTACTCCACACGTACCTGAAAACCTCTTGTCAGCAGTTTCCAGGCAGAAGATGTCTTGGAAAGATCTAGAACATCATGAGGGCTCCGTCCCACCTTCCCCTCCCCTCCCAAGAAAAGCACGGGTCCCAGATCGCACGAGAGCGGGAGTACATAAAAGGGGATAGAGCCCTCGCTGCCGCAGTTTCTTCCAATCCCATCCCGGAAAGACCTAATTAAGGTACCTCCAAGACAGAGGGGAAGGCTAGGCGGGTCATGAGAATATGCGGAGCTCTCTCGAAGAACAGAGTTACTGGTAAGTAACCTCTGTTTCTTCTTCGAGGATCTCCGCAATTCTCACTATTGGGAGAGTGAGTAGCAGTAAAGTGACCTATCTCAAGGAGGACGGTGACTAGGAGGTCAATCAAAGAGAGACTGTAAAACTGCTCTACCCATGTTCGAGTCCAATCTTGCCACCAGGTCCAAAGAATAGTGGTTGGTGAAAGTTTGCACTGAGGACCAAGTAGCAGCTTTGTAAATATCCAAAATAGGCACACCACGAAGATTGGCTAATGAGGAGACAACAGCCCTAGTGGAGTGGGCTTGAAGGTGATAGGGGGGAGACTTCCCTGCCCGTTCATAGCACGTCTGGATAGAAAGGAGGATCCATTTAGATGTGATGTAAGATGAACCCCAATGCTTTGGCCACCATATGAGATGAACAAAGCATCCGATGCTCTGATGGATCGAGTATGATTGATGTAGAAGGAGAGAGCTTGCTTGACGTTGAGAGTATGAAGTGTCTGCTCTGCTCGTGAAGAATGTGGCTTCAGAAAAAAGACAGGTAAGGAGATGGTCTGATTTAAATGAAAGGGAGCGACAACCTTAGGGACGACGACCTTAGGGACGACAACCTTAGGGACAAACCTTAGGGAACCTTAGAGGTGAGATGAGTCAGTCCATCAAAGAAGATCTGTGAGCACCGCTTGAGGGATGGATATTTTCATGGAGAGGGGGTGACGGGTAGGGGTGTAGACCCATGCAAGCCACTGCTGTAGTGGTCGGAGATGTAGGCAGGCAAGCGGTGTCACGGCTGTAGTTGCAGCCATATGTCCCTGAAGGTGGAGAAAGTAGCGGACAGGCCTGGTGGTTCGGGCTGACAGGGCTGAAACTGTGCATACGATGTCGTGAATCCTGTCTATAGGAAGGTAGGCTCTCGACTGTAGGGTGTCCAGCACTGGCCCGATTAATTGGAGCCATTGAGTAGGTACCAGCTGCAACTTGTTGTGGTTGATGATGAAGCCTAGAACCTGTAAAAGAGAGAGAGTCTCCTGGAGGTGGGTTAATAGGGTGTGTCTGCAGGATGCCGCTAGGAGCCAGTCATCCAGGTATGGGAACACTCTTACTTTCATTGTCCTTAGATGAACTGTGACTACTGCAGTGAACACATTTGGTGAACACCCTTGGGGCTGTAGAGAGGCCGAACGGGAGGACCGAGTATTGGAAATAACGGTTCCCTACAAGAAAGCATAAGTATCTTTTGTGAGAAGCATTAATGAAAATGTGGAAATAGGCATTCTTAAGATCAAGGGAGGCCAATCAGTCTCCTTGTTGAAGGCTGAGAAAGATAATAGGGAGAGAGGTCATATGGAATTTAAACTTTCTAATGTACTTGTTAAGATGGCGCAGGTCCAAAATTGGCCTGATGTCCTTCTTGGGCTCTAGGAAGTAGCTGGAATAGAAACCTGTATTTCATTCAATAAGGGGAACCTCTTCAATGGCCCCCTTAGAAAGAAGCTCCTGTACCTCTAGTAGTATTTGAGTGTTGTGGGGAGTGGTGGTGGTGGTGGCAGTCTGAGAGGAGAGTGTAGAACTGGATGGAGTAGCCACAATTTATTATCTCCCTGACCTAGCGATCAGAGGTAAGGGTATCCCATTAATCATAAAAGGGCCGGAGATGATTGAGGAAGGTAGGGGGATGCTCATAAACTCCTTTGATCTCAGATATTCTAAAACCGCTGCTTGGGCAGAGGTCCAGCCAACGAGGTGGAGGATCTGCCTTTACCCCTCTGTTTGGTAAATCTCCTACGAGGTTGGGCAGCAGAAGTCTGAGGTGGCTGGTATTGGGGGGAATACTGTCTGTTGGATTGGTAGGAGTAATGAGAATGCTGTCTGTCCTGGTAAGGGCAAGGCGCAGAATATTGATAGAACAGCCTCTTTCTAACAGAATGGATAACCCCTGTGGACCTAGCGGTCTGGCATATTTCCTTGACCTTCTTCAAAGTGTCATCTGTAGAGGCTGCAAAGCATCCCTCTCCATCAAAGGGGAAGTCCTCAATGCGGGTCTTGTTTTGAGGGGCTAGGGCAGTAGATCAAAACCAGGCATGCCGTCTGAGAGTAATGGCCAAGGCCATATCTCTAATGTTTGAGTTAGCAATGTGCATGTTAGCAGTGAGTTGGAATTCTGCATAATTCCAAATGCCTTCTCACTGGAGGGCCAGGATTTGTGCGGGATCAGACACTCTGCCCAATTGTGACCACAGCCAGGGCTGGTAACCACAGAGAGCGGAGTCATAGTTGGTGGCTCGAAGGGAGAGGGTTTCTCAGAAGATTTTCCTGCCCAGCACGTTTAGGTATCTACCCTCCCTATCTGCAGGGGAGGTCTGTATACCTCCAGCCCTATATTTTAGAGAAGCTGCCACTACGATGAGGGAGTTTGGGACTGGGTGTCTATAAAACATAGCTGCTCCTTCCCTGGGGATAGCGTACAGAGAATCTGCCAGCTTGTTAGTTGGCGGGGCAGAGGAAGGTTTTGTCCATACAGTCTTCGCGGGTTCCAAAAGCTAATCTAGCATAGGAGTCATGATCTGGCCAGAGTCCCCTGACCCCAGGATGCCGAAGACGGGTCCTGACTGTGCTTTCTTTACGACCCTCGTTGGTAACTTGGGAAGGGAAGCAACCAGGCGCCTCAACATGGCCTCAAATGCCTTACTGTCCTCCATGGAGAGGGTGGGGTTAGGGTCAGAGATGGTGTCAGGGGGAGGAGGAGAAATGGTTTCATCTTCCTCTTGTAAATAAGACGAGGAGGAAATGGAAGCCGATCACTCAGACAAGGCCTCAATGTCAGGAGGGGCAGCGGGAGCTGTTGCCACGGTGGGAGCCACCATGGGTAGTGGTGGAATGCCCAGCAGAGCATTAAAGAAAGAGGACTCCAGTGGCGGGTCTAAACTTGTTTCCCTTTGCTGTGCAGGGGAGGTATTCTGTTGCTGCGGTTCCATCTGCAGCGCCGGTACCAGTAGCACTCTCGGTACTGATAACCGAAGCTGTCTCCAGGACTGGTTCGGCTGCATCCCTGACTGGAGGGCAAGGGCTCGCGGAGAGTCAGGTGGAGGTCTTGACACTGTTGCTGTAGGCAGTGTCTGAGGTGGTGCCAGGAGTCTGTATTGGTGAGTGACCTGGGTAAGGAGATCTGCTCCAAGAGTGGCACCAATAGTTCAGATGCTCTTACCCATGGTATCAGCTATAGTCCTCGTGATGGTACCATGAGTCCCTGTATGGAGAGCAACAGGAGCATGGAGATCGCTGATCCCTATGGAAATGGAACAGTTCCCTGAGGATGTGGTGAGGACCAGTATGCTCTCTGTCTAAGGTGAGATCCGCTTCTAAGGTTTCCTGCCTAGGCAATCTAGAGCGGGAGCGATGGTGCCGCTGGAACCGTGTGTGTGAAGTAGACCAGGAGTGCCTGTGGTGATCCTGTGTCAACTGCAGTGCAGGTGGAGCTTGCTGGACTGATGGTACTGGTGGTTGTGGTACCGGACTCTGTGCCATTGGCTGTGTCACCGGGAGTGGCTCTGAGAACACCGTGTCCACTCTAGAGTCTGGGTAATGGTTGCGTCGGCACTGAGTGACCTCTTCTTCTCTTTATGGTGTTCTCCCTGTCATTTAGAGCAGCGTTCCTTGGGAGAAGTGGTGCCAGTACTGATGCCAGTACCAGGTATGTCTGGTACCGGTGGTACAGGTAATGGTACCAAGGCCGCAGATGCTGTCTTTGGAGCTTGGGAGTGAGCGGCCTGGGGGGGAGCTGACGGATCCATGGAGGTCTGGTATCTGGATGAAAAAGACAGCAGCCCTTCTTAACCCCCCTGAAGGACTCTCTTAGTAAGGAGCTCCTGCAGCCACAGAGCACGCGTCCTCTTAGTCCGAGAGGAGAGAAGAGCGCAGTGAGAGCATGTCCTCGTGTTATGTCCTTCTCCCAGGCAAGAAAGGCAAAGCTCATGAGAGTTGCTCACTGAGAGCATGGCGGGGTAGGAGGTGCACTGCTTGAAGCCCAGTTGCTTGGGCATTCTTTGCTGGCCCGGGAGAAGTAGGCGGTAGGTCCCGGGGGGGGAGCCGCACAGGGTGGGGCAGAGCCCAAACACAAGTTCTTCTGAATTGTTCTTATCTTCTTCTTTTCTTCTTTCAGGAAGAAAACGACAAGAATTTACCAGAGAAAAGAGTCCTTCTTTGGGAGGTAAACTACTGATGGTGCTGAGAAGTACAGAGGTCTTCCATTCGCAACGCGGTTGGAAGGAACTGATGTGGCGAGGGCTCCGCCCCCTTTTATGTACTCCCACTCTCTCGTGATCTGGAGCCCACACTTTTCTCGAGAGGGGAGGGGGAGGAGGGACGGAGCCCTCACCATGTTCTAGATTTTTCCAGGACATCTTCTGCCTGGAAACTGCTGACAAGAGGTTTTCCAGTACCTGATGAGCAGGAAGTGAATCCCAATAGTGAAAATCGCGTAGATCCTCGAAGAAGAACTAATTGTTCCAAAGTTTCAGAAATTTTCCAAGGTCTGGAATTGCGAGTCCAAATTCCAAAACTTCAGACACAGCCCCAAAGGGTTGCTGAGTACTCGGGCCAATTACTCAGAACTTCAGAATTTGGTCCAAGTACCAGGAAGTACTATTCAGTACAGCCCTAGGAATAACATCACATTTGTTAACACCCTTACTTTTTAAATGGACATTTATTTCCTGCCCTTTGGCTCCCTTTGCCTAGAGCCTAACTTAACTGTCACCAAAGTCAATGAAGAGCTTGATTTTAATTTATTGCATTGGGAGATAGATTTTGCCTCAGTAAACCAAGCTCACTATAACATATTTTTACAATGCAGCACTTCAGATTTTGGTCTCTCTTGTACTAATCAATATTTTATCTTTTCTTTAACTATTTAAACTAATGCTCCTTGGACAATGTACTTTGCTATCACTCCATTTTGGATAAAGCAGATTAAAGATGAGTGGAGCTGATCCTGACCTTTGAACATGTGCCACATACATTGTTCATGATGCATGAACAGTGCATATCTTGCATACATGTTGAGCATGTGCTCCCTTGCACACAGAACATTTGCACACAGAACATTTGCAAAGGTCAGGTTCAGGCCCAGTGGCCTTAGGTAAATGTATTTTAGAAAGGGTGTACAGGGACTATGGGTGAAAACAAACAAGATGGCAATGAGGCAGCTCCCTGGCCCACCACGAGGATGGCCACTACAGCTGCCACTCTGCAGGTCGATGGGGAGCGCTGTTCACAAGAGCAGTCATCCCCCCTGTAACCCTGATGTGGAGGCTGCCATCACAGGTCCCTCCACATCATGGGACAGCCCTGGGAGCTGTCCACACAGGATGGATCTCCAGGACCCCTGTAGCTCAGCAGGATTGGGCCCCCAGGAAGAGCGGCCACAAAACAGCTGATTGGGGGCACTCCTCGAGGCCCTCCCAACAGCTGTTTGGTGCGTGCACCTGGCCCGCCAAACAGCTGATCGGGTGTGAGGCTGGAGGAGTGCATTAGATCAGCTGTTCATCAGGCTGGCTGAGCACACTCCTCCAAGCCCCCCTAATCAGCTGTTCAGTGGGCTAGCTGAGCATGCTGTTCCAGGCCAGATCCTGGAACCTTGCCTGATGGTAGGAATGGCCAAACAGGAGGGTACATGTTAGACCGAAAGTGTCTGGTGAAAATAATATTTAACGAATAGATTAGCAGGAGGAGCAGTAGAAGACAAGTTTGTCATTGTCTCTCCTAGCTAATGAAATCAAACTAACAACAAAGGAAAGTGAATGTTACCCAGGGTGCAGAGAAACCAGTTAGGCTTATGTAATAGTAGTTAGAAGTGATCTCAAGGATAATTTTGTCCAACCGCTATTTAGAGACAGGATACTCTACAGCTTCATTGTCAATTTCCTGGCATAATCCCTTCATCTGTCCTAGTATGTGCATACAACACTTCAATTCACATTCACTTCTAGGATATATTATTTGCTTAACTGCAGGCTTAGCATGTTCACACAAATTACTACCCCTGCAGCGTCTGTTCAGAAGAGCTACTATAGAGTTACCTCCGGGACTATGGAGCCCTGCAGATTCTTTATCATTACTCCAAAGGTATTCCCCAAGGTTTGTTACAGAGAACTTTTGTCCATGTCGATGAACCTTGGGTTAAAATACCTGACATTTGCAAATGTGCAAGCTGTTTTTTTCTGCAGATCCAATAAGGGTTTAATTATCCATTTTGTTTGGGTTTGATTTTCACTTAAACTGCAAGATCTGTGTTAGCTATGCATTCATGAGTCACACATTTCTTGCTGTCAAATCCCAGTGATGGTTTGAAATGTATTGGATTCTGGAGACTGATGTGAATGAACTGAATCACTTCAGATTGGCAAACCATGTACTATATCAAGTTTCTTTCTGATCAGTCTGGGTTTTCCCTTTGGGGTAGCTGCTCTAAGGAAACAAAAAGAAAATGAAACATTGGCTGCTTTTAAACAAGTGGGTCGCCATCGCGCGACCCGCTCATGGAATATTTCAAAATCCCATAAATTGAGATTAGACAGACAGAAGTCTGGGATCATGCGTATAGATGGTGGTCACGCATTGTTTGCAGACTGTGAATTAAATACCTCGATTGTGAGGTATTTAATTCACGGTCTGCAAACAATGCATTGCCGCCATCTATACGCATGATCCCAGACTTCTGTCTGTCTAATCCTGCCTTGCAGTATTTTGAAATATCGTGTGAGCGAGTCGCCATTTAAAAGTGCCCATTATTTCTGAATGGAAGATTTCCCATATGAGATATAACTCTCTTTTCTCCTGTTCCAGTGGCTAATTATTCATGCTGTAGTTAAAAAATTTAGCCAACTGTGCAATGGCATGTATATGTGTCTGTGTACATGTGCAGGTATTTTAAAAGGTGAAAGGTGATGGGGTGGGAGTGTCTGTGGCCACTGAGTGGCACTGTCATGGAGTGGAGTGTGTGGGAAGGGATTCAAACAGCCACAAAGGCAAACCTCCATGCACTGTCCTTGACCCTCTCCTCTTCTTTATTTACACTCTGTCCCGTGGCAAAATTATTGCCTCTCACGGATTCCAGTATCATCTCTACGCTGATGACACCCAACTCTATCTTTCTACCTGCTCTCTCTACTCTTCTGTCCACTCACGTCTTGTCAACTGCCTCTCTGATATCTCCACCTGGATGTCCCGACGTCAACTTAAGCTCAACATGGCCAAGACCGAACTCCTCATTTTTCCTTCCTCTCCCTCTAACCTGACCATCTGCATCGATGGAGTCACCATCCATCCTGTTCTCCAAGCCCGTAGCTTGGGCTTCATCTTTGACACGCACCTCTCTTTTAAACCTTACATTGAATCTGTTGCCAAATCCTGCCAATTCGCCCTCCATAACATTGCTCGGATCCTCCCCTTTCTCTCTACCTCCTCGGCCAAAACCCTTGTTCATGCTGTGGTTATCTCTCGCCTCGATTACTGCAACCTCCTCCTTGCTGGCCTCCCTCGCTCTCACCTGTCCCCCCTTATCGCAATCTCAAACTCCGCTTCCAAGGTCATTCACTCTGCCCGTCGCTTTAACTATGGGCAGCCTCCCCTCTTCTCTCTTCACTGACTCCCCCTTCCTGAATGTATCCAGTTTAAACTCCTGGTATTCATGTTCAAAACACTCCACGACCAAGCTCCCCCTTACCTCTCGGACCTAATCTCCCTACGCACTCCTGCACGCGCTCTCCGCTTCTCCTCTGTTCCCTCCCTCACTCTCCCTCGTTTCTCCTGCTCACCTAACCGCTTTCGACCCTTCTCCCTCACTGCCCCCCATGCCTGGAACTCCCTCCCTACCCACATCCACCTCCACTCCTTCAAATCCCTCCTCAAGACCCACTTTTTCCTTACCGCCTTTCCCAATGCCTGCTAGTCGTTCCCCATATACTTACTGTCTGCCCTCCTCTGCAGACTGCTGCAAACCATCCTGATTGTAACCAAGCCAAGCACACGCACCTGAGACTTTTAATCCGCTTGAATGTTTGTTTGTCTTCTCCCCTGTCTCTCCCAATGTCCTCTCTCCCTGTCTCCCCCTCTTTGTCTTTTAGATTGTAAGCCACAGGCAGGGACCATGTCTATTTCTATGTTCTGTACAGCACCAGGTACATGACCGGCGCTATATAAATGTTTATAATAATAATAATAATAATAATAATGCACTCCCTCTGCCATGGACCATGGGGGAGGGGAAAGCACACCAGGCAATTGATATGTTCCAAGCGTGAGCGCTACAAAAGCCCAGTTCCCCAGTGCTCCCAGCCAGTTCTTGTGGCTTACAAAGGCCACATTCCCCACCCACAGTGCCTACGACTGGTAGACTGGTCTGCTGGTGTGGCTGGCTGCTTCACTTCATATGGGCAGGGGCTCTATGGCAGCCTGTTACTATGAAGCTATTTAGCTTGCCCCATATGGAGCACTCTGGATTTCCCAGCAGCGCTCCATGCGTGGCCATGAGTGGGTGTTCCATGGCTCACGGGAGCTCATATCACCACATTCTACTTTCAGACAGGCAGTGGAATCTGTGGCTCCTGTGTGATCATACAGGATAGCATTTTGTCTAAAAACATCCCATGGTGTTTCAAGAGAAGAGCGACCTTTTGAGACCCCTGAAGATGATCTTCTTGAATCCTAAACTGTAACATTTACTATCCTTATCTTTTCACCTAGTAGCCCATAACCTTACACCCTGGGCAACTTTCTCTGTGCCACTTTCTTAGAACTGGCTTTGCCGAAGACAAAGGGAGTTAACTCCTTCTTAAGATTAGAGCCCCCTCCCTTGTATACACTATAGACAGCTTCCATTGTGAACATGCTTGGACAGAGCTCTTATGCTGCTCTGAGCTGGCATCAAACAACCTGCATTTCTGGATCTGCTAGCTGTACAGCCTTAGAAATGGGTTGACTCAAGATTGACTGGGCAGGCTAACCTTAGATGGACAGTGTCTGCTCCATCACACAAAGATAACTAAAAATGTTATTAATGGTCAGACTGTTATCTAGTTTTCTGCAGATGTGATAAGTTAGGGGTCAAACTTGGAATCAAGTTTTTCTCACTTATCATCGAGATAAGTTCTCAACTTATTTTAAGCAAGAAATGATAATTGAGTAAAATGCCAATTCTTGACATTTTTTGGTCAAGAAATCTTTCTCAAAATACCATTTACTGTTACCAGGCATTTGCTGTTATCATTTACAATTTACCAAGGACCGCAATTTACCAAGTACCACAATTTACCAAGTACTGCAATTTACCATTTACTGCTAACCATGTACTGCATTCATTCTGATAATGTGCATGCACAAAATGGCAGTTTGCACATTCACATTACCAGGACGAATATGGTACATGGTAAGTATTACATGGTAAATTGGTATATGATAAATGTTAAATTGTAGTAAATGGTAATGGTAAAGAGCATTTCTATAAAAAATTCTTGACCAAGATCTCAGTCTCTTACAAGATTGTACCACTATCTCAGTGACAATTCTTGATTCTTGTAATATTTTCCCAAGAAATATTTTGTTTCTCGTTTCATATCATAAGTAGAGCTAGCGTTAGACTCATGGCCCTAACTCACAACAAAGCCTAAGATGTGAATCACTTCTTTCTTCACGTACACATTGGGTGGCTTGCACTGAATATTCTTTTATCCACAGATGAGCAGATGTGGTGTTTCAGTCAATGCTGGATACTATCATTTTTGGTATTTTTGACATGAAGAGAGAAAAATGAATTATGAGGTGAATGATCAGCAGGCCTTTTTATTGTTAAAACCCATTAAAGGGTAATGTCATTTTGTATTCATAATTGTCATAAAATTAAAGTTGCCTGAACTAGACCATGGCCGCAGTATTTCACCATTACAGTCAATGGGTATAAACAGATGGATGGCAGCTCTGCGGATGCCCCCATTATTTCCCAGTTGACCAGTCCATATAAAGAGTACCCATCAGATGTTCAACCCGGATCAGGCTGCGGATGATCTGAGGCAGCCCCGGCAACAGCACTCTGGAAGATCCAGGAGCACACTGCATGGAGTGGGCCAGCTGAACCTGGGGCAACCACAAATTGTAGTACTGCCAATCTGTTGGAGTTGAAAACTTATCTTGATGATAAGTGCAGCGCCATACCCGTTCATCAATCTGTTGTCCCATTCAGCACCATGGAGTTGCACGCACCAGTCTAGAGTACTGGGAGAGCGCCCACAACTCTATGGTGGGGGGTAGGGGTGCTATGCAGGCGGCCTGCAGCACACAAACACTACTGATCCATCTGATGAGAACTCAGGCATAGCTAGTAATTGACGGCCACGGGGGTGGGCCATCAGGTAGTTCCATCCATTTAAAAACACCCACTGTCTCAGCTCTTATTGACTTAAATTGAATTAATGAATTTGAATCATATTTCCCCCTACCATAAGGTTCAGAATGGACTACAATTGTAAAGCCATATAAAAATAGAATTATATAAAATATGAACATTCCCTAAAAACCACTACCCCAACCCTAGTCTCACCTGCCATACATGTGGCCAAATAAAAAATAATAATCTTATGTTGCTTCTGGAAAATGTCATGGGTTTTCCGGGAAATGCCCAGGGGAAGGAAAAGCCACAATACAGGGGCAGCAACTGAGAATACCTCTTTTCATGCCCTCACCATATGAACTTGTTGGGCAGATGGTACCTACAGGAGGGTGTTCCCAGGTGACTGCAGGGATCGTGATGGTGCATGAGGAAGGGGGCAGTATTCCAGATATGTGACAGAGGAGTGTACCATGCATCTCTTTAAGCAGATGCATGTGATACTAATATGAACTTGTGTTAAATTTACATTTTTCACTACTCTCTAGCTATGACATAACATAGAATTGTTCCCATCCCCTTCTGGTCCAGTGCTCCAGTCAATTGCTCTGATTACTTTCTCTTAAAACCAGCTCCGGTAACTCAACTTAAAAGTTTTCAGAATCTTTTGCTGGAGCTAAATTCCTCTTGGTAACAGATGTGCATCACCAATTACCTCCCATTGCCCTCAATCATCTAGCTATATATGGGACCACACAAACAAATATCCACCCACATCTCAGTGGATAGAAAGTTAGGTAGAATCAAAACACTCCTCCCAACTTTAGGACAACAGAAGATATTGGGTATTTTCAGACGTTACGAGATCACAGTGAACCACGGTGAATACCCACCTGTGGTCACTGTGGCTCGAACGTCTGTTTGGCAGCCGCCAGATGTTCGCCATGGTCAATACCCGCATGGGGTAAATTTGAACCACACTTCCCAGGCTAGCCGGGGGAATGTCCTGGGAAGCGTGGTCAAAAAGATCCCCAACGGGGACCAAAAAAAAGTAACGTCTGGCCGGTTGCTATGGCCCGGGATCCCCGGAGGGATCCCGGACCACGGCACATCCATCCTGACGCGGCGGCTGCAGTGGCCCCGCCGCCCGCCCGTCTCCCTGGAGGGTGGGCGGCGGGGTGCGTGGAGGTGGCAGGGCTGTGCGGCCTCACGTTGCGCCACGCGGCCCCGCCCCCTCCCAGATTCCCCACCGGGATCCCCCCGGCGCGTCTGATATCGCGTGATGGGGTAACCCCGGTGGGGAATGAAAGGGTTGTTTTCGGTACGGGGCCAAGCGGCCCCGTAACGTCTGAAAACACCCATTATGGTAGACTCTTGACTGCTTCTGAAGGAAATCCTAGAATATTTGGAATAGGATCATTGTATAGTGGTTTGTTGCTGGATTGTACTCAGTTGAGCTCCATAAAATCCCAAGGATATTACTGCCCTTTGTACCATCAGACTACATTAAGAATTAGGGCAGGGCCTGGAAACCACGTTTCAAAATTTTTTTTGTTCTCAAATGGTGTGAAACAGGGCTGTGTCCTAACCTTGCCCCCTTTCTATTTAATTTCATTATAAATGGGATTATTTCATCATTGAAGGAGGATTTCTTCCTTCCAGCCAAGTTCCGGTACAAGGCTGTTCCTATTCTCCTTTATGCGGACGATATGGTCCTTTTATCGCCGTCTGCTTTGGGGATGGATAGAATGTTAACAGCGGCAGGGCAGTTTTGTAGAGAGTCCAAGCTAAGGTTGAATTACGATAAATCTAAGGTCCTGGTAGCAGGCAGGCACCATATCAATCACAAATGGATCTTTGATGGGGTTGGGTTGGATCAAGTAACAACTTACTAGTATTTTGGACTGCTGTATAATACCACTGTATAACTGCTGTATAATACCACTGTCTCCTGGCAAGATCATCTTGGGGCGGCTAGGTTAAAAATGAGACAGGCCATCTATGGCCTTCTGAGGTTCTGGCACCTTCACGGGGGTCAGTCTATTCCGCTCGCAGTGGAAATTTAAAATTTAAAATCCAAACCTGGTACTCTGTTTGGAGCAGAGTTGTGGGGCTTTTCTGTTTCTGATGTCCTTGAACCTGTGCAGAATCACTTACTGAGATCCCTTTTGGTTGTCCCTAATTGTACTCCATCCTGTCTTCTCTGGCTGGAAACTGGGACCCTGCCAATGAGAGTCAAGGTACTCTTGCTCCCGTTAATATTCTGGTCTAGGATGGAAGCCATGTCTGAGGACAGGCTTCCACGTATGTGTCTTGAGGAAGCTGATAAATGGACTCTTCCTGGGCACTGGTGGGATAGTAGGGGTGGGACATCGGGGAGAATACCAGATACTGATGTACCGGTATCGGATCTCCCTGGTACTGGATTTACAAGTATCGGCATATCGGATTTTTAACATTGGCCACGATAACGGATATTTTACATTGCGGCTCTTGGCTTCAATGATCGCAATGTAAAAAATCTGGTACTGCGGACAATGTTAAAAATCTGGTATGCCAGTACAGGTAAATATCGGATTTATCAGATTAAGCCAAAACACACAAATGCCGGCAATATCGCATCTTGGGAGAACCAGAATTTCCACCCCTACTGGATAGAGTAGAGACCCACTTGCATGATCTAGGCCTGTCAAGGACAATTCTCAGGACTCTACCAAATCCTAAGAAGAATTTGGTTATAAAAAAGCAATTTGAAGACCAAGCCATTCAGGAAAATCTAGGGACAATCCAGTTTCTCAAAGGTGCCCCTTTTTATAGCACATTTAAATGTTCTTTTGGTTATGAACCCTATCTTACATCATTTTTAGACGAGGCGCTACACAAGCGCCTCCTGGGCTACGCATTAAGACAGAAGCTGGCTGCACTGCCGGAAGTGACGTTCTCCCCATTGCCGGCAACGGCGGTGGCTGGAGATGTGGCGCTTGGCAGAGGTGCATTCTAGAGTCCTCAATTTTCAGGTCTCTAGAACATGCCACATCTCCAGCCACCACCATTGCCGGCAATGGGGAAAATGTCACTTCTGGCAGCACAGTTGACTTCTGTCTTAATGCGCGGCTCAGGAGGCGCTTGTATAGTGCCTCATCTAAAAATGGTGTTGAACTGCTAGATGATTCAAAAATTTGTGGAGCCATGACCTTGCTAAGATTTGATTTATTACCTACCCAAGTCCTCAGAGGGAGACGAAATGGTACCCCATATGAAGAAAAGCTTTGTTGCTGCATTTTGGGGCAAGTGGAGAACGTGTTGCATATGGTGTTTTTATGCCCACTCACTGCATTTCTGAGAGAGGGGCATCTAGCTTCCTGGTTAGCCTTACGACCTCATTCTTCCCCTTTGCAATTATTGCAGTTTTGTTTGGGGTAAAATCCATCGAACTGATGTATAGTGTTGCTACTTTGGCCTATAACTTAGTGAGTGGGGGAGTTGAAAGTTCTGGATCTGGGTGGGCTTCACAAAGATTGAAATTATAGGGATATGAGCTGCTATTCATATACATGGTGATATTTAGATTGGGGTACTATTAGGTTATTATGTTTTATTCTCCTGATATTGGTTGGGAGTTTATTACTTGATTGTAATTACTTGATTGTAATTATATGTGTATACAATTATATATATATATATATATATATATATATATATATATATATATATATAATTCTTTACTTCCCATTATTTTAATATTATGTATACCCGTCTGCGAGGTATGTCGTATATGATTGCATATTTTAATTATGATCAATTGATTGCTGTATAATTGTTTTAACTTTGTTGCAATGACCTGCGATCACGCAAATAAGACTTATTTACTAGGGATGGGCGAACAGATCGCAGTTCGGGTTCGGCTTTTGGGTTTGGCTGCATTCGGTTCATCCGTTTGGTTCGGCTGTTCGGTTCGGCTGCGTTCGGTTCGTCCGTTCGGTTTGGCAGTTCAGTTAGTTCGTCAGGTTTGGGTTCGGCCGTTCGGTTCGGCCGCTCGTCTGTTTGGTTAGGCCGTTTGGTTCGGCCGTTTGGCCATTCAGGAAATGTTTTTATGGGTGGTTTTTTTTGTTTTTTATATTTTTTTTGTTTTTTTTATTGGGTTTTATATGGTTTTATTTTTTTATTTTTTTTTTGTTTTTATATGGAGTTTCTAAAAAAATTTTTTATCTAATATTATATATATATATATATATATATATGTACACTAAATCTAACTGCTATTAACTATTCTAAATGCTATGAACTAAATTATCTAATAAGTACACAGGCCTACTCCTACAAACACTAAAACTAAATCACTAACGCTATCTCTATCACTAAGCTAGCTCCTACAACTACTATCCCTAACCTATCTATCTATCTCCCTATATCTATATCTCTCTATCTCTCTATATATGGGATGGGGGG
>QEPC01009399.1:1116761-1163552 GCA_003113815.1 Sphenodon punctatus | reverse complement strand
CAGCCCTGCAACATGCATAAATAACCACCAAGGGTGGTTAAAGGATGGTTAGCGTCATGTCTGAAAGTACCCAAGGTTTCAGTTTAAGGTTTAAGTTTCATTTCAGTACAAAACTGAAATGAAACTTAAAGCAATCTAATAATCCTACTCAACGCCTGCTGTTGAGAAGGTGCTCAGAAGGTGTTGGGAAGGGGGAGGGCAGATAGTTTCATTTCTTGCAAGCCTCTCCACCCCTGGTGCCTGGAAGTCTGCTCCTCAGTGACTAGTACTACCCCGCCCTGTCATGTTTGACCTTACAGTGAACCTTTTTTTGCCACCTGAACTCACCCGAACACGATCCAAACTGACAAAACTGCCTGGTCATTTCGATGTTCGGATTGAGTTTGGTTCGTCCAGTTCGTGTTCTGAAGTTCAGTTCAGTTGGGTCGTCCAAACAGGCCGAGTTCGGGCCGAACTCCAAACTGCGTTCGCCCATCCCTATTACTTACTGCCCTGTATAGAGCTGGATGAGTAAGGGCAGAAGGATATCATGGTAACTGGTACTACGACATTGGTCACCAAGACGAATTTAGCCCCAGCAAAAGTTTCTGAACCTTTTAAAGTGAATCATCTTCAATACAATCTGGACTCATTTCAAGAGAGCTGAAAGAACAGAGGGTGCCTGCCCACGTTACCACACTGGGGAAATCTAAAGAGAAGTTACCCCCCCCAGGAGTGAAGTTAATGTGAGGTTTTGAATGTGGGCACATGGTTATACCCGTCATTTAACGCATCTCCCATTGTTTTCAATCACAAAAGGAGGGTTGTATTTTGCTCCCTGCCTTTTGTGACTGAAAACAATGGGAGATGCATTAAATTATGCTTTTAAACCCACGCCCATGTTCAAAGCCTCACATTAATACTGGGTGTTTTTTTGCTATTTGCTACTTGAACACAACATGAACTGAGCTGCTACCAACTATTTGTTGCAGCTTATGCTTTATATACCAGGAAAGCAAGACAAAATGCCAGAAGCTGATGCATACGGAAAGTCCTGAAAAGTTAAAAAAATCCCCAACATTTCCAGAAACTTAAAAAAAAAAAAAAACCTGAGAAAGGGCCAGAAAGTAATGGAAATTGAGGGAAAATGCTGGCACTGATATTGCAATGGCAGAACTGCAGAATTACTGACTAGTGGGGAAATACTGATGAATGGTCGCAAGAGCTCCCGAAAGGTAGGTATTTCCGGAAGGGAAGAAAACATTTGCTCTTGATTTAGTACTTTTAAAAAGATCAATTTGTCTCCATCTCTTTCATTTGGGACCAACACAGCAACTACTCACTCTCTAGACGCCAAATGCTTGGAAGACTGCTTCTCTCCTTATATATCAAACTGTGGCCTCTGTGGTCAGACAGGACTGCCCTCTGGGGATAGCATCTCACCACCAAGTTTCTGCAACAAGGGCATGCAGAGAGGCATTACTGCTGGCTTACCCACAATTCTGGAACTCCCTTCCATTAGTGGTTTGTATAAATTCGAGCCTACTCATCTCCCAGAGGCAATGAATGATGGGGTTTTTGGTCAGGCATTTGGCAGGTGGAAATAGGGGAGTTGTGAGTTAGGTATAGAGCTGAAAAGATATACATTGCACAAAAACAGGTATATCTGTTGAATTTGTGGTATTCAAATCTTCCTGAAAATGTTAGGTACTAATTGGTGGTACTTTAGGTACTAACCTAATTAGTGCCTGATTCAGGTACCCAGTGTACTGAAATACCAATTTTCAAACCAAAATACCTACTTCCAGCCCTGGCAAAATTTTACTTTTCTAGGGGAAGGAAGTTAATTGACCCAGCTATTCGCCTTTTCAACACTAAAGCTTTTATATGCTGTACCAGTCTGGGGTAGGGAATTTTTGGACAGGCTTGAAGCCTCCCAGAATAATTTCATTCGCACTATCCTGGGTCTGCCTAAATATACTCCAAGAGTAATTTTGAGGGCCGAGGTAGCATTGCGAACTATTAGGCTCCAGGCAACATTATTACTGCTTAAATATTGGCTCAAAGTTGCGGTATTCACACCAAATCCCCAGTCTCTTTTACCTTTTATTCGAGAGGAGAGATCTATGCATGCCTAGTGACAGCCTATCGAGGAAATATATGTTACGATGGGCTTGGCTAAAGACCATTTGAGATCTCTGGACTTTGGCTAAGCAGCAGCAGAAATCAGGCAGAGGCTTGTGGACCAGGAGATCCAACAAGAGGAAGTTGCCCTTCAAGCTCAACGGATAGCTCCAGAATATCCGTTTCTCACCCAGTATGGGAAGTGGCCAGACTATTTAGCCTGGACTCAGATAAGGTACCGGCGTGCAGTGACCCTCCTCAAATGTAATCTATTCCC
Source organism: Sphenodon punctatus (assembly GCA_003113815.1). NCBI lineage: Eukaryota > Metazoa > Chordata > Lepidosauria > Sphenodontia > Sphenodontidae > Sphenodon > Sphenodon punctatus. The sequence continues at coordinate 1,161,172 of QEPC01009399.1, read as the reverse complement.
ATCTGCATGGGTGGAGGGGAGACACTTTAAAATACCTAAGAATCACAGACTATGCCGGGTATGTAAGGATGTGTCAGTAGATTCTGTGGAGCACATCTTGCTCTATTGCTCCGGGCATAACACCCTGAGAAAAGAATTTTTGCTAACCCATATAAAGGCCTTATCCAGTTATGTGGGAGATGAAGTGAGGGTTCGGATACTGTTAAGGGAGATGACTCAAGTCGATCTAGAGCTGTGGTGACTTTTGGGTCCAGAATTTTGGTGAAGATGGGCAGCCTAAAGTGATGGGTCGCAGAGGTCAAGCCACGCCAAGGTATGCTTTGTAGAAGAGCAAGGCATTTCCCGTCAGGTAGGCCAGATTAGCCTAAGTGGAGTGTAGTAGAGACTCCAACATGCTGAGGATTTTATTTCAAGGGGTGAAATTTATGGTCTAGCCGGTGGGGTGGTATTTAAGCAAGGTGTAATGAGAAGCTTACCATGTTCTTTTCACCTTCGCTTTTGGAGAAAGGAGAGGGACATATGCCATATTTTATTCTTTCTACATATTTTTTGTATTTGTTTGTTTCTATTGTGATGCTTTGATGAAAAATGTTGAGTGTTTTGTTCTTCTACATGTAGTGGCCTTGATTTGTATGGGGCCAGACATTGTTTGCCTATGCTTGTTTGTTTGTTTTATTGACCTCGGTGATAGCGTAAACTAATGCTGAAAATAAACATTATTATTATTATTATTATAATACCTACTTCCAGTATTGAAATACCAACTTCTGGTCCTGTTTTGTTTTCGTTTTTTAGTTTTCATTCTGTTTTTCTGAGTCTCTATACCAATTTACTGGTTTATAACTGGTAAATCAGTAACAGTATTTACTGTAAAGTACCATTTTAGGGGGTAATCGGGTACCCAATTGGTACCTCAGCAGCCCAGCAAGTCTCCCAACACTATACCCAAAATTACAGGTATTACCATAAATCAGATACCTGTTTCAGCTCTACTTAGGAGACTTTATTTGGTTTATTTGGTTATCTTAATATTTGATGGGTTTTGAAAAATGTTTTTTATGTACTGTAGCCTGAATGGGGAGGGCAGGATAGAAATATATTTGAATGAATGAATGAATATTGTGTGAGAAACATTGGTAAGAAGAATATACACACAGAGTTGTTTGGCAAGGTGACCTCCCAAACACATATGTGAGGAAGTGAGTTTATATAGAGAAGTGAGTTTGTGTTGGTCATTGAGTGTAATGAAAGAATGTTACGTGCTCCTGATCAAGAATCAGCATATTTATTTATTTATTTATTTATTAATAAAATTTGTATGCCACCCCCTCCTGCTAAAAGCATCTTGGGGTGGCTAACAACATGTTAAAACCAATTTTAAAACAGATAACAAATACAATTAAAATTCCACAATAAAAACAATTCACCCCCTACTCCTCCCTAACCCAACCTACCCACCCCATCTCCCTCAGGGAAGGCATGGCAGAACAGTCAGACCTTACATTGGGTAATTTCAGATGTTATTTGGCCCTGGTCTGGGATCCGTGTCGGATCCTGGACAGGAATAAGTCCAGCCGTCCTTTCGGCGTGCCGGCCTGATTCCTACAGGGGATCGGGGAGGGGGCAGGACTGCTCGGTGTGACATGCGCTGTGCAGGCCATGCCCCCCCCCGTACTCCCCTGGCCGCCCACCCTCCGCTGCGCCTGATCCCACATCATGGTCAGGACCACAATCCAGAATTGACCAACATAACAGACGTTACTTTTGGCTGATTATGGATCATGGTCCAGCTGGCCATAGTTCTGGACCTCCAGGCAGCTGGATGTCCAGCACCATGGTCACTGTGATTCCTGCCGGAGGTTCACCATGGTGAATGTCTGGCAGGAACCATTGTGGGTAACTTTAGACATTATGGTACGGCGGCCACCACAGGGGGTTCACTGCGGTTGACAGTAGTATCGTAACATCTGAAATTACCCATTGTCTATGGAAAGAGGGGAGGTCAGTGGTCAAATGCACTTCTGGCAGGAGGGAGTTCCACAGCCGCAGCGTGGCCACAGAGAATGCCCTCCTGAAGTTCGACGCCTGAGAAACTTGGGGGACTTTGAGGAGGGCGCCCCCGGCCAACTGCAGGAGCCAATCCAAGACCTGGAGGATGAGGTAGTCTTCAGTTAGGTGCAAGACTGGTTTAGGGCTGTTTACGGCTGTTTACGGCTTTAAAGGTCAGCACCAACACCATGACTGGGGTCAGGAAGACTAGTGACAGCCAGTGCAGAGAACAGAGCAATGTGCTCACGTCGGCCCATCCTCATTAGGAGATGAGCCGCTGCATTCTGCACCAGCTGCAGTCTTCAAACCAGCACCAAGGGTAGCCCCACGTAGAGTGCATTATAGTAGTCCAGTCTTGAGGTAATAAAAGTATGGACAATCATGGTCAGATCAGAGACTGACACATACGGCCGAAGCCGTACCAGGTGTAACTGGTGAAACGCCCCCTTTGCCACAGCCACCACCTGGAAATCCAGGCAGAGCTATGGGTCCAGGAGCACCCCCAGACTCCGAACCTGAGAAACCAGGGCAGGACAGACCCCATTAAAGATGAGGGCCACCACTCCCCCGGCCTTCCCCACAACCATCACCTCTGTTTTGTCAGGATTTAACTTCAGGAAGCTTGCCCTCATCCATTCCCCCACAGCTGCCAAACACCAGGTAAGCACCGAGATTGCCGGGTCTGAGTCGGATGAAAAAGAGAGATATAGCTGGATGTCATCAGCATATTGATGACACTGCACCCCAGACTCCCAGATAACCTCCACCAAATGCTGCATATACACATTGAACAAGAAAGAGGACAAGGAAGAACCCTGCAGGACCCCACAGGTGAGACCCTGGGGGGGAAGATGAAAAATGACCCAGGACCAAATGCTGGATTCTCCCAAACAGGAAAGAGTGGAACCATTCAAGAATGGTCCCGCCAATCCCTGCCCAGTCCCGCAGTCAAGTCACCAACAACTCATTATCAATGGTATCAAACACAGCCGAGAGATCTAACAGGATCAACAGGGTCGAAGTATGGCATATTGATGGCACCTCACTCCAAACTGCCAAATGATTTCACCCCATGGCCGCAGATACACGTTGAACAAGAGGGGAGATTAGATGAAACCCTGCAGGACACCAGGGGAGGTCGTAAGGGGACTACGAGCAAATCTGTCAATACCACCTGCTGGGACCTCCCTGACAAGAATGGATGGAACTACTCAAGAGCAGTCCTATGCACCCCTGCCAGATCCAGCAGTTGCATCAAAACCACCTCATGATCAACTGTATCAAAGGCCTCTGAAAGATCTAACAAGATCAGTAGGGCACAATTCCCCTTGTCGATCTCTAGGCATAGATCATCAACCAAGGTTACAAGTGCATTCTCCATGCTATACCCTGAATGAAAGCCTGACTGAAATGGGTCCAGGAATCGAATAGCATTGAGGAAAGCCTGAAGCTGCTGGGCAAGCAGCTGCTCATTAACCTTTCTTAAAAGGGGAAGGTTAGAGACAGGGTGATAGCTGGCCAGGCAGTCTACATCCAATGGGATCCACTGGCTCATGCGGTCTATTCGAAGCCGTATTTAGGAAACCCTGATATTGAGGCATCCCAAATACAGCTTCAAAAAGACCATGTGAGCCATGTTCCTATGGCAGCTGGCTATTTCCAGTGTGTCTATATACACCCCGTGTGGCTTTTCAGGAAGCGCATCCTTCGTGCTGCATCCTGCTGCTCGTGTAAAAGTGACCTGAGTTACCGATTTTCCATTTTACCAACAGATTTCAGAAATGAAAAACCAGTCAATTGGTTCAGAAGGTCGTTATATCGGTACGAGAGCTTGCAAATATTGGTATGGGAGGTCATTAATTGGGCCCTAATTGGGTACTGTTGGTACCCAATGTTGCAGAGTTGAATTCGGTACCGTAATTCTAATATATACGCCCATTTTTGTGGGCACTTGTTTCAGCTCTAGTCTTTTGTAGTTTGTCTTCCTTAAGTGTTCAGCATCACAGTTTCAATAAGTGTATCTTTTGTCTAGCAATACAAGCATCTCACTGTCAGATATAGCATACGAGAAACAATTCATATTGCCATTCGCACCTTATCTTCCTTCCCTTAGGCATGTCATTTTGGAACACAAATTCAGTGTCCATAGATGACTAAAAGAGAGGGAACTCATCTGCCATTCTCTGGAGTCTTGTTATTTCAGATAACATTTTTTTTTGTAATTCCCACTGGTCAGCAGCACACATTTCCAGCTCATAAAACACAAACAATGGCAAAGATTTTGTTCCAGAATATCATTCTGTCATTTCAATTAATCCAGGATCAGCTCACCTTTAACTATTTGTGTAGTTTCCCCATCATTTCCTCCCTCCCTTGTTTGCCAAAATAATGTTCCTACTCAATGAGTCTAGGGGAAACAAACAGCCATATAGCCAGAAGATGGATAATTGGTTTCTGTATCCTATTCATCTGTCCCATTGATAGATCTCAGGGACTCTTCTTGGATATTTCTCTGCCTTTAAGGACTGGGTTTCACTTCATCTCCCTGATTACATGCCTCTTTCATAGCGCTGTAAACATTCAATGTACTAACTTTTCATCTGTGTTTGAAATTTTCTGGACTTCATCTGAGTGATGGACTTCCCTACCTTTCTGATATAGTGTAGGCTCTTTACAGGTTCCCATTACCTTCTGCTTTTAAGGATTTGTCTTATCAATTGAGTTTCTTTTTAACTAGAATTGTGGAAATATTGCTGAGAGGAAGAGAGACAGACATCAATGTGAGCAAAGAGTAAACTGATTAAAACTTCTAGGAAGACAGAACCCATTCTAGATTCTTTGGGTCTGATAGAGTGGTTCTGTCATTTAGTCTATTGAATTCTGTGTCTAAAATTATTATTATCAATGGAACAATCCCTAGTTTTAAACAGGTGACATGGTAGGTTTATGGACTAGTTTTAACAGATTAAAATCTGAAACAAATATCCAAATTAATACCAAATTTGGTGATTTGGTGTATACGAAGCTATTTTAACATAGTTGATATAAAGTCATATGCACTTCCTGTTTTAGCTGAAGTTTAAAAATCTTTGTTTTGCCATTTTTTTGTTTGGCATTTCAGTTACTTCAGCATTTTCGTTATTTATTATTCCATTCACTTCCTTGGTAGTAACTGGCAATTAAAAAAACAAAACCAAAACACAGTTGTATGATGAATGTGATAGCTGAATTTGGACCAATGACCTTCACATCAGCGGCGGCTGCAGCCTCAAGGCACCAGGGGCACTGCCCCTACTGGCCTCCGCACGTGCAACCTCATGATTTATTTTTAAAAGGGGACCTACCTTTAAAAAAAAGAAAAAGGGCCTATGTGCTTCTGCGGGCATTTTGTAACTTGGAGCTGATTCTGGTCTGCTGGAGGCAGTAACACCTGCAATTCTGTACCATTTCTCTGCAATACCTTGGAGCTAGAGGACAGACCCCTGTCTATCTCTCATGTCTGTGCTATTCTTGCGAATTGCACTGTCATTGTGTTTGCATCCTGATCCAAAGTATGGCAGAAGTTGTATGGATCATTGGCGATTCCTATATTCGCCATTTGAAGCAGTTTGTCCATGAAGAGGGGCTTAGCTTTTCCTCGGACAACCAGAATGATTAAGAGTAGGTGGCTTTGGACACACCCCTGCCCCCAGGAAGAGGTACAGTTGGCATTCATTGGGAGGGTGGAACCTCTTCTTGGGGGTAGGGGCAGGCCCATGGCCAGAGGACACCCTAAAGTTTTAGGGCACCCCCAACAACTCATTTGGGTTCCAGAACCCCAGCCATAGGGGTCTCTATACCAACCGGCCGCCCCAACCATTGTGCCTCCAGATGCAGTGTTTGACTTTAGGAGTTACTGGGCTTCTATAGGGCCAATGAATCCTGAAGTCACACTGTGTCTGGAGGCCTCAAGAAGACCAGCTGTGAGACCTGAACAGTGAATGGACTGGGAGCCTACCCTAGAAAACTATAGGTAGTAGAGATGTGCGAACAGAACTGAGTTCGGAAATTCAGTTCGCTTCGGTTCAAAAATTGAGTTCGGTCAACCGAACTAATCGAGTTCGGTCCGAACTTCAAACTTCCAAACCATGTTCGCACATTCCTAACAGGCAGCCAAGGAGAGCATGAAAATGAAGAGTGTTCAGGATAATAGTAATAATAATAGTAATAATATTTTATTGTTAGCCGAAGGCTAATACAATATAAAACAAATGCCAACAATAGCATATAACAATAACAGTACAATAACAATACATGTCAGACCAACCCATCACCAATACAATCCAAGATACAGTAACAAAAACACCTTTGAAGATCAAAACAAATAACATAAACAACATAAACGCCCTCTTCCCCCCTAGGCCTCACCCATTACAGTTACCTCAAGGAGTAGGGGACCCCATACGGGCCTCTCTAATCCGCAGGTAAAGCTGACAAAACCTGGCCACAGACCTTGCCATTGCCGTATCCTTGTAATCCAAAAGGATCTTTAACAACACACCCGGATTCCGATGGCCTAAACAGTACTGGCCAAAAAGCTCCCGTCTGGGTGCCTCCAGGGCGGTACAATAGAAGAAAAGGTGAGCACAGGTATCAGGTTCATGTAACTCACAAAGCTGACATATTCTATCATGCTTTGAAATACCCCTATAGTGCCCCTCTACCAAGGACGAGGGGAAAGAGTTACACCTAAATCGGGCGTATACCCATCTACATGCCGGGTCAAGCCAAGAGAATAAATAGCTAACCATCGGACGCAAAGGGTCAGCCAAGGGGTATTCAGGTGCAATTTCCTGGGAAGCCAAGAGGGGCTTCTCATACTGTAGCAGGATAATAGTAAGTGATGGCACGGGGACTGGGAGGGTCTTGGCCTCTTCTTTGGGGGAGAGGTCCACAAAGAAGCAAAATTAAAAATGTCATTCAAAATGCAAACATCTAAAGAAATTTGCTTCTTTTTTTCTATCTAGTTTGTCTGAGATCGGGCATGATTCCACACCTGTTCTCGTTGTCCTTGTGAACATAGGAGAAAGTAGGTAGGAGTGCGGCAGAAGAGAAGACTGAAGACAACAAGGAAACCCTTTCCCCCTGTTCCCCACTGAACCCATGTCTTCCCCCTTCCTTTTCTCATGCTCCAAAACCAAACCCTTTCCCTCCTACTTCTCCTCTGTCCTGTCCTTCTCTACCCTTTCATTCTCTTCTGATTTGGCTTGTTGCAGAACAGGGAGCTAACTCAGTCCTCCTGGTTCTCCAAGCCAGAAGGAACACTTGTCTCAAAGTCTACACATTCAGAAGACTACAGGTGGCCAAGCATGCCATGAAAATCGAGGATTCAAAGGTTCAGGATAAAAGGTAGTCAGTAGCAACATGATCTATTTTTTTAATCTAGTCTAGTTAATTTGGACCCGGTGGGAAAGAGAGAGGAGAGTGGATGGGATCCCAGTAAGAGGACTCTCTATTCCCTGGTAGCAGTGTTTCATACAGCAGCGTTCCCAGCATAAAGTAATGTAATGTCCATCCAACGTTAACCCTTGGAACTCCTTGATGCTGGGTTATGCCCTGGCTCCACCAACCGTTGCCCTGGCTCTGCCTACCATTGCCCTGGTTCCGACCCTTTTTGCCATCCAAACTTCCCAAATAGTGGTGCCAATTGAGGATAAAACTCTCAAAAGAACAAAAGCTTCAGCAGGAGGCTGCTTGTCCACGTTACCTGAAGTGGTAATTCTCCCCACGACACCTCTCCTAGATGGGAATCTTACATTTAGCTCTACATGTGGGCCCAGAATTAAAAGCATCATAATCCGAGTCCTGCAGCTTTTTTTTCTTATGAATGACCGGGCTCAAAATCCAGACCTATCATTTGTAAGAAAAAAAGCCACAGGACCAGCTGGTGACACTTTTAACCCTGCACCCACATGCAGAGTTAAACGTAAGACTCCCAGCCAAGAGATTTGCTGTGAGGAGAATTGCCACTCCAGGTAATATGGGCAAGCAGTGTGAGTTGTGGACATTAGGGATGGGCGAACAGATCGCGGTTCGGGTTCGGCCGTTCGGTTCGGCTGCGTTCGGTTCATCCGTTTGGTTTGGCAGTTCGGTTAGTTCGCCAGGTTCGGGTTCAGCTGTTCGGTTCGGCCGTTCGGGAAATGTTGTTATGTTTTTTTGTTTGTTTTTTATATGGTTTTTTGGTTTTTTATTGGGTTTTATATCGTTTTCTTTTGTTTTTTTTCGGTTTTTTGATTTTATATGGGGTTTTTTGTTTTTTTATCTAATATTATATATATATAATATATAGTGTACATATATATATATTCTAAATGCTATGAACTAAATGGATTATCTAATAAGTATATATATGTATATGTATATGTATATATATGTATATATATATATATGTACACTAAATCTAACTGCTATTAACTATTCTAAATGCTATGAACTAAATGGATTATCTAATAAGTACACAGGACTACTACTACAAACACTAAAACTAAATCACTAACGCTATCTCTATCACTAAGCTAGCTCCTACAACTACTATCCCTAACCTATCTCTCTATCTCTCTATATCTATATCTCTCTATCTCTATATATATGGGATGGGGGGGAATCCCTAACACAAGGTTTCAGTTTAAGGTTTAAGTTTCATTTCAGTACAAAACTGAAATGAAACTTAACGCAATCTAAGAATCCTACTCAACTCCTGCTGTTCAGGAACAGCGACTAGATCAGAAGGTGCTGGGAAGGGGGGAGGCTATAGTTTCATTTCTTGCAAGCCTCTCCACCCCTGGTGTCTGGAAGTCTGCTCCTCAGTGACTAGTACTATCCCTCCCTGTCACATTTGACCTTACAGTGAACCTTTTTTTGCCACCCGAACGTGATCCGAACTGACCGAACTGTTTGGTCATGTCACCGTTCGGATTGAGTTCGGTTTGGCCAGTTCGTGCTCAGAAGTTCGGTTCGGTCATCCGAACAGGCCGAGTTTGGGCCAAACTCCGAACTTCCGAACCGCATTCGCCCATCCCTAGTGGACATACTATTAGGAAAAATTGTTATGCAAACATATACTTCACTAGGGCTGCATTTAAAATTTTTCTGGTTTCTGTCTCAGATGGCATTTGGACTGAACCGGTCTACTTGTGGGACCATCTCACTCCCCCACATCCTGGAGCATCCCCTGCGGTAGTCTGGGGTGCCTTCCTCCTGGTCCCCCGATTTCTTGGTTGTCACACCAAGGCTGTGGAATTCTCTCACAGCAGAGACCCAGGTGGCCCCAGACCTCCCTTCTTTTCACTGAAGCTGTAAGATCTGGCTGTTCTGCCAGTCATTTGGTGGGGGAGATGGGCGAAGAGTGGAAGGGGGAGTGAGTTAGGGTGGGGTGAGAGGGGTTATTTATACCCTCCTGTTGTGTTTGGTTTTATTTATTTTTAATGTTTATTGATTATTATTGTTGTGAGCTGACCTGAGCTGCTTTGCCAGGAGGTGCAGGGTATTAGGATTTAATAAATAAATAAATAAATAAATAAATTTCAGCCATTTGTGCATTTTGTTCTATGGCAACAGATATTTTGCACATTAATTGCTTGATCAAAATTCCTATCAAAAATTGTGAAAACTGTTCCATTTTTCTGGAACTGTTCTATAAAAACAGAATGACTATTTTGATTGAGTCCTCATCTGCCCATCCATCCATCCATCCATGTACATGGTCACATAGCTACAAGTATTTCTAATGCAGAGTAGGCAGGACTAGACGGGGGTGTAGGCAACTATAGATACAGCCATTGCAAATTATAAAGTGAGGTATCAATGATTTTGGAATAATACAACAAGAAACAGACCTTTCAAAATATTTTTTTCAAAATCAGTGTGTAGCCTGGCCAGGTTCACGGCCTGTCTGGAGGAGGGGGGTCCTGCCCTCAGCTGTTTCCTTCTTCGGCTGTATCCACGGGGCGCGTGGCTACCAATGGTTGCGTGGAGTGCCATAATCCTGCCTGTTGGAGCTAAGGCACTGGTCATGCCCCCGTGTAGCTGACTATACTGTGTTGGAGCCCACCGGACCGGAGCTGGTGGCGCTGTGTGGACCCGTACTGATATTCAAGTGGGGCTTGCCATACCAGATCTCTTTGAAGTCTACTACCTCATTTCCCACCACATGGTGGGGCTGGGCTACCACCAGGGCTACTACCAATGGCCCCAGCCCCCTTTGTTACACCCTGAAGCTGGCTGTGAGGCCCCAGGCGATTTCAGTGTCCTGGCTGGCGGCCCAAGCGTGTGCTTCCTGCACCTCCCTGCCGGCTCGGGCCCATGGCCACTTGCTCTGTGCCGTTCCAGCCACCCAGCCGATCTGGCTGGTTCACATGCCACCTTTCCACTCACCTGTGTTGCTGTGCCCCCACCCTGGGCATCCCCTGTCCCCCACTGGCTGTAGTGTGCCTCTCACTGCCTGGCCCCCCCTTTTGGTGGTTCCTGCTGCCTGTGACCTCTACTGCCTTTCCCCTTCATGTATTCCTCCCTTGAATGGCCGCCCGCACACCTGTGTCTGTTCCTGCACCCTTCCAACCCCCTGGGTGGCTCCATGACTGTGCGGGGTGTGGGAGCTGCATGTGCTGCCTGCAGAATCCAGCTCAGATGCGTCCCCAGCTTTGCTGCTGCATCAGCAAGGGGGATCCCTGCCGAATGGACCTGCCTCAGACCGCTCCGGTGCCTTCCCTGGCTTGGATGCCCTCTCTCTGTTACCCTGCTCCATCCCCTTGGGGACCCCTGTGACTTGGGCTGCCTGTGTTGCTGTTGAGTGGCCCATGCTCCCTGTGCTATCAGTGGGGTTCTGGGTGCCTTTCGCCGAATCCTGAACTGTTCCTGGGCCAGTCCCCACCGCTGCCTTGGTCCTGGGCTTCCCCCACCCTGGTGTCGGTGGTGCTTAATGTTTTGCCTTCTCAGTGTGCTCCCCCCTTTCTTTCTTTGCCATTTGGGTGTGTTTTCACCCGGCCGTGTGTTTGTGTTTTGTGTTCTGCCATGTCTGCGGCTTCCTGGTGCCTCTTCTGTGTACCGCCTCAGCCTCTCCTCTCCCTCCTCCCCCTCCCTTCCCATTTCCCTTGTGTGGGCATTGCCTTTTGGTGCTTTTGACTTCCTTTGCCCTCAGTTGGCCATGTTTGCCTCCCGCCCCGCCCCAGTGTCCTCTGGGTTTTCTGACGACTGTCCGGAATCGGCGTAACGTGTGTTGTGCTACCCCAGGTCATGGTCTGGCTGGCCGTTTCCTTGCTGTGATCCCATTCCCATCACGTCTGTTCGGGCCTCTCCTAGTCTACAGGAGGGGGTAGGCAGACTGACCACAGTTGGGAATCCAGTGCGGTGACCCGGGCATGCATCACATCTGAAATTACTTTGTGTCAGACTCAGGACAGACCTGAGCCCAGTACCAACACAGCCAGGAGTTCTTCCACACCAAAGCAATACATTACTCCTACAACATGAAGGAAACTCCCCATAAGACAAAAATGTATCCTAAGGAATCCTGTCATAACTTCTTCCCTCAACAAGACATTATCTCATCCTTATCTATGGCCCTTTTCACACAGACACACTAATACTGATCAAATGGGTATTACATTTTATTATACATGTTGCAGGGCACCCATAGAGCACACCTGCAGCCCTGCAACATGCATAATAAAATGTAACACCCATTTTGTCTGTGTGAAAAGAGCCTATGATTGTCTTTGGAAGATCACACTGTAAATAATTATCTACTGATTTGTGGTTTTGGTAGGGCTAGTCATAAAACTGATTTTGTTGTTGTCAGGGGAAAAAATATTTTTTGTTGGGTCCAGAATCAAGATGGAAAATCAATAATCTAAATGTTGCCACAAAATCAAATTTGTCAAAATTTGCCCTTTTATAAATAAATATTGACAAATTTCAGTTTAGTGATACAAAATAATGGGCAAGAAGTTCCATCAGAAAATTTCAGACATTTTTGATTAAAAAAATGTTTTATCAGAAAAGAAAAATGATAATCAGAACCAGCCCTTTACCAAGCCTTCTAAATGAAGATATTAACTTCTAATATTTGATGGAAAATGTCTAAATGAAGGTATTATCCCAAGGAATCTAAAAAGTTTGTTTCTCTTCCACTTTGGTTGAGCAAACAAATTTAAAGTACTCAATTAACACAGGTTTCATTGTCTTTTATGAAAAGTACTTCTCCTGGTGTTTTGGCACTTGCAATTAAAGTGTGACTGTGGAAGTAAATGAAAATGGAACATAATGGGAGAAAATGTCCCTGGTGGGGCCAGTCCAATGTCCTGCAGATCCCCCACACAACCCCCATGCATATCCATTGGGAATGCATTGTGCTGCACAGAATCCACGCGGAGGGGCTTAGGATTGTGGCCTATGCTTTCTGAAACATTGAAAAGGCTGGTGGAGTTTTGAGAAAAAGTTTGCACTGGCTGTTATTCAATCCAAAGAGACACATTTCCAGTAAATAACTTACTATATAGATTTTCATTGATTCAGTTCCACATAATAAAAACAAACACGTTTAAGAAGTGATCTTTGGTAGCTATAACTCCTGGTATTTCATGATTTAAAAATAAGTATTTTAGTTTACTTGCCATCTCAATCAGCTCTGGTGAATTTTGTTTAAATTAATGTTTTGCAACAAATGCAGTCCAAGAAACCTTTAGATCAGCAATTCCCAAACTCTTTCAGGCTCTGACCCCACTAAGAGATAAAAGAAATTCTCATGACCCCAAACTTTAGAAATTTACATATTGAATTATGCAGCTCTTGTTTTGTCCAGTTCCCATTTAGCATTAACATGAACTACAGCAGAAATGAATATTCATTGTAAATACAATGTCTAATGAATTTACTCGATTCAGTTTGGGTCTGATTAGATGGATATGGACTGATATTTATTTTGACAATTTGTTTTGGTTATTTGAACTTGGTTGTTTCATTTGATTTGATATTTTGGGTCTTCAGGTCAGTCATTTCACTGTTTTGACTACTTTCTATTAGCATTATCAGTTTTGTTGCACTGAAATAGCTGAAATGAAATAACCAAAGTTCCAAAACAACCAACCTAATAATAGAAATACCAAAATAAATGAAATAATCAATAGTCAATTACGTAGTTATGCGAATATCTGTTTCAGTCACAAATATTGTTCAGATGTTCAAAAGACTATTTGGAAATGCAGACAATGGAGTGTTAACGAAAGTGATGATAGCCTTCTCTGGCCCACTGAGGTCTGCTTTGGCCCATGAGCCACCAGCATGTTGGTTAGTAGACCACCAGATATTGGCCAGGAATTGCTCCTGGTCATGTTGGCGGCAATCGCAGCCCGGGATCATCACCAACCCACCCAGGCAATGGCCCATCAGACCAGGCCTAAGTGAGCTATTTTTATTTATTATATTTATTATAAAATGTGTATGCCGCCCCCTCCTGCTAAAAGCATCTTGGGGCAGATAACAACATATTTAAACAGATTAAAAACCAACAATAATACAGGTAAAAAAAAAACAGTAAAAAAAATCACTCCCTACCCTATCATGGGTGTTAGCCTACTCTTCCCAGCCCATTCTGGGGACAGGGCTCTATGACTAGCCAGCATTGGCTACTGTGGTTGCCCGTCAAGGTGGGGTGGGGCACTAGGCACAGCATGGGGGCAGGAGCAGGCAATCACATGTCCATGTGTCTCCCCTCCATCCCGGGCGGACTGGCCGCTGACATGTTTGTTGTGCAGGGCAGGCAGACTGGGTCTGGATTGTGTAGCCGGTGTGTTCCCAGCCTAGGTCAGATTGTGATGGTAGCACTCTGCCATCACGTCTAAAAACACCCAATATCTGAGACTATCAAACCCACTATTTATTTCAGCCCTCTCCAATACAGCTGGGGTGAAATAGACATGGTTCAAAGCAGCTCTTCTTTTTTCACTTAACAGTTTCTGGCACTACCTTGATTGGGAATTCTGAATTGTTTTTCCCTCCAATTTTCATTTGTTGGACCGATATTGGCATTTTTACAACAGTTTTCGGGTACTTCAGTTACTTTTGCCATCACTTTTGTTGTTGTCACCATTGGCACGTCTAAAAATATCAAATGAAAACCTGCACAGATAGTTGCATGCTCTTGAATTGTCAGGGAAGCAGCAAATGTTTTTTGTTTTTTTGTTGTTGTTTTTACAAAAATGGAATTTGTTTGAATTGCCATTTCAGTTCTACTCTCATTTCTTAGTTCGGAACCTGAACATTAGAGCATTGAAAACAGAGTACTCTGGCTAGTCTTATCACCGTGAGAGCTTTTTGTTTCAAAGGAGAGTGTACATTTGCATAAACTAACATCAGTCACACATCAAAAATGCTTCACCATACCTCCATAGTGCGGTGGAGGACCACAGAGTAGAACCACTCCTTGACCTTCTCTGACTGACACGGTGTTTCTTGTTTTGGTTTCAAAATTTTCAAGATCTTGAGGGGAAAAAAGGTGGGAAACAGATATTAAGCAACAAACTGAATCATTTGCTAACCATGGGTCCAACATTGCAGACTTGACTGATGATTTTGGAGATCAGTGTAAAGCCAATCTCTTATTTGCATACATGTTAATAACAGGAAGACCAGACCAGACCAGACCAGACCAGTGATATTCCACACCATGGGTGCACTTCTCCACCCACTGAAGTCAGTGAGGCTGATCCCAAGCCCTGTGGATGAGCGTATACAGCACACATGCCGCACATGTGCAAACCCGTTATTGGAACTGTGGCGCATGTGCAAACCACTCAGAAATAACACAGAGCTTGCATGCACATGCCTAAATCATGTGAGCGAGAGTTCTGGATCACACCTAATGGCAAATCTTCCATTGACTTTAATGGTGGAGGATTGTCCTTGTTATCTACCAGTACCCTGTCTCTGAGAATGTCTAGTACCAGGCATCTCAGGCCAAGATGCCACATTTTTGAAGTGAGCAATTATTGAATAATTGGCTGTTGATATGGGAATCTACTGGATTTACCCGACACACTTCTTTACCTGGGTAAAACTTCCAATGGTCAAACCATATTTACATGCTATCCACTTTGGATAGGCTCTGCTAAGCTATAGAGGTTGGGGAAAGCTGACACATGAATCAGGATTTGACACCCACTTAATTCTAATGAGGAACTTTGGTGTGCAGCTTAACTTGTTTACAACCAATTCCCATACTTCTGGCCATAATCCTGAAACTACTTACACTGGAAAGTTGATATTCTGGACTGTGGTTCTTTAGTTGCCTTCATATCTATCTGAGAATCAATACTTAGGGTGTTAACAAACAACAGGATGTTGCCCCACATTTTCCTCCTCAGTCCTGGATTTACCCGCTCATGGTTAAACCTTAAACAAAAAATCTCGGCAAGTGCTGCTTCCATCAGAAGCAGGGCATTCACCAAGATTAGCGCAATTTGGAAATTTTACGGCTTTCGCACTGTTTTAGCCATTTTCTTCTGTTTCTCACAAGTTGAACACAGCTGCCATGGGTTGGTCCAAAGTCACATGTGTGCCCCATACACACACACACACGGAGCTAAGCACCAGGGAAGTGCTGGAAATTGACATAAATGTTATTTAAAAGTGCTGTAAAGCTGCCGTAAAATTCCCAGAAAGTGACTAACAGTCCAGGAAAGTGACGAAAAGTGGGGGAAAAGGTCCCAGAAAGAGATAAAAGTCCAGGAAAGTGACAAAAATTATGTAATGTCCTGGAAAAAGGCAAAAAATCCCAATAGTGATGAAAATAATGGGGGGAAATGGTGGAAGCACGGAATCACTGGAAACTGTCAGAGTACCAACAGATACTCATAAGCACTTACAAAAGGTCAGTATTTCCCTTCAGAACAGGAACACTTGCTCTCATCTCAGCTCTACTTGTGGTAAGTCCTGTAGGAGCCAGATGTTCACCATGGCAGCCAGATGTTCACCACCTCTGTCCATGCCAGACAGCATTATCGCTGGGAATGTGGAGCCCAGTGTGCAGGCAAACCCGGGGACATGCGCATGTTCACAACTCTATTGTGCAGAGTAGGGAGACGACACATGGGCAGACTGCAGCAAGAAAGAACAACTGTCTGTCTGCCACATTCTTTTTGGAGCCTGTGAGTGGCAGCTGCAGGAAAGGGGTGCATGGAGTGGCTCTGGCCTCCAGAGAACTCTTTTCCTGTGAATTAAGTAGGGCTGAAACAGTACTTTGAATTTCTAGAGACTCTAATTGAGGACCATCTTATGGATGGGATTCCTGAAATAAGAATGAACCAAGAATCGACTGATTCTCAGCCCATTCTCATGAGATTCTCAGTAACCTTAAAATAACCTATAAGATGCTCTGAGCACACACAACATGGCCACCATGACTGTTCTGCACATGCACGGCTCTTTTCAAAGATGGTATGCACGGCACTGGTGCCATCTTGGAAAAGAGCAGGCAGTTCTGAGCATGTGCAAACCAGCTGCCCTTTTCCAAAATGGCACCGATGCAGCCCACACCACTTTGGGGTGGGGGTTGGAGGATTTGTTGAGATTTTTGCAGAATCCTGCAAAAATCTTGAAACCCTGGTGAGAATGTATTAGATCTTGGTAGAGGTTCTCAGTCCCTGTGAAATTTTCATGAGAAGCTATTGGCTTCTCCTTTCAGCCCTAGTCTTAACACTCTTAGTCAGATCACCACTGTCTTAAAGCTCACTGATGCCAATGAGAGTCTAAGAACAACTGGGAAGATTTGTACAACTGAACACAAGGATATTATTTTTTCATGATTATTAAAACTGCCGTATGACACCATACACTAACAAGCCAATGCCACATCCAAATCTTAAGACTATTTATTGACGACTCTTCATTCAAGGTATGAACATTTATCAAGAAGAGAATTATCACCCTGTTTCACTGCATGCTATCTGTGTACAGGTGATAAATTTCTCAGTGTGGCTCCCTTTTAATAATGTAACTCCAATGCCAAATGGTACGCAACAGATGCAAAACAAAATGGAAGGGTCATCACCCGCAATGATTTTCCCTTTGTTCCAAACACTCTCTTTTAAAATGCTGAGATTTATTACTTTTCACCACAGAGTGCTTTTGGCAGGGGATTTGTCAATTGTTTTTCTTTTTCCATTCAAAGAATGTTTTAATAAAATAAAAAAGGTATAATATCATCTCCTTCCTAAAGATATAGACACCATATAATTTCATATATTTATGTTTGCCTTGCATCTGCTTTATTTACCTTGCCAAGAGCCTTTTAATTCAAAACTTTTTATGTTCAAATTGTGGGAAATACCTTTAGGTCCTGTAAGGTAGATACATTTTGTCTTATACATAGTTCCATGCAAATTAAGGTAATAAACTATAAATACTCAAGAAATAATAGCTGCATTGTCGCCACACCGTGGAAGACGGCAAGTACACAATCAGTGTGTTTTAAAAGGCCATACTCTTTATTAACTGCAACATGACAACATTGTGGGGATGTGTATAACTCCTCCCCCCCCCCCCCCCATAAAAAGCCTGGCCCAGAGATATATAACCCACAGAATCTAGGAGACTCTGAGGTACAGCCCGAGTTCTGCCTCCCTTGTGTGAAGCAAAGCACGCCCTACTCCATTTGACCCAAGATGCCTGGCTTGGAACGGGATGGTTGTTTTTTCTGTTAAGGCCACTTAGTGAGGCCCCAAGAGCAGAGGCAGGTGATGTGCCACCCACCTCCAGGACCACACACCAGTCCTGCAGATTAAATGGCTCTGCTCCCTTAGCCCAATGAAGGATAGAGCACTGGGTCATTCCTTTCCCCTTGCGTTGTCACTTTCGCATCTCATAAGGAGATGTCTCACAATCTTTGCCTGTATCCTTCTGGAAAATTCCAACTATTCACTGGACCCCCAAGTGTGGCAAAGAACAAACTAACAACCTGCCAATGCAGCCTATTTAATGTACAAAATTTAGGGAGACGAAAAAGCCAGTTGCCTTACGGCCAATCAGAGGTTCCTGGAATAATTCCTTCCTGACCCCAAATGTAGATAACCCACGTAATTCACAGTGAAACATAATCTACCGTTGGATAGGTGCTTGCTCATCCTGCTTCCCTGTGCTCCTCAGCCATACTGTGAAGATGTCATGGGGACTTTAAATGATGGCAAGGAAGCTTCACAATGTAAGGCTTCCCTTTCACGCCTTAGGAGGTTGCTAGGCAACCTCCGCTGGTCTCAAACTCCCTGCCTCGCTCCTTCCCCCCTGCCCTTACTCCTTCTTCCTGATTGAAGCAGAGATAAAGTTCACTCCCTGCCAAGGTAAGCAGTGGGGGACTGAGATTTGCATTGTCACTTAAATTTAGTTCAAAGTCCCTAAAACAACATCTCTAAAACAACAACCTTTCTAGATATCCAAATTGCATGAATACATCAACTGGTTAGCATAATACAATGTGCAGTTTTGTTCTTGAACCATATGAACTATATTTTTCTCCTCTTTTAAAAGGGTGGTACAGAGAGAAGGATATGTCAGGGACTGTTTGTGGTGTTGTTAATTGTCTGGGTTAATTCATGTCATATATAACCAGAGACAGAGGCAGCTCTGGTTCTACCCATGTCAGCCTGCTTCACTCCTGCTTTAGCCTGTCCATTTTAAAGTGGCCCACCAGATATGCAAACAGACTCTGGATGCTTTTTTATGGATGCGGAGACTGCTTGCCCCCGGAACTGCCAGAGTGGCAGCACAGCCTGCTCCAGGACAACGCCGCCATCAGTGCTCTGGAACATCGTGGAGAATGTCACAGGGAACGGTCCGGCCAAACATGGCACACCGAATGGAACTGCAGCTGCTGTCCATCTATTGGGTAGACCCATGTTGCTGCTTAACAGCTAACTGGCTGTACTAGATCACCATGGGGTTTCAGCCACATCTGTACAGTGTGGAGAAGAAAGGGGTAATGCGTAGGCGGCTGTCGTCACGGGGACACCTGCTGTTTCACATAAAGCGGACCCAGGGCTGGAAATGAGAAGAGGTGGGGGTGAACCCCACAGAGCAGTCCAAGGGGCAGGCAGCCTCCACGTCCATCTAAAAGAATCAAGAACCAATTTTTTCTTGCTCTGAGGAGGAGTCAAATGATTTTAACTAGCACACAGAGGCATCATACTGTTACTTCAATCATCTGCTTGAGAAAAGAAAGGCTTCTGTTTTCTGTTCACCGTGAACAGAGGTCATAGGTCCTTATGGGATACCTTCTTGCAAAAGGGTACAGGGTAGATATCCTAGCTATTTTGACTTATCAAAAAAAAAAGTTGTTCTCCACTGATGCAAAAGATAGAATAAAAGGCAATGAGCTTAAACTTCAGCAAGGTAGGTTTTGGAAAAGACTGGGGGGAGAAAATGTCCAAACTGCAACATGGTTGTGGCATAACCGTCATTTGATGCTAGAAAAGTAACTGTCTATTAGAGGTGTGAAAATGTGTACAATAATGAATTTGATCATTTTGTTATTGTAATTATAATTATTAAAATGAATTTAGTAATTCCAAAATAACATTTTGGAACTTGTACTTATTTTGTTATTTTCTGACTGTGGAACACATATCTTAGACTGTAACTTTTTTGTTCTGTGTCTGTTTTTAAAAAACCCTGGGGAAAAATGTACCTCTCACATAAGGAAACATGCTTACCAAGTTTCGGAAGGATTGGATGTAGGGTACAAACTTTAGAATCATTATTGGTTATTTATTTATTTATAAATATTTCTTAGCCGGCCCCTCATACCTACAGCATCTCGGGGTGGCTTACAGCATAAAAACACACAATAAAATTAGTTAAAACAATGTTTTAAAAATACAACCCCCCTCAACATAAAAACTCTTCAAAAATCCCCCCCTACCCCACCCTTCCCTCCGAAGGCCTGAGCGAACAGCCAGGTCTTGTAGGCTCACCAAAACGCCAACAGTCCTGGGGCCAGACGGGTTTCCTCCAGGAGGGAATTCCCGAGCCTCGGCCCGGCCACCAAGAACGCCCTCTCCATTGTGACCCCCCATTTTACACGGGGAACCTCCAAAAAGGTGCCCCCGGTGGACCACAGGGATCGCTCTGAGGAATGGAGGGTGAGGCGGTCCCAAAGGTATGAGGGGCCCAGACCATGTAGAGCTTTATAGATCAACACTAGCACCTTGAATTGGGCTTGGTACACTATAGGCAGCCAGTGCAGAATATGGAGCACAGGTGTTGTGTGATCCCGCCTTCCCGTCCCCTAAGGAGACACGCCGCCACATTCTGCACCAGCTGCAGCCTCTGAACCAAAAACAAGGGAAGCCCCATGTACAGCGCATTGCAGTAGTCTAGCCTTGAGGTGATGAAGGCATGAATGAGGGTGGCCAGGTCGGGCCTGGAAATGTATGGACACAGCCTCCGTACCAGATACAGCTGGCAGAAGGCAGCTTTATCCACCATCTCTACCTGCTGATCCATCCTGAGCTCCGAGTCAAACACCACTCCCAGAATCTGAAACTACTGGGCTACAGGAGGGTGCCCCCCCCCACCAGGGGAGCCAGTACCTCCCTCGCCCTACCCAACACCATCACCTCCGTCTTATCAGGATTGAGCTTTAGACTGTTCTGCCGCATCCAATCCGCCACAGCCTCCAAACATTGTCCTGAGACAGTAGGACCTGGGTCAGTTCAAAATGAGAGGTACAGCTGCGTATCATCAGCATATTGTTGACATCACACCCTGAATCCTCTCACGATCTCCCCCAGGGGCTGCATGTATACATTAAATAATAGCGGAGACAAGATCGAACCCTACGGAACGCCACAGGTCAAGGCCTGGCGTCTTGATGTTTCAGCCCCCAGCACCACTCTCTGGCTTCTCCCCAAGAGGAATGAGCGGAACCACCCTAGGACAGTCCTGTCCAGACCCCCCAGGTCTCGCGGTCATCTCAGCAGCAGCCCATGGTCCACAGTGTCAAATGTGGCTGAGAGATCTAGAAGGATCAAGAATGTTGAACATCCTGTGTCCATCTCCCGGCGGAGATCATCCACCAAGGCCACCAACACTGTATCCATTCCATAGCCGGGGTGGAACCCAGATTGAAAAGGTTCCAGAAAACCAACGCAATCCAAATGCACCTGGAGCTGCAGTGCCACTGTCCATTCAATAACCTTCCCTAAAAAGGGAAGATTAGAGACAGATTGGTTGCTGATGAGTGCATCCACATCCAAAGATGGCTTCTACAGCAGGGGGCACATCACTGTCTCCTTGAGACTGGGTGACAATCTCCCCTGCCAAAGGGACGCGTCCACTACCCTCGCCAGCACCGTCCCCAAAGTCTCCCTGGAGGCTTTCACCAACCAGGACAGGCACGGATATAGTTCACATCTATTGGCTCTAACAGACCCCAGGACATTCACCGCATCAGCCAGCGTCACTTCCTGAAACTCATCCCAGAAAGATTTACCAGATGGTGCTTCCATAACCTCATGCCCCTCGCTTACTGCTTCCAATCCGGTGTCAAAGTTACTCTGGATCTAAGTGATCTTGTCTGCAAAGTAGGTGGCAAACTCCTCACATCAGACCTGGGACAAGTCCCCGTCCAAGTGGAGGGAGGCCGGACTGACCAGCCCCCGCACCACCCGGAACAGCTCCATTGGACGTGACTTCGCAGATGCTATAAGGGCAGCAAAGAACTCCTTCTTTGCTGTCCTCACAGCCTCAACATAGGACCGCAAGTGGGTCCTATGGAGAAGTCGGTCAGATTCAGAGCGAGTCCGATGCCAGCATCGCTCTAGTCTCCTACCTACCCGTTTCATACACCGCAGCCCCTCACTAAACCAAGGGACCCTGCAGTGATGAGACGGAGGGAGAAGATGTCTCGGAGCCAACCTATTGATGGCCTCCCCCAACAAGGTTTTCCAATGCTGGACAAGCTCATCTGCAGTGGCCATCTGGGTCTAAGGTTAACTCTCTCAAAGCCTCCTGGAACTGCTGAGGTTCCATCAGCCTCCGAAGGTGGACCAACCTAACTGGCCCATTCCCCTTCTGGAGGAGGTGCTCTGAGAGGTTGGCCTGTAGGAGATACTGATCCATCCATGAGAAGGGCGTGACCCTCACATCTCCCATTAACGGATCACCCGCCTCAATCCAGAACAAAAGATCAGGCCAAGAGTATGCCCCCCCATATGGGTCAGGCAGTTGACCACTTGGGACAAGTCCATGGTTGCCATGGCAGTCATGAACTCATGCTCCGCTCCTACAAGGCCGGCATCAGCATGGGCCTTGAAGTCCCCCAGGACCAAGGTCCTGGAGGAGTTCAGCACCACCTCCGAGGCCAGCTCTGCTAGAGTGGCAAGGGATGTGCTGGACAGAAAGTGGCCTGGTATACCAGCAGCACCCCAAGCTTGCCCCCAGACAAATCAAACACCACATGGAGGGCTTCAATACCTGAAATCTCCTGAACTGGAAATCTCTTAATTGGCCATACCTCTCTAAAAATAATAGCTACACCTCCCCCTCGCCCCCTCCCCCATGGGGGGCTGGTGCTGAACAGCATACCCAGCTGGAACAAGGTCTGCTAAAGCTGGTCCTGCCTTCTCATCCAGCCAGGTTTCTGTGATACATGCAAGGTCCGCTGCCCCATCCAGGATCAAATCCCGGATCACTGGGGCCTTATTCGCTATGGACATTGCATTCAACAGCAGCAGCCCTTTACAGGCGGACCTTAGACCCTGATCCTCTCTCACCCTCAGTGGGGGGGTGACTCTCTTAACCTCCACCAGGAACCTCAGTCCCCTGGGAGGACAAGTCACCTGTCTCCTTGGACCATACCGTCCACAACCCATAACCACCCCTATACCCGCTCCCCATCCGCTCTATTCTGACCCCTAACCCTTGGCTGTTTGCGCTTCCTCCAGAGTTGCCGTCCACCTCTCCCCACTCCCACTCCCCATATCCCCCCATTTTTCCTCCCCCAACCCCCCTCCCCTCACCCTCCATGTGCTCTCACCACAGGTGTTAACCCCGACCTCCCTAACCCACTCCCCCCAACCTCCCATCCCATTCCCTGGAACTCCCCCTCTAATTGGGAATCCCCTTGAGCCATGCCCCCCCATCTCCCCGGGGGCCAAGGCCCATCTCCTCAGGGCTCCCCCTCTCACAGGGAGTCCCCCAACCCTCCCCAAGGGCCACCTCCCCTCCTCTCACCAGGGATGTGGGCCCTATCCACCCTAACCCACTCCCCATGCCCCCCACCCTCAAGCCACACCCACTTATAAGCACAAATTAAATTAATGCATTAATGGCTGTGACTTCCTTTCTGCAAATCCAATTTGGATGCAATTTGGACATAGTATACCCCATACAAAAGAAATGATCTGTGCCAAGTTTCAGAAAGACTAGATAACAGGTCCAGATTCCAGAAGCAATGTATATTTTGCGGTTTGTGCACACATTACCAGCTGTAGAAACGTTGTTGTCCATCCAATACGTATGAAATTTGTTTTCAGTATACTTCTCATGCAAAGGATCAGCCCTGCCAAATTTTAGAAACATTTGATAAAGGGACCCAATTGTATAAGCAATTGATGGCTTGTGATTTTAACAGAAGTCGTGCAAATACAAGTCCTGAAAATCTTGGGACAAAAACTAAAATTACATGACCTAAAGACTTCTTGAAGCAAGGCAGAGGGAATGGGGAAGCATGCCAGTAATCAAGAGAAATAATGGACACATACAGGCTGGCCAACTCACATCCCAAACACACCCTACAACACTGTGAAAGAGGACATAAGAGAATCACTTATTGGCTTTTTCCTAGGCAGATGCTTCCAACTTCATAGAAACAAGCAGGGGACCTTGGGGCACAGCACAGAATGAGGATACATGATTGACATTTCTGCTGGCCAATTGGCATCTCATACCCACCTTGTACTACAGTGACAAATGTAAGGGAATCTCTGGTATAGGCTCATCCTCTGGAGATGCTTCCCAGGCTTCTAACTTCCCGGTATCCAATAACTGCAATAAAGGAGGCTTGGGGTTGGGCACTAGGTAGCAAATATAAACTTCTACCAAGCTACACAGCCCCCATCGTGGCTACAACTTGTGTGGCTCATAGACTGGCTCAGTGCTTTGCATGTGTGACTGTGCTGTAGTCTTCAGCCTCACTGCAAGTGCTCAAAGAAACCTCAGAACTCTGCACCTACTCCCCCCATGTATGTCCCCACAGATTTGGCTGACGCCGATTTGTGTGACATTGACTGAAGCCTGTGCCAGTGCCTCTGGCACCTAATCCTCCTCTGCTCTGCTCAACTCCTCCTGTCTTCTTCACTTTGTATACAAATACTCCAAAAAGCAGATTTCTGCATCTAGTAAAACCTCTATAGTTTAAACCGAAGCAACACCTGCAAGTGATTTAAGGAAATTTACAAATTCTGTTAAAACCATGAAACTGATATTGCTTATAAAATTTGAAACCTTTACTCAATACTTCTGATTTGTTTTTAGGAATGTTCCCTTAAGTCCAGGAAATACCCTGTCCAAAGTTCTTTGAAATTGGTTGGAAAACAAAGACACTACATGTTGAAATGTGTGTACAGACCATTAAATTATTAAATTTCTAATAAAAACAGGACCCTTTCTCCAATCTTCCTGAATTTTGACAGAGATGATCTCTTTCAAGATGGGTACAAGGAGTATAAAGTTCACCCAAGTTGTTTGGAAAACAAAGATATTACAGCAGCAAGTGTGTGCATAAACTACAAAATATCAAGGTCTTGCATGATAGGGACCCTTTATCTAATCATTATAAAATTTGGCATAAAGGATTTCCTCAATGATGGGTATAATCCTTCTAATTTTCAAGAAAATCAGATAAAGAATGAGGAAGTTACAGCAAGAAATCAATTTCCCATAGAAATCAAGGGGGGCGGGGGGTGGACAAAGTTCAGTAAAAAAAACAAATTAATATTTAATGAAATTACAAAATATGAAGCTATATAATAAAAATTAATAACAAAATTACAAATTCAGTAATTGGTCCCAGTTGCAGAGTGTCTACCATGTTGTAGGTATGGATCATTCTACCTTGAACCAGAGGGTTTATTTATTTATATTTATTTATTTGTTATATTTATTAGTTGCACCCTCATGCCTACGGCATCCCAGGGCAGCTTACAACACTAAAAATGACAACAATAATAAATTATTAATTTTAAACATTTTTTAAAAAAAATCTCCCCCACCCCCCACCTCCCCTCCAAAGGCCTGGGCAAACAGCCAGGACTTGCAGGCTCAGTGGAATGCCAGAAGACCCGAGGCCAGGCGAGCTTCCTCCAGGAGGGAATTCCAGAGTCGCGGTCCGGCCACCAAGAACGCCCGTTCCATTGTGGCTGCCTGCCTACCACGGGGAACCTCCAAGAAGGCGCCCCCGGTAGACCGCAGGGATTGCTCTGAGACATGGAGGGCGAGGTGGTTCCCGAGGTATGAGGAGCCGAGACTAGGAGTGGGACATCGGGTCAAATACCAGCTACTGGATTTACCGGTTACCGGATTTTAAAAAACCGGATTGCCGGATCTGTGTACCGGTTTACCGGTACCAGATTTGTTCCATTGATTTCAATGGGGAACTGTCCCCATTGAAATCAATGGAANGCCTGGCTTTAAAAAAAAAAAAATTCCCCTGAAGTCCCTGCTAGTGCGGGTCCCGGGCCACCGCCGGCAACCTGGAGTCTGCACCAGCAGGTACTAGAGTGATCCCTGGGGTCGGGGGTGGTTTAACACCCCTCCCAAACCAGGGATCATCCTACCTCCCCACCCAGGGATCACCTACCTTGAGCTCTGGGCGGCGGCAGCCCGACTCCGGCGACTTCAGTGCTGGCTGTAGCTGCTGGCTTCAGCACTACTAGGCCTTCTGGTGAACTTCTGGGTTTCCCCGGAAGGCCTAGTAGCGCTGAAGTCGGCAGCCACAGCCAGCATTGAAGCTGCCGGAGTCGGACCGCCGTTGCTGCCGCCGCCGCCCGGAGTGCAAGATAGGCGATCTCTGGATGGGGAGGTAGGACTAGGTAGGGTGATCTGATCCCTGGGGTGGGGGTGTGTTAAACCACCCCCACCCCAGGGATCGTACGTGCTGGTGCATGCTCCAGGTCGCCGGCGGTGGTCCGGAGCCCACACTAAGAGGGACTTCGGGGGAAAAAAAAAATTTTTAAAGCCAGGCTGGGCAGGGTGGGTGGGGGGTGTCCCCCCTTTCACCCACGCAGGCTGGACTGGGGAGGGAAAGTAAACTGGGGGGGTTTTGGTGTTTTTTTATACATTGCAGCCATTCATTTGAATGGCCGCAATGTAAAAAATCCGGTACGGGGGAATCCGGTAAATGGGCCGGATTACCGGGTTTAATCCGATAGTTCCGGTACACCAAATACTGGCAGTATCGGATACCAGATGATCCGGTAGTCCCACCCCTAGCCGAGACTGTGTAAGGCTTTATAGGGTTGGACTAGAGAGCTGTTGATGTCCCATGCAGATCTATGATTCTGAGATTCTGTTATTCTATGGAAACTCAGTAGGGATACAAATCACTACTGTTACACTCCTGTGCTGGGCACTGATTCACTTAACACCCATTGGAAAAACAAAAACAAAAACAGGGAATGATGGGTACTGAGCCTCTTTGCAAATCTGTCCTAGTTTATTTAGGTGGCTAGATGGGAGCGATGCATGCTGAGTACCTTGGAAAATTGTGTTCGACATGATCATTTACAATGTCTGCATGAGAACCTCACATCCCTCCCTGTTATTGTGTTACCTAGCATAATGTTATAACATAACATGACATAACCTAATAAAGCATAATGTTGCCTGTCAAGAACGGGTATTAAAGAAGATAGCTAAGATCAGGTGTTTGGCATGCACTGAGATTACTAATATACTCTTACGAATCATGTGGGTATTTAACAGATGGTTTATTTGCTAACTCTAGTGTTCCTGCAGAAATCTATAAATAAGTTATCAGACAGCTCTCTGCGGCTCCTTCTGTCCTTTGCCCACATTTATCTCCGTTTGGGAACAAGTTACCTCACATTGCTGCATTTTTTTCTATCCTCTCCCAACAATAAAAAAGCTTTCCCTTTTCATCACCGTGCACTGGCAAAGAACTATTGCTATGGCACAACTAAACAGTCAAACTTGATAATGAGGTCATGTAGACTAATCAAAACATTCAGGTGCATAATTGATTCGTTCGAGTGAAGTGTGGAAATGTAGGGACTCAGCTGCGTGTGGCGCAAGTCAGCATCACCTTTGTGTAGGAGAGCATTTTCAGATCACAGCAAAAGAGAGAAGGAGATGCTTATATGGGGGGGAGATTTGTTACTTACTCAAGGGAGGCCAGTGGGCAGCCAGGAGTGCCCTCTTGCATATATCATCTCCCACTTGGTAGTCTCTCCCCTTGGAGATACATCTGAGCCTGCTTAGCTTCCGGAAATTATGTAAGACCTTTTTGTTTGGACAGGTGTTTGTGGCAGACAGGAATAGGGTTGGGTGGAATGGTGGGGAACCATTGTGGGGAGTTAAGGAGCTTTCTAGGTGTTTTTATATGCCATTTTAATACATTGTAAGTCACCCTCAGTCTCAATGGGATGGGTGAAAATAAATAAATAAATAAATAAATATTTTTTTTGTATCAACTGGCACATTTGGGATAGAGAGCACATTCTGTGATCAATGGAAGGAAGTTGGTAGAATGGGCAAGGTCCTTGGCTGGCACAATTCAGTATGGCAATGTTGCCAACTTTTGAAATGTTACTTAACACTCTCTCAACATTTTTTATTTTGTTAAAGCACCAGCTTCTTCTTTCCTGCTGTTATATGAGAATCTCAGCTGGGACTAGCTTTGAAAAAGGCATACCCTCTCCAGAAATCGGTGCAAACAGAAGAAATATTGCCCCACTTTTATTTAATTTCATTAACTAATTTATTTCAATATTCTTCTACTCCACACCCTCCTGCCCCCATTAACCCTGGATTCACCCACTCGTCTGTCAGGTGACCACCAGATGTTGACCCCGGAGACACTCCAGAACCCTATTCATGGCATCTTCCCAGGTAAGGCCAATAATACCATGCAGGTGAATCAGCGGAAATGCGGTGAAATGTGCTGCCCATGGCCACCTCCTGCTTTTTGGGGGGTGGGTATGGGGCACCTCTGAGGCCAGCCTTGTCTGTTGGACGCACGGCCCACGTTCAACACTGTAGAGTCACAGACAGAAGCCTACGGCATCCGAAGTGCAACTACAATTCTAGAATGGGGGAGTAGATGGCTCAACGCAAGCGGACTTCACAAGACAGGAATGCCTTCCTATTAGCTTCAGTTCTGCGTGGAGTCAGTTATCAACTCTGAGAGCATAAGTTTCCACCAGGAAAATTTCATTAGTGATAGATGGTCTTGCTTCTTCTACCCTATACTCCAAAATGCCTACTGAAGGATTTCCAGATCTTTACCTGGGGGACCCTACTTTTGTCTTAAACAAAATCCCATGACCACAAAAAGCAGTTTAGAGGAGGCATGCCAAGTATATGAAATACTGGTTTGAAACCTGAGTCGGGTCATTCCACAGGCACAGACCCCATCTGTAGATGGTATGACCCCATTAAGAGTTAGTACCCACAGTTTGGTCATTTCTGGCCCAGGGACCCACATTTACTGTGTTTCCCCCATGGCCACCAATGGGGAAAATGCAGTAATAATGGGGCCGGGGTCCCTGTTCTGATTTAGGGCCCATTTTTCTGATTTTAAAATATGTTTCTAATTCTTGTGGTTGCATAAAAAGCTTGAAAATGCTATCTGAGTGTAATCAAAACACTGTGGGAACAATCCCAAATGCTTGTTCATACTGCTGCATGCACAAATCACGTGGTTTGCAAGCAGTCTGTAGGCCCTGTGCTAGGGGTGTGTGTGAATTGCACACACATACGAGGCATGCACCGTGTGTGCTGTGAGTGCTGGTCCTCAGGGATTGGAATCAGTGTCACCGGTCGCAATCATCTGCCATTTAAGAAAAATATTTTCCCCCTCCTACCCCGATTGAATTTAATGGTGAAGCCATGTGTCCTGAGAATTCTGAAGGGAATTTTAAACACAAAGCCCCTCAAAATATATCAATTGACACTTTTGCTTTTAAAAAAATCACAGTTTAAGGTAACCTCATGTATGTTTATTTGTTTGTTTTCTGAAGCTCATCTCATGACTGCTGACCTTTGCAGATTGACCATCCCAGCATAGCGCCACTGAACTGAAAAAAACTACTGCTCCTTGATTCTTAAAATTCAGGTGGTTAAAAAAATTGCAGAAAAAGCAGAAAGTGACACACTCGTATTTCCAGAGAAGAATAAACAGTCAAATCTGCTCTACCCCCATCCCCCTTGATTAACAAGAGTCTGGAAAACCTACTGTTATCAGTGAGGTGTTTAGTTAACGTGATGAATTATGGTTTCTGAAGATATGTCCTAACATAAGATACACAAACATTTCTGACTCAGCATGCTCTTATTCCCATTAGCTTTAAAAGGAGCAACAGCCAGTAATCGAAAGGAGAATATATTCCAAAGTCTCTCTTTCAAAAAATGTTTAATGCCAAATATTAGCATAAATTGCAGTTACACCGGGAATTTATCACTCACTGTGAGTTAACTACAGGATGGCTGACTTTTTTTGTTTTTGTTTTAAATGAACTACTTTTAAATTAAAGTGGAAGATTAATCCTTTTAAATCCACATAACAGTGTGTCCTAACGTGTTAAAGTGCAGTGAATGAGATTGGATGCAGAGGGATGGTGGATATTTTTGAGTGGGTAGGGGGTACAGAAATCCCATCAGATGAAGTTAATCCATGAATCATTACAAAAACAATTAAAATAACTAAATATGTCCAAAAACACCCAGGTATAATAGATAAAAACATAAATAAAGCACTAGCTTGAACCAAACACAGGATAAGTCAAAAATGTAATACAATAAAATACTAAATACTAATAATTGCTTTAATTAAAACCTAAATATAATTCACATAACAAAAAATGTGATATATCAGACCATTAATTTATGTTTACATTCTGCTAAATAAGCAAAAGTTGCCATAGCTTTCATATAATCCTCAGAGGTAGAGGTCAGCAATATTTCCAATTTCTTTTTTATAGGCAGACTTGTCTTATACCCCAATATTGGATAGAGCCAATGATTTTTTAGTTCCTCATAAAAGGGTAAGTTAAAGATAATATGCTCCAAGTCCTCTACTTCTCCTGAGTCACATGGGCATTTATGGTATACAAATGGAATGCCGTCATACCTCCTCTGAGTGACAGCTGAATCCAGCAGTTGGAATCCTATCAGAGTATATGCTCTCTGCAACTTTTTAATTACTAATGTAGAAAGATAAGGTTCAAAGCCAAAAGTGTTCTTATAACATGCATAACATGGGGCAGCCTTCCACAACTTCAGTGTTGCCAGATCATCTTGTCGGGCAATTTCAACAAACCTTTGCTTAATTTACCCAATTTGCTGTAATGGAGTTTGGGTCAAGATATATGAAAAGGAAAATCCCACCCTTGCCAATATAGATTTCGTTTGATGGATCCAGCTATATCCAGAAGTACCCTAATGTTTCAACTGTTCTAACACACATAGATGTGACAAGTTCAAATGATTAAGTTTACATAATTTAATCCAATACTTCACCGCTGCAAGCATTGATGGTACCTGTACTGAATCAGTTCCCGTCTCTGCACATAGAACTGCACCTGGTAAGGGTGGGAATTCCGGATCCACCAAGATTCGATATTGCCAGTATTTAGTCATACCAGATTTAAATCTGAGATCTGGTAATCCTGGCTGTACCAGATTTTGCGTTGGTCTTGGATCTTGGATTTTTAAAAATGACTTTGTGGCAGTTGGGCACTGTTTTTTTGTTTTGCACTTGTTGAATCCCTCCCTGCCCACTCCCTGTGGTGCAAACTGTTATCTTTGGTGCTTTTTTACCCTGCCTTGGATTGGTTGCCTTTTTTGAAATCAAAAAAGGCATCCAATACTGAAGGTTTCCTAAGATTTTTTAGAGTGGGTAGAGATGTGTCTGTGACTGGGGGTGGGCACTTGGCTGGCTGGAGTGGTCTCTGGCCAATAGTAATGTAGGATTTTTTTTTCCTTCTGGGACCTTCTGGAACCTTCCGGCCCTTGGGCTTGGGAAGCCATTTGTACAGCAGGTTTGGTATCTGAAAGGACTGCCACAGACTGCTGGACACATGCGAGCATGCGACTGTTGGTAAGTTATGAGTTACTTAGCGGTTTTATGGGATTTAGGACCTCCCCCCCCCCGGTGCCCCTTAGGGAAGGGAAAAAATGGAATGGGGACCTAGTCTCTTGGGATCCCATGGGGGGGGAGACTTCATGCCATGTGGCCAGTCCATGTCAAGCAAATGGGGGAGGGGCAAATGTGGTTGTGCTAGTGTGCCAGGTCTATCTTTTGTTGTGTGTGCCATCTGAACTTGGGTGTGTGTGCCCCAGTTGCCAGGCCATGTTGGAGGATGCAGGCTGAGGCTTTTGAAGCCCTGCCAATGGGGGAGGGGGAAATGTGGCTGTGCCAGGGTTGTGGTGTGGTTGTTGTGTGACCCATCTTGTGCCCTCTGCTGTTTGAGGGTGAGGGGTGCCCCAGTTGCCAGGCTAAGTTGGAGGAGCATGCACGCATGCTTGCCAAGTCTTTTGAAGCCCTTCCAAAGGGGGAAATGTGGCTGTGCCAGGGTTGTGGTGTGGTTGTTGTGTGACCCATCTTGTGCCCTCTGCTGTTTGAGGGTGAGGGGTGCCCCAGTTGCCAGGCTAAGTTGGAGGAGCATGCACGCATGCTTGCCAAGTCTTTTGAAGCCCTTCCAAAGGGGGAAATGTGGCTGTGCCAGGGTTGTGGTGTGGTTGTTGTGTGACCCATCTTGTGCCCTCTGCTGTTTGGGGGTGAGGGGTGCCCCAGTTGCCAGGCTAAGTTGGAGGAGCATGCACGCATGCTTGCCAAGTCTTTTGAAGCCCTTCCAAAGGGGGAAATGTGGCTGTGCCAGGGTTGTGGTGTGGTTGTTGTGTGACCCATCTTGTGTGAACTGCTGTTTGGGGGTGTGGGGTGTCGCAGTTGCCAGGCCAAGTTGGAGGAGCATGCATGCTTGTTGCGGAGTCTTTTGAAGCCCTGCCACTGGGGGCAGGGGGAAATGTGGCTGTGCCAGGGTTGTTGCGTGGTTGTTGTGTGACCCATCTTGTGCCATCTGCTGTTTGGGGGTGAAGGGTGCCCCAGTTGCCAGGTCAAGTTGGAGGAGCATGCATGCTTGCTTTTTGCTGAGGCTGTGCCAGGTCTAATTTTTTTTCTTTTCTTTTCAAAATCCAGGCCACCAGAGTGCCTTGCTGACATGACTGTGGCAATGTGTCAGATGTGACTCATGAGCAGCTGGCTGCTGGGTAAGTGATGCACCATCAACTTGCGGCAACACCCTTCACCCCACACTCCACTAGCCCCACACTCCACTAGCCCCACACCCTTCCTCTACCACCACACCACTTCACCCAACTACTTCACCCACCCACTCCACTAGCCCCACAGTCCACTAGCCACCCCCACACACAACCCCTTAGCTAGTTTCCCCCCACCCCTTAGCTAGTTTCCCACCACCACTAGGTACTAGGTAGGTACTAGTACCACCCCACACAGACACACACAGTCACACACATCACACCACAACCTCTGTTGCCGGTGGTCCTTTCTTCATTTCCACATCTTAATTATGAGCGATTGTGGTATGAAGAAACAGACCATGAGTGGGAGTGCTGGAAGAGGCCAGCCTCTTCCTAGGCAGCCGACTCAGTCTGGCATGGAGGAGACACCCGAGGTAGGGCCACCTGTGGCCTCTTCCTCCCGTGCACAAGCTTCATGTGCACCCAAGCTTACGGGCTCTGAGCGTCTCTTAAAGACTCAAAAGAGGCTCAGATGGGGGGAGGATTATCCCTCCTCCCTGGTGCTGACTAGCAGTAAGAAGAGGACTCCTTCTTCCTCTGCTAGTGGAGTGGTCCATTCGCCGGCTACCTCCACTGCTGCTGCTGCTCCTAGCATGCAGCTCTCCTTTGTGCAAGCACTCTGTCTCATGCAGATGCCTGCTTCACCACCCTCTCTCCCTGCCGTCACGCATTCTAACACGCCTGCTTCCCTGCCCACTCCCCTTGACGACATCCATTGTAGCACACCCGTGCCAGCTAAGGCCACACCCACCACATCCACATATGCTGTGCCAGCTACCACCACCCCTTCCGCAAGTGTTACACCGAGCACTACCTTTGAGAGGTCAACTGCCAGTCGTGCTGCTCCTGCCCTCCCAGGAACCAGCGCAAAGAAGATAACATCCTGAATGTGATCTAATTTTCACATCTGGGAGGATGATGCCTCAAAGGTGGTGTGTGTACACTGCAATGCCAAGGTCAGTTGTGGTGGCACAGAGCCCAAGAGATATTGCACCTCTGGCCTTCGCAATCACTTGAGATGGCACCATGGGGACATTTATGATCCTACAGAGTGCCATTCCAAGTGACAGCGTGGGGAGGTGACAGTTGCCGAAGGTGTGGATGATAGTTCCGAGGAGGAGGAACCCGCTTCCACTCCTGCTGCAACTGCCACCTCTGGGCTATCTGGTGATGGTTCCACAAACACCCCCAGCCCCTGCAGAGGAGGAGCACTAGCTATGCTCCACCCAGCCCACCCATTCCTGGTCCTTGTCCCAGCCCACTGTAACTGTGCTCTGGGAAATGAAGATTCCGTTCGGATCCAGTCATCCCCAGGCTACATCATTCACCAAGACAATTGGGGAAGTGATTGCCCTGGATGAGAGGCCGTTCAACCTTGTTGAGGGTGTCAGATTCAAACAGCTGCTTCATTTGCTTGAGCCACGTTACAGAGTCCCTTGTCACAGAACCTTCCACTTGAAGGTTATCTCATCACTGTATGGGAGGGTGAGGTCACAGCTCCTTGCGGAGTTCTCCCATGCAGAGGGGCAGTGGTACATTTTACCACAGACCTGTGGACTAGCCAAAGTGTGGTCCACACCTATTTGTTGTTGACTGCACACTGGTGGCAGATGTCACCAGGTGCTGTCACCAGCAGCAGCACTTGGGGAGTGGTGTCGACTGGAAAGCCTCGTTGGGCATTGTTACATGCCCAGGTGCTTGACAGTCAGCACACGGCTGATAAAATCCTTGAAGCGGTGAATGGCATGCTGGATGGGTGGGTCCGATGCCAAGGTTCAAACATCGAGGTTGGTTACTTTGTAACCAATAATGTCCAGAACATGATTTCAGCCATTACTCGTGGTGGCTACACTCATATTTGTTGCGGTGTGCACCTCCTGAACCTTGTGGTTCAGGGTGCCTTAAGTGGAACCGAGGGATTTGAGGTACTCCTTGAAAATGCTTGGAAGATTGCCGGTTTCTTCCATCAGTCAGTTTCAGCCAGCCGGGCGCTGAGAGAGAAGGAGGAGGACTTGGGCTCCCCACTTCACCGGCTGGTACAGGATGTGGCCAAAAGGTAGAACTCCACCTTCTTTATGCTGCAATGTCTCCTGGAGCAGAAGGAGGTGCTGCAGGCCCTTTGCTTGTTGTGGAACATTGGAGCAACATCACTGACCGGGGAGGACTGGTCAGTGGTGGAGCAGCTGACGCAGGTTCTGGAGCCATTTTACAAGGCTACTGTAGAGGTTAGCACAGATGTCTCCAAACTAAATCGTGCGATGCCGCTCTTCATGATTCTGCTTCAACGGATGCGAGTCATGCTCTCTCACACTGACCTGCATGGGCCTGTGAGGGTGCTGGCAAAGATTTTGGTAGATGAGCTGAATAGGCATTTTGACATCTTGAAAGTGTGTTGGCCAAATTTCCTAGCCATGCTACTCCACCCACGGGTCAAGAAGAGCATGACTGCATTCATCGAATCCTTCAAGAGCAACAGGGTTGACCTCATCAATGAGGTGTGACAGTATTTCCTGGGGCAGACAACCCTGATGCAAGGGGAAACTACTTCTACAGGGGTTGCAAGTGGGGGCCAATCCACCTTGTTGTTTACTGGACTGTTGGACTGGGCAGCGGAGGAGGGAGGTGATGGTGGTGAACTGGAGCAATATGATATGGCAGAGACATATGTCTCTCAATATCTTGCCGAGCCCACCTGCCCTGCTGACACCAACCCCTTGGGCTACTGGTCCCAAAAAATGCAGCTGTGACCCCTGTTTGCAAAGGTAGCATTGTGATACATCTCTTGTCCTCCCATGAGTGTATCATTGGAGTGGGTATTCAGTGTGGTGGGAGACATCATCAGCCCACATCGTACCAAGATGGACCCAAGGACTGTGGAAGAGTTGGTTTTCCCCTTCTTGGGTTCATTCAGGGTGATACCCTTGATGTGGGGCCTGATGATGTATGATTGCCCAGCCCCTGGATATCATCTCCTGCTACCTTCTCTCACCTGCATCTCTGTACAACCTGACTAGATTCAGGCAATTACATCTGCCTGCAATTCAGTCAGTGGTGGCATTGATGAGCCCGCAGCACCAGCCCTTGGTTTGTGCAGCATAGGCAACTGCAGCAGG
This sequence comes from Sphenodon punctatus, assembly GCA_003113815.1. Taxonomy (NCBI): domain Eukaryota; kingdom Metazoa; phylum Chordata; class Lepidosauria; order Sphenodontia; family Sphenodontidae; genus Sphenodon; species Sphenodon punctatus. Next base: position 1,125,425 of record QEPC01009399.1, on the reverse strand, counting down.
GCAAATTCCCAGTCCAACCACTCCACCAGGGAAAAGTAGTAGAGATTCTACTACTTCAGTCCCATGCAAATTTATATGTCCGATGTCTGCTGGCCAACGATGATTTATTACCTCCTTCGACCCCATTCCACCAGGAAAGGCAAGGAGGTATTTTTTGGGCAATATTATACAGAGCTCTTGTAGGAGCTTTTTCAGAGCACCACTGGGTTTCCTCTGTGGGAACCCCACCATATTCCTGTAGGGCGTGCAGCGTGCACAGTGCGTGCGCACACACACACACTCCTTCACCCTCTTGTGCTTCTCCCAAGAGTCTGCATTGGAAACCCCTAGCCTCCCCTGAACCCCAGTCTCCTCCTCACACTTTGTAGCCCCTGCTGTTGAGCGGGCCATGGGCATTATATTATCACAGCTCTGTACTACAATTCACTGACCCTCTCAGGGGTATAGGTGATGCAGGGCCACTTCACTGTGATGTCCTTTCTCCCACAGCACCCAAATCTCTTGGCATGCAGACTCTGTGTGTGAGCAGGAGGGTGATGATCAGGAGGCTCAGGGTGAGTCACCCACCAGTCACCACCACCCCATCCTCCTTGGAGGAGTGCAAGATGGTAAAGGAGGGTGCCCCTGACTGGACAGTGTGAGGCCGAGACTGGGTCTCAGGAGAGGCACACGAGTCACCCCAGGCCCCCATCCCATTATACACACACACTGGAGTGGAAAGTCCCAGCAGGGCCCTTTCCACCCCATCATTCCCCCATCTACACACTGGAGTGGAGCGTACCAGCAGGCCCTTTCCACCCCGTCAGCCCCCCATCCCATCATATACACACCCCAGCAGGGTATTTTCCACCCCGGCATCCCCCCTCCCATTTGCAAAATGTTTCCCACCCCCACCCCCAGAAAGAAGTGTTGTGGGCATTGGGAGGGTGGAACCACTTCTTGGGGGCAGGGGTGCCCCCCCACCACAGTAAACCCCAGCCTCATAGTGGAATTCCAAGCAGGGAAGAAGAGAGAGTTGCAATAGACAACAGAGACAACAGACCAGACAACGAAGCACACAATGGAGTCCCCTTTCCCCTGTTCCCCACTGGAACCCATCTTCCCCTTCCTCTTTTTGTGCACCCACAAAAACCTATTTCTCCTCTGTCCTTCCCTCCTATTTCTCCTCTGTCCTTTCTTTCTCTTCCCTTTAATCTCTTCTGATTCGGCTTGTCGCAGGACTAGGAGCTAACTCAGTCCTCTCAGTTCTCCAGGCCTGAAGGAAGTCCCAAAGCCTACACCTTCAGAAGGCTAATGGTGGCCAAGGAAGGCACAAAAAATTGAGGATTCAGAGATTCATGATAAAGGTAGGCGATGGCAATGGGATCTATTTTGGGGGTCTGGTTGGGGGGGAAATAGTACACTGCTGCAATGTAAACTCTGAACTGCACTTGCCTCAGGGCAGGGATATGGAGAGCCTCCACTGCTTGCCCCCATGGGGCTGTGGTCAAATGGGGAGAGAAAGGGTTTATTTGTGGGGATTGATTTGGGATTGTTGTTGTGGTGTCCGTTGTGCGGGCAATGGCATTGAAACTGTTGGCATTGAATATGTGGTTGTCAACTAAGATGGTAGATTTGGGATTTATTGACCTCTCTCAGTCTCTCTATGCAGTTCTAGTAGCAAACTCCAAACTGCATGCTTGACTGACATCACGTGCCACTGTGCGAGTGTCCTCCACTGGCAGTTACTGTGATGATGATACTGCGAGATCTGACTTCTGAGTGCTGTGGAAAAAAACTATTTTTTAAAGAAAAAAAAAGTAGTAGTTGCCACTGTCGTTGGGGCTATGGGGGCCGTGGGAGCTACTGGGCACAAAGTGTAGTTTGGTCATGGACAATAGTTGGGAACCAAGTGAATCTGTTCTTTACATGTTGTCTTTATTACAGGTAATTTCAGGGGTTTTTAAAAACTTTTTTCTCCCATTGATTTCAATGGGACAAACTTCCCCATTGATTTTAATATGGAAAAACCCAGTACCGGTATACAGGTTTTAATCCGGTAATCCGAGATCTGATATCTGCTAAAACCTGTATCCGGCATTTTCAACCAAGTCCCACCCCTAGCTCCTGGCACACTCTTTGGTACCATCAGCAATTTCCTCAGGAAATTGTTTTGGGTCACCTTTAAAAAAGCATTATCGGTGCTGGGCAAAATCTCTGTTCTGTATAAAAGTTGTACCTGTGATTTAGCTTTATAGACCCGCAATACTGAAGCGCTACTCTTGTATGCTTGGAATTGACTGCTAATCTGAAAAAAACTTTCACAGAGCAAGTTGCTTTTACACGCATTCAGTTTTTATGATTCAGCCATGCTCCATTACTTGATATTGTAATGCCCAAGTAAACATATGTTTTCACTTGTGTTATTTGATATCCATCCAAATACCATTTATAATTTGGTACCCTTTTTCCAATTACCATAGTTTGTGATTTCTCACAATTTAATTCCAAGTCATTCTCCTTGCAATAACTGCTAAACTGAATAAGTAATCGTTGCAATCCTTTTCTTTCCTGAGATAACAATATAATATAATATGCATATAGCAGAATTGACAATGGATGACTTCTTAGTTTAGGAGGCCAATGCTCTACTTCGACGATTTTTCGAACATCGTTGATGTATAAATTAAAAAGTAGTGGAACAAGAACACAACCTTGCCTTATGCCAGAGGTCATAGGGAATGGAACGGAAAAAATTCCCTCTGGCCCATATTTAACTCTTGCAGTCTAATTCTCATGTATTAAGACAATCATTTCTAGGAGTGGATTGTTAATTCCCAGGATCTTTAACTTTGTCCATAGTTAAGCCCGATTCACTGAGTCAAATGCTTTTTTAAGGTCTATAAAAGCAACAAATAATTTCCCTTTTTTTATAGATATATACTTGTTGATTAAATGCGCCAAAACAAAAACATTATATGTTCGTTGTCTTATGTTGTTGAAACCCCACCTGCTCTTTGGGTAAAGCTCTTTGGTTTAAAGCTGCTAACCGTACGAATAGAGAGAAATTTAGAGGGTATGATAAGTATAAGAATAGAGAGAAATGTAGATGGTATGATAATGAATGTAAGCAACAGAAAATTGAACTGGTAAAATGAAGGAAGAAGTCTGTGTTGGATGGTCAGGTGAACTCTTACTCTTATTTTTTGGAAACTGGTGTCTCACAATACTACCAGGTCTACATATAGTTCATCCTCTAGGATGAAAGAAGAAGAATGGGTTGCTTTTTTTAGCAGCTTATGCAATAGACAAGAGAGCCAGAGGATTACAGTGTTTCCACTCCTTCCTAATTTCACCAAGGATGAGATATCTCTGTCTTCTTTTTTTGAAAATATCTGTAGAAGAGGTGATAGAGTTAATCCAATTCTTTAAATCCAATAAAGCACCTGGTATTGATCTAGCTCCTATAGAGCTATTTCAGTTCAGTCCATACAGGTGGGCCCCTCTATTGGTCAAGTTAGTCACTATTATTGGAAAATATAAATGGATTCCAACAACAGAGTGGGCTGTGAGCATAATTGTACCTATATTTAAATGCAACAAACCCAAGTTGCTATAGACCAATAAGTCTGTTACCAATTATTGGCAAGATATAATTTAATTAATGTTATTTAATTTATGTATTTATTTCACTTGATTTATTTGCTGCCCCCTCCTGCCACAGCAGCTTGGGGAAGCTTAAAGCATTTAAAAAACATATAAAAATATATAAAAAAACATATCCAAAATAAACCCACATTCCCTCAACTCCTCACCCGTCTTCCCCATCAAACGTCTAGTGGAACAGCCAGGTCTTGCACTGTCTTCGGAAAGAGGTGATGTCCAGAGCCAGTTACACCTCCGTCGGGAGGAAGTTCCACAGCCTTGGTGCGGCCACTGAGAACGTCCCTCTCATCATTGCCACCCGGGATACCAGGGGGAATTTGCGAAGGGTGATCCCAGAAGACCACAGGGACTGCTCCAGGACCCGGAGGGTGAGGCGAGAAGAACTGTCATTTTAAATGCTACATTGGGGGACCTGGTGATGCGCGAGTGTTCTCGTGGGATAAAAGTGGAATAGCACATTCCCACCTGTGCTAATTCCTCTGAGAATAGAGCCACGATTGCCATCACTTTTCCCTGCCTCCCTGGTAACATGTGAAAGTGGCCTGACTGGCAGTGTTAACAGGAACCTCATTTTTCTGGCATAATAAGCTGCTAGATGAGGATGCATGAACTAGTTCAAGGAAAAGGAGAAGCTATATTCAGCAGTTTTCTGTGAACTCAGTCTACGCTCAATCATGGTTCTTTCCAGGTAATTCTTCTCTATCCAGTCCCAGTTCCACACACTACCCAGCTCCTGACTCCCATTCTCTCTCCCTTTTTTTCAGGGATCAAGAACCCTGTTGCTCACACAGGTCACGTTGAAAATCAATACATGCAATATTTAATTTGTAAAGCAGGAGTTCTTGTGATTTAATCTATAAGGTGGCCAGAGCAGAGGGTGGGGCAGGAAAGTCATTAATCAAAGCCAAGTAAACCATCCAGGCATTTCTGGCTTTCATTTTATTGAGAGTCAGTATGGTGTAATGGACTTGAATCTGTGAGACCAGGGTTTGAAGATCACCCCAGCCAATGAGCTCACTGGGCGACCTTGGTCAAGGTACACGGACGCTCTCCATCTTGGGGTGATTTCAGACGTGACGGGATCATGCTGAACCACAGTGAACCACGGTGAACCCCGCAGTGGGGCCAAGGCGGCGTGAACGTCTGTTCGCAGCCACCAGATGTTCACCACGGTAAACACCCGCGCAGGGCCAATTACAATCACGCTTCCCGGGCTAGCCGAACCAATTCCCGTGGACGCGTGGTGAAAGATATCCCCACCCGTGATCACCAAAAAGTCACGTCTGGCTGCTCGCCACGGCCCGGGATCACCGACGGGATCCCGGGCCGTGGCGTGTTCAGCCGGACACGGCGGCCTCATTGGCGCCACTGCCCACCTGTCTCCCCAGAGGGCGGACTGCGGGAGCGTGGAGGGGGCAAGGCCATGTGGCCGCACGTTGCGCCGTGCAGCCCCGCCCCCTCCCAGATTCCCCGCCGGGATCCCCCTGGCACGTCTGTTGCGGCGTGCTGGGGTGACCCTGGCGGGGAATGAACAGGGTGATTTCGGTACGGGGCCAACGGGCCCCGTTATGTCTGAAATCACCCATGGTTCCCAATCTGTAAAATGGGAATATGTGAGTGTCCGTCTTTCCTTGTCCATCTTAGATTTTAAACTCACTGGCCAGGGACCTGTTTCTGAAAATCTGTAACTGTAAAATGCTGTGTAAGTGTTGCAGCACTACAGAAATTATAAGGAGCAGTAATTCATTTCCAATCTTGGAATGACCAAGATTGGTATTTTCCTAGTCTGTCACATTTTGGGAAGAACACTCCTACTGGGCACATTTCAGCTGAGCCCCCTCTTGAATTTAATTGCCAGGGTACAGCCCTTCTAAGTCCTGCCCCTCAATTAAGTCCTGGATAAGAGCTCCGTGAGCTGAATAGAATATGGGAACTGGCTTGCCTAAGGGGTATTCTCAGGATGGGGGATTAAAGGGGAGGCCCTTGATGATGGCTCTGTGCCATAGGTTCATTTCCTATCCTTATTAGGGGTGTGCATTTTGTTTTCGTTATTATGATAATGAAAATGAAATTTTTGATTTTCATTTTGTTATTGTAATAGCAAAAATGACAAATAATAAAAATGGGGAAAAAATGAAAAAAACATGTTTTTGAAATAATGGAAATAAACTGAAAAACATATTTCTGGCTATAATTTTTTTTACTTTTTTTTAACTTATTAAATTCTGATGAAACTTGGGGAGATTCTACCCCAAACAGAGGACACTATGTGTACGAAGATTTCAAAATATTAGATAAAGGGAATTGATTTTAGAAGCAATTGAATGTTGTGATTCTAAGAAAAGCTGCATACTCATACACCTTTTTTAAAAAAAAAAAATTCCATCCAATTTGTATGAAACCTGAGAAAAATATGTCCCTCCACTAGTGTACCAATCTGTTTAATTTCAGAAAGATTTGATAAAATGTCCTGATGTTATAAGATATTAACTTGAAAATACATTTCCAGCTGTAACCATTTTCTATTCCATCCTGTTAACAAGTAATTTGTCAGACATCTATCATGCACCTTCCCTGTCATCTCTGCTGAACTACAGGACAATTTGATAAAGACACCCAATTTTATAAGCAATTGGCGTTGTTCCCTTGAAGACCATTATTCAGATAAGTAGCAGCACATGCAGTGCCAGTCAGAAGATGACACCTGGCATGGCAGGGGAAGGGAGGCTGTAGGACGGAGGATGGCGAGAAACCCAACAGACTGACAGACACATTCACTGGCCAATTACTACATGCTTCCAGCTTTACAGGACCAATCGCTAGTGGCTTTGAGGCGGGCATAGGGGGTAGCCCTGAGGCGGGCATAGAAGGGACATAACTGGGACTTTGGTGATAACATCCCAGCAATCACGAGATATAGTTTACGTATCCAGGCTGGACAATTATCATCAAAATCACTTCCTGCAGCACTGTGACAGAGGACATAAGAGAATCTCTATTGACTTTTTCCTAAACAGATACTTCTGATTTCCCACAAGTGTGAGAGAAAAGTTGGGATGGTTACAGCACAGAATGAGGATATTTGGTTGACATTTTTGCTGGACAGTTGGCATCACAAACTGATCTTATACCACAGCGGGCATTTTTACACACACCTTAAAGTGCTGGTCTTTCAATATTCTAGGTTTACAAGTCCCCAAGAAAATTCAAGATGCATTCTTCACACAAACACTACTCTGAGGCATCCTAAAGTAGCTGCAGCTGTAGACATGAGGGGCTGCCATAGAAACCAAGTGACCACAGATGCCTGGAACAAAGCAGTTTGTTTACCAGGAGAACCTTTTACACACAAAAGTTCTGGGAGAAGTTCTATGCAGAAGTTCAAAGATCCAGATGTTTAAGATATGAGCGAGTGATTTGGACACACAGAAAGTTCAGGATGTAACAGTAAACATGCAGGAGAAATGTGTGTGTTAAAACACCCAGGGTATTTTCAGACGTTACGTGGTCCCCTTTCACCACAGTGGAACCCCAGTGGGAGTGAACCGAACAACCATCCCCCATGGTCAAAAAAAGCCCCAAACAGATGTGATGGGACTGGGACCATGGCAGGGAATCAGGTCGACAGAACACGGCCTGGGGCAGCGCAACAGACGTTACGCCAATCCCGGCCGGTGCCATGGGCAAAGCACCCGGAAGGCGCTGGGGCGGCTCATCCTGACTGCTGCTGTGTGCCCTTTAAATCTCCCTCCCTGGCCTGTGTTTTTGCTTATTGCCTAGCAGCGACGCTGCGTGCTTTGTCCCTGGCTGGGAATCATTTCCTTTGATTTCCGCCGGTGGTTGCCGGCCAGATGTTACTTTTTTTTGTTTCCCATTGGGAATATCTTTGACCACGCTTTCAGGGATTGTCTGGCAGGGAGCCCCGGAAGCGTGGTTAAAATTGACCCCATGTGAGTATTGACCATGGTGAACATATGGAGGCTGCCGAACAGATGATCAGGGTGCTTTGGCCCCGCTGCGGGATTGACCATGGTTCACTGTGAGCGTTATCTTGTAACATCTGAAAATACCCCCAGTGACATGTAAGAGAATCACTGGCATAGGCTCATTCTCTACATATGCTGTGCAGGCATATACAGTTGGAACCCTTTATCACATCTTTCTGATATTTGGCAGAGATGATCCTCAACATGTGTGATACAGCGCTGCCAAATATCATGTTAATTTGTTGAACTACAAAGATGTTACAGTCATACATACATGTATATGTTAATTGTTTATATCACCAGGACCATCTGAACGTCAGCGTAGATAGTAAACATTGGGAGGGGTATAAACCTGCCAAGTGTCATCCACATTACATAGGAGGGAAAGATGTTACAGCCAGGAATGTATACACAGTTTTTTGCAAAATAGCATTATTCAATGACTTATCAAATTGGATTCCTTTATCCAATCTTTCTGGAATTTGATACCAGGGGCAGCTGGTGGGTTTTGATGTTGGAGGGACACTGGGGCAGTAAGGCCGGGCCAGCGGGCCTAGGGACGGAGCCAGGGGGATGGTAGGTGGAGCCAGGGGGACGGTAGGCGGAGCCAGGAGGACGGTAGGCCAGTGGCATGGCATAACCCAGAAGCAAGGAGTTCCCAAGGTTAACATCAGATGGAAGAAAACACAGTCTACATGCACATCAAGCTTAAAATAAATAATTTATAGCACAGGGAACCCAAAACACTGGCATAACCCAGAAGTAAGGAGTTCTCAGGGTTAACAGCAGATGGAAGAAAACAGTCTACATGCACATCAAGCTTAAAATAAATAATTTATAAACCCAAAACACAGGAAAACACCCAAAACACTGGCCAAACACAGCAGCAAGGAATTCCCATGGTTAACATCAGATGGAAGAAAACCACAGTCTACATGCACATCAAGCTTAAAATAAATAATTTATAAACCCAAAACACAGGGACCCATCCTTGTAAAGCACCCCAGTCACAGCCTGAGTCCAATTTTACCAC
>QEPC01009399.1:1101350-1111507 GCA_003113815.1 Sphenodon punctatus | reverse complement strand
GATTTTCAAGCTATCTATTAATCAAGAACCATATCTAGACATATTGCCAAATCCCAAACTTCGTAGGGCTTACACTCTCCTACGTCTGCACCTTGTCGAGATGGCTGTGGTGGAGGGAAGGTGCAAAGGGATTTCATTTAGTCAAAGATTATGTAGTTGCTCCAAAAATGTAGTAGAAACGGCTCAACATCTGCTTTTGGAATGCCCTCATTATTCTTCTCTAAGGCCGGTATGGCTAGCCCCATACTTACCTCAGGATAAAACCTTTGATCTAGAGGGCTGCTATGCCGATCTTCTTAAGTTAACACAGAAAGAAGCCATAATAGCTCTGGCAACTTTTATTTTGCTGGCCTTTAAAGAGAGGGCTCGCATTAGAGGCCAATTGTTATAAAGAGTGAGAATGGTCTACTAGTTGTTTGACTTTTGGTAGTTTATCAGACATGAGGGTATTGTCATGTAAATGATGATTTGGCAAACCATATTAATGCTTTAATGAACAATGGGGCCAATAATACTCTGTCATGTTGTATGTGATATGTAATGTTTATTTATTATTACTATTTATTTTTATTTGTCTGTATATATTTTTATATGTTTGCATTTGGCGAAAGCTATGCTAAATAAACAACCGTATTCCGTAAGTGCTTTGTGATGCTTGGAATACACCACTGCATAGCTAAGTTGGAATGGGCCCAGGTGCAAGAAACTGATGTGTCCCTCCCTTCACCATCCCCTCCCCTCCTTCCTCCCCCCAACACCCCTCCATCCTCCCCCCCCCCGCTGCATCTGAGACCTGGAGACTCTGGCTGCGCTGCCTGCCTTGTGCTGTGGCGTTGGTTTTTGCTCTGTCCTGTGCCACCCACCAGGTGAGTCCCAAGCATGCTGAGCACTGCACGTGCATCTCACCCAGGAGGAGGAGGATCTGAACTGTTCAAGAGATGGGGCTAGAGGCAGGCAAACTAAGTGACAGCTGACTGGAGCAGGACTAGGTCAGGAAGCCATGAGTCCTGGAGTCACACCAGAGTAGCCATCCATTCATGTGGACAACCTGCCAGCAGTATAAAGATCTAGTGAGCTGGACATGATCACAAACAAGTAAACCAAGTCCTATTTGGATGTCCTTTGGGTCAAAGTAATCATTGCTTCCTGTAGTGTTTGGAACACTGGGCATTTTTACACACACCATATAGTTCCGGATTTTTCAATCTTTGTGGTTTACAAGTCCACAAGTAAGTTCCAGGTGCATTTTTCACACACACACTGCCCTGAGGTAGTTCCTGGATGCATTCTTCACACAAACACGGCCCTGAGGCAGCCTAAAGTAGCCACAGCTGTAGACATGAGAGGCTGCCATGGAAACCAAGTGACCACAGCTGCCTGGAGCACAGCAGTTTACAAGGAGAACTTTTTACACACAAATGTTCTGGGAGAAGTTTCATGCAGAAGTTCAAAGATCCGAATGTTTAAGATCTGGGTGAGTGATTTAGACACACACAAAATTCAGAATGTAACATCAAACATGCAAGAGAAATGTGTGTGTAAAAACACCCACTGATGTAGGACTCATAAGGTAGGTGTGTTGCAACCAAATTGTTGAGTTTGCATGCAAAGAAATATATACAATTTAAGAAACCACATGAGTTTCATCTTTGTGCAAGAAGAGTCTTGTGTTTTATTATAAAAAAAAACACAGAAAAAACCCAACAACCTAGAAATGATTCCACGTGTCTAATATTCACTCCTAATGTATTAACCTACTTTAGGAGTGAATATTAGACAACCCTGTATTGCCAACTAACAGACAAGGAAATAAGAACCTCTTCATATATAAGATTGTTACAGACAATTAGAGCAAGTCAAATTTATCACCTTGCCTAATTATTAACAGTTCATCTGCATTAAATGAAATTTCATGCTTTCTTGAACTTTTGATTTTTTTCCACAAATGTTTTGTCATTACATAATCCTAAATAATATTACTGTTGTAATTATAGGCCATTCTTGGATAATACAACTGATGCAAAGGCATTAGAAATAAAAACACTTCACAAGTTAGAAATCCTTCTGGGGGGAAATCAATAGGCTCCCCCCCCCCCCCCAACATTTCTGCAGAGATGCAATGATTTGTGATTTGTCATGTTGTGCTCCAGTTATTTTATCCTCCCGCCCACCCACCCCCGTTGTTCTTTGTAGGGGGTGATGTATAATGACAGGACTAATGAAACTGGACATGGTGTACCACAAAGCAATTTGTTACCTAAGGGAATATGACCAAAGAATTGAACTCAGCAGTTTATAGGGGAAAGTCCATGGCTAAGATTTGCAAAAAAATATTTGTACCATGTGTGATTAGGGGCTAGTAATTTGTGACCTAAATTTTCCTAAAATAATACCTACTCACCCATACGGCTTTTAGCCATTTGAACAGCTCCACTGCAAACAATGGAGTTCTTCATGTAATCAAAGATTCCTAGGACTTGGTCCTACACCAGAAGAACAAGAGGTTGGTGTTTTTATTTCTATTTCTCAGTCATTATCTTGCAGCAGGGGAACATCTGAACAGAGTTGAGCTGGCCAGTTTGGAAGACTCTCAGTTGACTTTGAATGAGGGTTGACTGGTCAAAGAGCAACATGAGAAAGTGGGGTTACAAGACATAGATATTTGCACATGTGGCGAGATACAAACCATGGAACAACGTCTTGACTGTTGATTCCTAGGGGAACTTTGTACTTCAGAGGACCTTGCTCGGTCCATACTTCAAGCTATGTCATGTGCCCAGTACTGAAGAGACATGAACATGGTTCCAGGACATGGTGAGAAAGTTATCTTTTATGCAGACTCCAAGGGCAGTCTATACCTGGACTGAATTCTAGAGTGGATATCAACAATTTATTAATTTATTATTATTATTATTATTATTATTATTATATTCCTAATGCTATAGAATCAATAGTTATAGACAGGTCCCTACTAGAAGGGATAATCAAAGGAAACGTTGAATGTCATAAATTCCCCATGTCAGTCTACAGGTTTTGGGGATTTGTTTTGGTTTTTTAAAATTTATTTTCACTGGTTGGTTTTTCATCTGCTCTTTGGCAGTTCTTTAAATATGTAAATCATTGATTGGTTAACTCATGCTTTGCCAAAATGCTGAACAACCAAAGTGTCAAATAGCTGAGGTATCAATCAACAAGTAGCAAAGTGCTGAACTCACAAAGTGAGTGAGTTTTACTGGTGGGATTAGCTTAAATATGGGTATTCACTGCAATAAACAAAGTTTGCATTAGATATGAGAGTACAAGGCGATTAATCAGTAGTATCTGCCCAACTTAAAAAACATGACAATAACAAATACATAACAGTACTGATCAATAGGGATGGGACATCTGGCAAAAAACCGGCTACCGGTATTACCGGTTACCAGTTTGCAAAAAACTGGTTTACCAGATTAAAACCGGTTTACCGGTGCCAGATCTATTGCATTGATTTCAATGGGGAACTGTCAGTGTCCCCATTGAAATCAATGGGGGGAAAAACAATTCCTCCCCCTCCCAGGCTGTGCGGGTGGAAGAGGGGACACCCCCCCACCCACCCTGCCCAGCCTGGATTTTTTTTAAAAAATTTCCCCCCAAAGTCCCTGGCTTCGGGTCGCCACCAGCGACCTNGTGATCCCTGGGGTGTGGGGTGGTTTAACACACACCCCACCCCAGGGATCACCCTACCCCCCCACCCAGGGATTGCCTACCTTTGGTGGTCCGGGCGGCAGCAGCACGGCGGTCCGGAGGCTTCAGCGCTGGCTGTGGCTGCCGGCTTCAGCGCTTAATAGGCCTTCTGGGGAACTTCCGGGTTTCCCTGGAAGGCCTAGTAAGTGCTGAAGCCGGTAGCCACAGCCAGCGCTGAAGCTGCTGTACCGCCATGCTGCCTGCCACCGCCGCTGCCACCATCTGCACCCCTACCCTCCACCCATGGCATTCCCATGGATGTCCACCAATTCCCACCACACCTGCCACAGTGTTTGTATGGGCACTGCCACTCGTGCATGTGTGCAAGGGGTAGTGGGTGTCAATGTGAAAACGGCACTTGCTTTGCAATTATGAATTTGAATAAGATGAGTTTGTCATCTTCAAAATTCATTTTGACTATTCGGTTCTGCTCCAGCTTTTCATGCCACGTTAGGTCACCTAAACTCTTCACACAGACTTGCCCTTTTGCCCTTTTGCTCTTCACACTTCTTGCCCTTTTCACACAGACACTCTAACACTGATAAAATGGGTGTTACATTTTATTATACATGTTACAGGGCACCTACAGAGCACATCTGCAGCCCTGTAACATGTATAATAAAATGTAGCACCCATTTTATCAGTGTTAGAGTGTCTGTGTGAAAAGGGCCATTGTATGGATCTACAGCAGCAAGGTATTAAAAACTCTGTACTTTGGTAACCCCCTCATTTGCTATCAATTCTGTTTCAGAGTCTGGTGGTCTCAGGCTGCTTCTTGGAGGCACAAAACACTTTTTCCACTCTCAAAAAATTCTGAAGTAAATGATCTGCCCATTCCTATTTCCTGGTTTTCATGCCAGTACCATTGATCTTTTATATTTTCAAGACTATCTAATCTTATAATTTTACTTTGTAATTGATTTTCCATGAATACAATCTTAAGATTACCAGCCATGTTATCTCTAATTAAGGCAGCTGAAAGCTGCTTAGCATTATCCACTTCCTGCTTTAAATCCTTGCATTCTCTATTAAGGATTTGAAGACTCTTTTCAAATAGCAGAAACTTGTTTTGTCCCTTCTCCCTGTAGTCCCTGAATTTAACATGTTTTTTTTAGTGTCCCAACAGCCTCTGGGTTTCCACAGAGAGACAGGGGAGGATGCTAAACCCACACATGCATGTATGCACATGCATATACAGGCATGCAAGTTGTGCATGGTTTACATGCACATTATATTCCCCATAAGCCCCGCTAAGTTTCTGACTCAGATAATAATGTTGGCTTCATAGCAACAGGATGTTCCATGTTGAAATGAAAGAAATGTCCTTCCTGTTAACCAGAAAATATAATTCATTATTATTGTATCATTCTCCACAAAGATACACACCAGCTCTAGACATAATACCTTACCATTGATGCATTGGGGGAGTGAATTGGCCTTTTCCACCCTCAAATGGCATAGCATAATCAGGAGCAAGGGGCAGGACTCAGAAAGCCTACAAAACTCATCTGGGTGTAGCATTCTGAGTTTGCCATTGCAGAGGGGACTCATCTGGAGATCAGGGGTAATTTTAGATATTACAAGACCATGGTCAACCACAGTGAATCCCCTGTGGTGGTCATTTGTCCCATAACATCTATTTGCTCCCCACCAGATGTTCACCACAGTGAACCACTGGCGGGAATCAAATTGACCACGATTCTGGACCTCCAGCCGCCCAGAGGTCCAGAATCGTGATGGGATTGGGCCCCAACCATGATCACGGTAGCCATGATCTGGGATCAGCCGAAAGTAACATCTGTTACCTTCAGCCGGCCTGGATCGTGGTCCCGACCAAGCGGGCAGCTGGGGGAGCATGGGGGGGGCGGGGTTCTGCAACCGCACGTCGAGCCGCACCGCACAGCCCTGCCCCCTCCCCGATCCCCGCTAGAAATCAGGCTAGCACGTCTAAAGGACGTCCGGACAGATTCCTGACTAGGATCTGAAATGGATCCCAGTCTAAGATTCAGCGTGGCGGGCCTCCAGGCCCATCACATCTGAAATTACCATAGGTCCTGACACTGGCTACTTCAGAGATATAAGAAAGTATTTTTGCAAATTTATTCCCTATTGGAATTAGTTTCACTTAAGTCTTTTTTCACAGGTCTCTCCTAGCATTAATCAATTACCTTAAATATCTTCATAGAGCAGGAGTGTGGAACCTCCGGCCCCTGGGCAAAATCTATCCAAAGCCATTTTTGTTTTAATTGGCAGCTTTCTAGTTCCTGAATAGGGTGGCTATACCTCCCCTTTAAAAGAGGACAATTATGAAAAACAAATGTTGCAAGGCTGCATTGGTTCTAGTGCTGCCCTGCACCATGTATTTTTCATAAGCATCCTCTTTTAAAGGGGAGGTATGGCCACCCTACTCCTGGATCTTCCCCATTAACTTATTTACACTGCCCAAGTTCTGAAAGATTTAGGGTGTGAAGAAATAAAATGTTGCCCCAGATTCACCTGCTTGTCTATCCTGTGACTGCCAGATGTTCACCCTGGGGCCACCCCAGGGCTGCTCCATATTACGCCAACCCAGGAAATGTGGAGCACGCTGTGCGGGCAAATCCATGCAGAAACTGGCCAACTGGGGACCATGGAGCTGCTGACCATCTGTTGGGTTTGCGGTCTCCACACGTGTTCTACACTATAAAGGCATAGGTGCAGCCTAGAGCTTCACTATAGCAATTGCAAATTGATGAAGGAAAGGGGTGCACATGTGGACCACAACAGGGAGGAATGCCTGCCCATTTTTTTGCACTTCCCATGCAGGATCTCCAAGAAGCTGTTGCATAGGAGGTCCGTGGAGCCACTACGGGCTCCCCAGCACATGACTAACACCCTAAATCAGGGAAAGGGAGTAATAATGAGGGCATGCATTGAAGTATAGGGGATGGAACCATAGTATAGATCCATGATCTGGGCCCTTCTTTTCCTTCTTCCTCCATCCTAAGACACCCCTAAAGTACCCCTTTACCCAACACTTATCCAGCCCACAGAGCTTGCAAAAATTTTCAAAGTGGCCCGCCGGATAATACCACCCACATTTTTTAATAGTCTATCAGAGCTCAATCAGTACTCAAGTACTGAATTAGACACCTGATTACCTGAAAATACTAGGCATTACCATGACCAAGTTACTGATTTATCATTTTACAGAATTACAAATGGAAAATCAGTAGCAGATGTCAAAAGGTTTGTACCAGAAGTTGATTTTATAAAATAATAATAATAATAATAATTAATAATTAATAAACAGGGAAAAAACCTTGAAAATGGTTAGGGTCATTTATGAAAAATGTTAAAAATAAAGAGGGTTTGTAGACAAATACAAAAATGGTAGATGTGTCTTCCCTACACCCCTATTAGCTACTCATTCCAAGGGCAATGCCCAGGTAAGTTGGAACTTTAATGAAAAATGGTGATGTGGTCTCCCTCCTAGCACAGGCATTATTGATACACACTTACTGACACACTCATTAAAAAGAGCAAATATTACTGTAATTTTTTGTATGTTCACTATAACAAAACCCCTTTAGAGGACAGGACTCCCTGCTTGCAGGTCTGTATGTTCTGCCAATGTTGCTACTGTATTTCAACTTTAGCTTTGGACTCTTTGGCTTGTAGGGCTCTCTCCTGGATCTCTGTAGGCCCTCCACAGATTAGGATCCCTGCATATGAGGGTAATTTTAGACGTGACGGGCCTGGAGGCCCGCCATGCTCAATCACGGACTGGAATCCATTTCGGATCTCGGTAAGGAATCAGACCGGCCATCCTTTACATGTGCCAGCCTGATTACAGAGGGGGTTAGGGAGGGAATGGCGTTGTTCGGTGTGACGTGTGGCCACACAGTCCCACCCCTTTGGCCACCCGCCTTCCAGGAGACGGGTGGGCGCAGCGGCCAATATGGCCGCTGTGCCCAATCCTGTCCCGTGGTCAGGACCACGATCTGGCCGGGCTGCAGGTAAAAGATGTTACATGCGGCCCATCCCAGATCGTGCCCAATCCAACCAAGGTTGGGGCCCAGTCCCACCATGATTCTGGAGCTGTGGGTGGCCGGAGGTCCAGAATCATGGTCAATTTGATTCCCGCCAGGTATTTACTTATTTATTTAAAAGTTTTAAACCAAACCCCTCATGTCAACAGGCAGCCCAGGGTGGCTAACAAAGTCCATCAATAAAATACAATAAAAACATATATAAAACATAATATAATAGTCATCACATTTAAAAAATGAGGAGATAAAAATCCCTAGCATCTCCAACCACCCTCACCCTTCTCCCTTGCCAAAGGCCTGATGGAACAGCCAGGTTTTACAGCTCTTATGAAAAACTGGAAGGTCTGGGGCCAGATGAGCATTCACAGGGAGTGAGTTCCAAAGACGCAGCGTGGCCACAGAGTGCCCTTTCCTGTGTAGCCCCCCCCCCGGGAAACCCAAGGGACCTCCAACAGGCTGCCCCCAAATGACCGCAAGGGCCAGTCAGAACCCAGGGAGTGAGGCAGTCTCACAAATAGGCAGGGTCCAGGCTGTGTAAGGCTTTATAGGTCAAAACCAACACTTTGAATCAGGCCCGGAAGACTATTGGCAGCCAGGGTAGTGATCGGAGCACCGGTGTACTGTGTTCCCGGTGACCCAGTTCCACCAGGAGCCGGGCCGCTCCACCGCTGCATTCTGCACCAGCTTCAGCTTCCGAGCCATCACCATAGGTAGCTGCACATAGAGTGCGTTACAGTAGTGTAACTGAGAGGTGATAAAAGCATGGATGATCATGGCCAGATCCAGAACCGAAACCAGCGGCTGAAGTCGCTGCAGTAGATGTAACTGGCAGAAGACACTCCTTGCCACAGCCTCCACCTGGAGATCCAGGCAGAACTGCACATCGAGAAGCACCCCCAGATTCCGCATCTGGGAAGTCAGTGGAAGACAACCCCCCCCAACCGAGGGAGCTGTCATCTCCATCGACTTACCCACCAGCATCACCTCCGTCTTGTCAGGATTCAGTCGCAATCGATTAGCCCTCATCCAGTCCCCCATAGCTGCCAAAGACTGCGTAAGCACTGAGACAGCTGGGCCTGGGTCGGTTGAAAATTCCAATTCCAATTGCAAATTTAATTTACATCCTGCAACTCTCCCACCAAAGGTGGCTCGAGGCGGCTAACAAACAATATAATACAGAAACAATATATGATGCAAAATGCATCAATACAATTTAAACATCAATAGAGGCAAACAAAACCCCTTATTAATCAATAACCCTCAAATAAATCATCATATCACCCCCTGACATTTCCCAACATTTCCAGCACTCCTCCACCCCTCACTACTTCCCACCCTCCACCGTGCTGCCACCAGGGGGAGGCCTCCCCACCTCCCCACCTCCTTCTCTCACCAGGAGAGGGGGAAACCCTTCAGGAATAAATATATAGAATTATATATGATGAGGTACATAAAATGAGAGGTAAAGTTGGGTGTCATCTGCATACTGATGACACCTCACCCCGTACCCCCTGATCACCTCGCTGAGCAGCTGCATGTATACATTGAACAGGAGAGGGGAGAAAACAGAACCCTGTGGGGCCCCACACAAGAGGTCTCGGTGAGATGAAAAATAATCACCGAGCACCACCCGTTGAGTTCTTCCAGTCAGGAATGAGCAGAAGCATTCTAGAACAATCCTGTCCCACAGGCGCATCACCAACATCTTGTGGTCAATGGTATCAATTACAGTCGACAGATCTACCAGGACCAAAAGAGTCAAACGACCTTTATCCTTTTCCCGGAGCAGATCATCGACCAAAGCCACCAATGCTGTCTTCAGTGCCATATCCTGGACGAAAGCCAGACTGCGATGGATCCAGATAACCAAAGCAGTCAAGATGCCCTTGGAGCTGCTGAACCACCATCCGTTCAATAACCTTCCCTAAAAAGGGAACCCTAACCCTAACCCTAAAAAGGGAAGGTTAGAGACAGACCAATAGCTGGCAGGGGAGTCAGTGTCAAGCAATGGTTTTTTGAGTAGAGGCCGAACCACCCCCTCCTTGAGGCAGCCCGACACTCTGCCCTCCCGTAGGGAGGTGTTGACCACCCCAGCCAGCAATGGCCATACCGTCTCCCAGAAGCTCTTTATCAGCCACACCCAGCACCTCCACCATGTCAGCGGGTGTCACCGACTGAAATTGATCCCACAAAATTGGACAACTCGGGGTTTCTACCACCTCTATCTCCTCTACTGTATTAACTGTGGCATCAAGGTCTTGGTGAATACAAGCAATTTTCTCCACAAAGTAATCCTTAAAAAGTTCACAGCAGGCTGATGATGACTCAACTCCAGGGTTGAGGGAGGTCAGACTGACCAGTCTGTAAACAACCCAGAACAGCTCTGCCAGATGGGATTTTGCA
>QEPC01009399.1:1082292-1095477 GCA_003113815.1 Sphenodon punctatus | reverse complement strand
GGGGAGCCAGAGGCGGGGAGAGGGGAGCCAAGACAAGAATTGAGGAACCAAAGGCACAGAGTGGGAAACCAATGACAGGGAGCGAAGAACCTGATGCAGGGATCTGGGGAGCAACAGGGGAACCTGAGGCAGGGGGCTGGGGAACAACCAGGAGCTGACGATAGGGGAACTAGGGTGCAACAGGGGGTTAGAGGCACAGAGGCAGGAGGGGAGGAGAGCATGGCACAGGTGATCCAAAATTAAGACCCTTTTAGAGTCTGGGCCCCAGGGGGAAAGGGTAGCAAGTTTTCAGAGAGAGGGAAACAGAGCAGCCACAAGATTGGGCTTCTCCTGCTAACAGGAGGGCAGCCAAACAGGGAGTAAGACACACAGTGATGGAATGAGGGCACGAGGGGATCAAACCAAAATATAGACAGAACAAGGTATGAGTACGAGATAAAGGTTTCACTCACTCAGAACACAGCAGGGGGACAACACGTGGAGACTCTCCAACATAAAACACAGACATAAGTAGAAGTGCAGGCTGAAGACCAGCGAGAATGGTGTAATAAGGAAGGTGGGCCGAGCTGGAGTCAAAGAAGGAAGACTAGACACTCTGCACCTGCCACAGCCCTCAGCAGCCCTAAATACTCCACAGAGCCAATCAGACTGTGACAGGTGGATCCACGTCTTCTGCCAGGTGCGAGCAGGACACAGAGTTGAAGGGAAGAGAGAGAATAACAAGATAGAAGAGGAAGCCTCTCCCTGAAGCAACCCACCTGTGGCACAGGAGGCAGCAAGCATCTCAATCAGGCCCTGAGGCCGTGGGTTGAAGGCCCAGACCTGGCAGTACCCTCCTCCAAGCTCCCCCTCCCAGGAACCACCATGGAGGGAGAGATGGGAGAAACCCCAGAAGGAGAATCAGGGACCCATGTAGCTATAGGGATCTCGGGGTTCCTCTGTTGTCTCCCTAGGTATAAGTAGGCCACCCAGGAAACAGAAAAAGGGGGGAATAAAAGGGAAAGGGTCCAGAACCAAGCAGGGTGGGGGGAAGCCAGGGTCGCAGGCAAGGTCCATAGAGGGGCATACAGCCAAAGGGGTAGTAATACGGCGGATATCAGGACCTTGTGGAATTTACCAGCATACCCCATAGGTGGAAGGGGTGTAGTGGCCCAACCGGCCAGTTGGTATGAGGGGGAAGTCCCGCTAGAGGCCAACCTGTGGAGGAAGCCCCAGTAAAGAGGGAGGGGTTCCACGGGTGGTGCCAGGGGCGTGAGGTCCAGGGGAAGTGTTCCATCCATGTTGATGACCACTGGGATCCGAGGGGCTGCCCTGATGCCGGTGGGTGTCTACAGCTGTCGGTGGGTATCCCAGCACCAAACTCTCAGTGCTAGGGGCATTGAGAACCCTGGAAACTCCAAGTTAGGCTTCATCTCTGGTGACAGAGGAGGAGTCAATGGCTCAGATGGAGGACAACTATGGGAGCGTGCCCTGGTAAAGGTCCCAGCAATCCTCATAGCAGGGAGTGGAGGAACTGGTGGCATGGCAGGTCCATATAGCATGGCACTCCTCTTCATGCAACTTGGCAGGTTCATCACAGATATTGTCGCAGAATCAGTGGGAGGAAGTAGTTCTTCCGTGGAAGCACGTCCCAGCGGAGGTGACTTTGCCTCCTCTCTCTCTCCCCTTCTTCCCACAGTCTTCTCTTCCTCCTCCCCTGACTCCGCTGTCTCTGCTCTCAACGCCTCTCTCTCCTCCACACTTGACTCCCATGCCCCTCTCTCTTCCCGCCCTGCCTTCTCCCACAACCCCCGTCCTTGGCTCACCCCTAGTATCCGCCACCTCCGTTCTTGCACTCGTGCTGCTGAACGACTCTGGCGCAAATCCCATTCTCACGCTGACTTCCTTCACTTCAAATTCTGTCTCTCCACCCTTACTTCTGCTATCTCCCTTGCTAGACAACACTACTATGCCTCCCGCATTGAGTCCTGTTCTCGGGACCCTCGCCGCCTGTTCTCTACCTTTGACTCCCTCCTCAAGCCTCCCTGTCCTCCCCCTCCTTCTTCCCTTTCTGCTCAGGATCTTGCCTCCTTCTTCACCTCCAAGATAGACAAGATCCGCCTCGACATCGCTTCCCACTCCTCTCTTCCCACTCCCACCCCTCTCCCTCCTCCCCCTCCTTCTCTCATGTCCTCCTTCTCCCCTGCCTCCCTTAAGGAAATCTCCTCTCTGCTCTCCTCCTCCAACCCTTCCACTTGCCCCCTTGATCCCATTCCTTCCCGCCTCCTCACCTCCATTACTCCCACTGTCGCCCCTTCCTTCCTGCACATCATCAACCTCTCCCTCTCTACTGGCTCTTTCCCTTCTGCCTTCAAACATGCCACAGTCTCTCCTATTCTCAAAAAGTCCACTCTTGACCCCTCTGACCCTTCTAGCTATCGTCCTGTCTCACTCCTTCCTTTTGCTTCCAAGCTGCTTGAACGTGTTGTCTACTCCCGCTGCCTTGACTTCCTATCCTCCAACTCCTCCCTTGACCCCCTCCAATCTGGCTTCCGCCCCCTTCATTCTACTGAAACTGCTCTCGCTAAGATCACCAACGATCTTCTGGTGGCTAAATCTAAACGTCTCTATTCCATTCTTGTCCTCCTTGATCTCTCTGCTGCCTTCGATACTGTTGACCACTCACTCTTGCTGGATTCCCTTCACTCCCTTGGCTTTTGTGGCTCTGTCCATAACTGGTTCTCCTCCTACCTCTCTGACCGCTCCTTTAATGTGTCTCTCTCCAACTCCGCCTCCTCCTCCTTCCCCCTCTCAGTTGGTGTTCCTCAAGGCTCTGTTCTTGGCCCTCTCCTCTTCTCGATCTATACCTCATCCTTAGGCAAACTCATTGCCTCCCATGGCTTCCAATACCACCTCTATGCTGATGACACTCAACTCTATCTCTCTACTCCCTCTCTCTCTCCCTCTGTTCAAGCTCGTCTCATCAACTGTCTCTCTGACATCTCTACCTGGATGTCTCAACGTCAACTCAAACTCAACATGGCTAAAACTGAACTCCTTATCTTCCCCCCTCATCCTTCCTCTCCTTCCTCACTGTCAATAACTATTGATGGAGTCACCATCCTGCCTGTCCCCCAAGCCCGTAGCCTAGGCTTCATCTTTGACTCAGCCCTTTCTTTTAAACCCTACATTGACTCTGTTGCTAAATCCTGTCGCTTCTCCCTCCATAACATTGCTAAGATTCGCCCTTTTCTCTCTGTCTCGTCTGCCAAAACTCTTGTTCATGCTCTGGTCATCTCTCGCCTCGATTACTGTAACCTCCTTCTCACTGGCCTTCCCCGGTCTCACCTTTCTCCCCTCATCTCTGTCCAAAACTCTGCTGCCAGGGTCATCTACCTCGCCAGTCGCTTCGACCATGTGCAGCCCCTCCTCTCTTCGCTTCACTGGCTTCCCCTTCCTGAACGAATCCTGCACAAGCTCCTAGTCTTCACCTATAAAGCTCTTCACAACCTTGCTCCCCCCTACCTCTCTGCACTTATCGCCCTCCATACTCCAGCCCGTGCACTTCGCTCCTCCTCTGTCCCTTCTCTCACCCTTCCACGCCTTCCCTGCTCCCCTAAGCGCCTTCGTCCCTTCTCACTTGCTGCCCCCCATGCCTGGAACTCCCTCCCTGTCCACATCCGCCTTGCCCCCTCCCTTCATACCTTCAAATCTCTCCTTAAAACTCACCTCTTTCGCTCTGCTCTGTCTGACTCTTTATCCTGCTGAGCCACTATTCCTATACCTACGATCGGTTTACCCTTATCCTTGCAACATGGACCTGCCTGCTGTCATTCTCATCGTAACCAAGCCAAGTACGTGCACTTGAGACCTCGCATCTTCATGAATGTTAGACCCCTTGTCTCTCCCTCTGTTCCCCTTCCTAAGTCTCTCCCCCAGCTCCTGTCTCTCAGATTGTAAGCCCTAGGGGCAGGGACCATGTCTATTTTAATACTTTGTAAAGTGCCAGGTACACTGCTGGCGCTATATAAATGTTTGTTAATAAAATAAAATAAAATAAAACAATAACAATAACAATAACAATAACAATAACAATAACAATAACAATAACAATAACAATAACAATAACAATAATAGGTTAGTGTCATGTGGAGAGGGCCTCCTAGATAACAAAGTAGTCCTGCTAGAACAGGCCTGGACCAACATGGAGGGGGAAGTTGATCTGGGGCGGCCTTTAGTGGTTGTGCAGAACCTCAGGGTTTCCCCAACATCCCTGTGTATCCCATCTAGCAAGGCTGAGGCTGGGAGGGAAGCACTAGTACACCCCATATTCAGGGGTACAGTCTGACCCAGAACTGGATGGGATACCCGTAGCATGGCATGGCAGGGCAGTCGGTAGAGGGAACGTCTTCCCTACCACATGCCTGCTCTAGTAGAGAGGGCTTTAGCGAGGGACGCTGAGCACTCCCACCAAGATGGAGCTCGTTTCTGTGGGTGACTGTGATGCTAATGCTGCTGAGATGCCCAATAGTGATGATCTCGTAGGTTTTTTTCTCTGGGTCCAGTTCCAGGGAAGACTGGGCAGGGACATCCACATGGGTACTGTGGGCACCTGGCAGGAGCACACCCATGGGACTTAAAGGTCAACTTATCCCGGGCAGTGGCAATGTATCCCTACCAGGTATAGGAGACAAGTTTGGTTCCAGGGACTGCTTGTCTATCCTGCAGCCTGAGGTTCTTTTCTGGGAAGACCGTGAGCCACAACGATGAACTAGGACTTGCACAGTCTCAAACATCGATATAGAGGCTGGGTAGCCCTGGGACGCTAGCCATCCTGCCAAAAAGATTGCCGGTCCAACGGGCCGGGGCCCAGGTAGCAGTGTAACTTCTCTAGATAACTGAGGAGGTTTCACGGGTGCCCCATTCACAGGAGCCAATATTGGCAGTTCAATCATTGCGATAGGGAGGAGTCCCAGGGATGTCATCACCAATGTTGGGTCCACACTGGATAGTAGTAGTGCCTGAGCAGGGGAAGTACATGGACTCAGGGACTGGGGTACCAGGGTTGATTCCTCGACCAAGGACTTGGTTGACTTGGTGGCTGCCTGGGCCAAAAAGTCTCACACCCACACATAGTTGGCCCACATGGCAAGGGTGAGATCCAATTCTTTAGGTTCTCCTTCCAGGATGGCATTTATCCTGTGGAAATCAAGCCAAACCAGCACAGAGGGTTCTTGATTGACTGAGGTCTTCCGTGGAGGATCACCAGTGGGGGTGGCTGGCATCATGATGTGGGAAATCAACACCACGGTCCACCAAGCGGTGGCGAGGATAGGGAGGGCGTGGTCAGAGCTTACTGTCATGCTCTGACGGCCGAAGCCTAGGAGTGGGAGGAGGCTTCAGCCATCGGAGGTGGCCCCACCTACCTGAAGGACCACCCCACCTACCTGCAGGACCGCCTTACCCTCTGGGTCCTGAATCTGCCCCTGTGGTCAGCTGGGGGCACCCTCCTCGGGGTCCCCCGGGTTTCCTGGGTGTCTACCATGAGAAGGGAGTTCTCTGTGGCTGTGCTGCGGCTGTGGAACTCCCTCCAATTGGAGGTCTGCTTAGTTGCCAACCTCCTCTCTTTCCAAAAACAGTGTAAGACCTGGCTTTTCCGCCAGACCTTTCCCGAGGGATATGGGGTGGGTGGGTTGGGTTAGGGTGGGGGGATGGGTGTTATATCATTTTTAATTGTAGTAATTACTGTTGTTTTAATATGTTTTAAACTGTTTTAATATGTTGTGAGCCGCCCCGAAATGCCTGAGGCAGGAGGGGGTGACAAATAAATAAATAAATAAATAAAATAAATAAATATAATACATGCCTTGTGATTTATCAGCATTTGTATTGTTGCAGATGTCATTTGGGTTGTCGTTAGATCAGATGCCTTTAGCTTGCTTGAAGGGCTTGGTCATCCATTAGAGAGCTGAAGGCAGTATCTGATTTATTATCCATGAGCAATATCCACAATTTCAGGTACCGTGATTGGTACCCGATGGACTGCCCAAGTGCCCATCGGGTACCAATTAGCACAAAAAACCAGGAATGAATGTTACTGATTTACCAATTTAATTATTTTTGCTACGGGAAAAATGGCAAAAAATGGGAGGTTAAATTGAAAAACTGGAACCAAAAATTGATATATCAGGATCATAAGTCAGTAAATTGGAACTTCGGGCAACCCACTGATCACTAATCAGGTACCAATTAATACCTGAAGGTGGGAGGTCTTGTTGAATACAGCATGGGTTTAAATTCAATGGGTGTATCCATTTTCGCAGGGACTCATTTCAGCACTAATCAATTAGACAGGCCTGATGGACTTCTGGGGTGGTTGAGCTGAGGGGCTGGGGTTCTCACAGCTTTCACAGCTTCTCAGTGGATATTTTCAGACGTTACGAGATCACACTCAACCACAGTCAATTCCCTGTGGTGGGGAATGCCCTCGTAATGTCTGTTGGGGAACCGGAAGTTCCCCCCCCAGATGTTAACCATGCTCCATCCCCACCGCGAATCTCATTCACCACGCGATCGGCTGAACCCGCAGGGCTCGTGCCGATCGCATGGTGAATGAGATTCCCGATGGGGATGAAGGGACCCGTCACATCTGGATGGTGATCACGGCCCAGAATCCCTTCTGGGATTCCGGCCCGTGGTCGTTTTGGGCAGGCGCTGCGGCCGCATTGGCCACAGTGCCCCCCCGTCACCCCAGAGGGCGGGCGGTGGGGGAGCGTGGGGAGGGAGGGGGCGTGCAGCGCACGTTGCGCCGTACAGCCCCGCCCCCTCCCCGATTCCCCGCTGGGATCCCCCGACACGTCTGTTGGCCATGCCGGAGTGATCCTGGCAGGGAATCTAAGGGTTATTTCCATGATGGGACAAATGCCGCCCCATCACGTCTGAAAATACCCAGTGTGCCCAGGATCCCCAACAAACTAGTTGAATAGACCCTTCAGAACTGCCCATAGAAAGAGATGCCATGAATGTTCGAGGTCCGACATATCTGAAAGACCTCCCTCATGTACCACCACAGCCTCTGAGGACTGTTGGGAATGCATACTATTTGTCCATGAAATTTGCACAGAAAGGGAAAACAGAAACCAAAACAGCAAACAAAAAATATTAAAAAGCAAGTATGTGAATTTCACAATGGTAATTAATTTGTCTATTCATTCATGGGAATGAATATGCAAATTATCTTCATGAAGATGAAAAGGCGTTTCAGTCCTCCTTCATACCTTTTCTTAGAATAATTAAGCTTGGGTCTTATACATTTTCATTAATAAACGTTTTTGTGCAGCCTTTCTTTTTATCCTTTGAACACAAGCTGTTCAATATGGAGAGTAAATAAATCGTCTTATATCTTTGAAATCTATATTAAAAAAGAACAAATGAGTAATAAATAAGTTGATTTCTTTACATTTTTTTGAAAGAAGCCAATCATTTATTACTAGGGATTTTATTTTATTTTTTCTCTGTTTTTGGAAGGGTGGGTTGTTTTGTCGAGTCAAAAATAAATTTTAAAAAGTTCATGTGGACAATGTAGATATTACATTCAATAATTTACTGGAATCTAAGTAATATTGTCTACAATGAAACTAGGACGGATAAAAAGAGCTTCACCCACACTGCAAATAAAGAGACTGGTTTTACCCTCCAGAAATATTAAATTTTATCACTCGGAATCCAACAGCCCTGGGACCTGTAGATATTTTGCTGCTAACAATATCTCAATCATACATATTACTTTTCCAATACAACTTGCGATGGTCTGATTTATGATTTTTTTTAAAAAAAGGAAAAAATTACTTGTAGAGGAATTGCATCGAAAGTGTAAACTATATATATAAAACAAAACAAAAAAAATGGATGAAGTTTTAAAGTGTTCTACAGAATTTAGTTGGTATGATTATGCCCAGAGCTGAACCAGATAGTAAAAAAACCATCCATGGTTAATATCCATATCTGGTTAGTTTGGCGGTTAGAATCTGGTTAATTTGCCAGATATTGCTTTTTAATGAGCACTATTCACTGCATTACCATTTACTTCATTACTGCATAACCACACCAGTCCAATTAGAGGGGGGGGGAAAGGCAAATAATAATTAAAGAGTAATGTGATAAACTGTAATGTGGGAAACAGTAGTCTGGTAATCTCGTTAAATGGATAGCTGGCTGATACCAAACCGGATACTATTTGGTATCTGACCGAATACTAGATAGTACCGGATACTCATATCAGCACTAATTGTTAGTCTAACTGCTCTTTTTGCAATGGAGCAACAATATTCTCAGTTAATAACTGAAGCCTTCATGAAATTTGTTCAGTAAAAAAAGGAAAGAAAACAAAACATATTTTACAACAATCAAATGGTGAACACAAGATCTTTGGGGGAGCATTCTAGATCGGTATGAAAGTATTTGCCACCGAGTAAATGTTTCAGCATTCTTTTTATTTTGATCCTCATTTTTTAATCCCTCATGTATCCCTCTGCTCCTCCTCTGTCCCTTCTCTCGCCCTCCCACGCCTCCCCTAACTTCCTTTGTTCATTCTCCCTAGCTGCCCCCCACGCCTGGAACTCCCTCCCTGCCCACACCCGACTCACCCCCTCCTTTTGCACCTTGAAATCCCTCCTCAAGACCCACCTCTTCTGTTCTGCCCTCCCCAACTCCTCGCTCCCCTCACCTAACTCCTGCTGATACGTGATACTTTCGATTCAGTACAATCTGTTGCCTGAGGTCTGTGTACTCATATCTTCACCACACGGACCAGCTAGCCATCATTCTCGATGTAACCAAGCCAAGTGCATGCACCTGGGACCGCACATCGTTGTGACTGTTACACTCCTTGTCTCTCCCTCTGTTCCCCTTCTTTTGGCTCCCCCCTCCCCCCCCATCTCTCAGATTGTAAGCTCTAGGTCAGGGATTGTGTTTATTCCATTACTTTGTAAAGTGTCAGGTACATTGCTGGTGTTATATAAATGCTTGATTATAATAATAATAATCATAATAATACATTTTCAAAATAACACATTTTATGTGAAGAGACTGTTCATACAGATAAAGCCATCTGCTCTGACCGCAGACTACATCATACAACCCCAGTGTCAGAATTTTTTGCCATAGACAAGCCCATGGATTTACTTCGGCATTACGCTATGGTAGTGGTGACATTTGGATTACTGCCACCATATGGTAACTGGCTGCAAGCTGGTCCACGATAGAATCACATCAGATATGTTCCCCTGATGACCTTTTTGGGACCAGGGCCACTGAGGCTGGTTTCCGATGTTACATGGGATGGGGCGGGAGTTTTGTGCAATTGTGATTGCAGCTCTGTAATTGGCAGGATTAGTCCCTGTGAGAATGCACAAATCCCTTTTTATCACACGAGAACACTCGCACATTACAGGGTCCCTAAATGTAGTCTTTATAAGAATGAGTGTTCTTGCACGATGAAAGGAGATTAGTGCATTCTCAGAGGCACTAATCCTGCCAATTACAGAGCCGTGATCACAATTGTGCATGCTCCCCCCTCCTGTGAAGATCGGAAAGCAGCCTGAGTGATAACCCTGAGGCAAAGCTTCAGTGTTTGACTTATAAAAGAATAAATTGCCATAGGCAAAGCTTACTCAGAAATCACACCCCCATCCCTGGAGACACCCGCTGTGTTCCAGAGATTGGCATAACAGGGAACGGAACCCTTGTTCTAGCTAGCCCCCCAGCTGCTGGACCACTCCTCTCTACAGCTGAATATGAAACAGGATGTTTTGTTATTTAATCTATATTATGATCAGCACAGGGGGTGGACAGGGAAGTCATTAATGCAACCAAATAAGCCATTCGGTTCATTTCTGGCTTTTGCGTCCAAACAGCAATAGCAACAACCTTTTTCTGGTCAGTCAGATTTTGGGGTACACACTCCAGTGGGGAACATTTCCTGGGGCTCATACACCCATTAAGTTTAATTGCTGGGGTTAACCCTAGCAAGCCCCTTTCTACGAATTAAACCTTGGCTATGGTGTTGCCACCGGTGTTTGTATAGGATTCAAGTGATGTCTGGATACAATCTAATCTTTTCCCACTTGAGAGGCTGCAGGGACACAAGGCAATCTAATCTTAACAACACTTAATAATTCAGCCTACAACATCTTGGCTTGTGGTAATGCTAATATTCCATCTATAGCTTCTCACATCAAGAGTATGTCCAACCTAAACTGAATGTTGGCAAGAGACATGAGATAGAGATTGGACTCTGATACATTTCAATTACCCAGCAGTCTCACTTAAACTCAGATTCTAGTTACCTAGGCTGCTTTGGGTCAGGTTTAGTAAATTGGTATGTGGATATTGAATTTTTTATACACTAATGAATGCTGTAGAGATGCATGCATCTCCTGCTTATGACTATGAAGAGGACCGATGAAGAGGCCTATGAACAGGACATATTCTGGAGGACTGTCCTTGACATTGGAAAGGAGGTCTTAAAAGTATGATATAGAACTGAAATGGGTTGCTCATTTGCTACCCGAGGGCACTACCTACAATTTTGATTACCATGTCAGGCACCCGGCTGGATAACTGAGTACCGATCAGGCAACGGATTACGTGAAAATAGCAGGTATTGACATTGCTGAGTTTCTACTGATAGGAATTCAGATTGATTTTTGAATTGGGATTAAATTTTTTGATTAATTACAGATTCCGATTTATGGATTTGGATTTTACCAATGAAATAAATGTGAAACCAAATGATACTCCCATCCCTAACCTCGGGACTGTGGCTCTGACTTTCCCCTATCCCCATTCTCCAAGGCCCCAGAGTGGTATTGAACCAAATGGCGGCAGCCTGAATGATGTCACCACCTGGGTTAAGAGCGGCCATTTGCCCCCTCCCCCTGATCAGCTATTGGGTGGGTGGGAGGAGAACATGCTCCTCCCAGGGTCTCCTCCCCTGATCCACCCACCCACCCAAAAACTGATCACAGAATAGAGGGACCTGGGAAGAGGATACATACTCATCCCAGCCACCTCAATCATGATCAGCTCTTAGGTGACGGAGAAAAGGGTGCACATTGCTCTCAGCCCTCCTCCCCCACGATCTGCTCTTAGGCAGGCAGAAGAAGCACGCTCCTCCAGGCCCACTCCAGAGACCCTACCTCAGTGGCCATTTTTGGGGTGTTCAAGTGTGGGTGCATCTCATGTAAAAAATGGCCCGAGTGTCCTGGGGGTCACAAGCATTTACTTTGAAAAAATCAGAGTGTTCAAAGCAGGTGGGTCTCCGGAATACTCCAGCTAGGAATAATGGAATAGGACTCTGGCTCTATTTTGTTGGGTTTGGGTATGTGTTACTTCAGTAACTAGTGTCTTTGTAGTATTTTGGGTATTCAATAAATCAGCAATTCAGTTTTTTATTACTTCAGTGCTTCATGCCAAAGGCATGGCTCCTGCTCCATCCCCTGGGCCAGGAGGCGTTTAGGCCTGGGGGGCTGGGTTAGCCCAGGTTGTGCCCTTGCTGCACGTAGCTATGGTGCATGCACTGTGAGTGGGCATGCCAACAGCACGCGTGTTCTGCCTGTTCAGGCATGTAGCAGGCAGCGCACACAGGCCACTGGATTGTCCCCAAAGTCACAATTTTGCTGAAACGAGTAAAACGTATGAGCAGAATTTTTAAACAGGCAATCGTAATGAGAAAAAAATAAGAAGAAGAAAGCAAAAATGATTTCTGTGTTTTACTGTGTAAGAAGATACTGACGGTTTGATCAGTATGCAAGCCTCCATAGGTAATTAACTGATAATCAGTTGTTCCAAGTTACCTGAGAAAGCTTGTACTCCAGGGCAAAAAAATACTACCTCCACTACATCTTTAATCATGATATACTAATTACAGCCTGTATGCCAACTTGTGTACGGCAGTACATTTTCAGCCCTGGTAGAACAGCAGCAGTCACTCAGATTTCATGCATGTCCAGACTAGGGTAAACTCAGAATATCAGATCTGATTTAATAATCGCATTGATTTTTCGATTTTCTGTTTCAAAACATATGGTACAAGTAAAAAGGGTTATGACATTGCTGTATCACTCAGTGATGTTCACAGAATTTGTGTGCAGTCAGAAGGAAACAACGTGATGAAGTAATCAGAAGAGAACTGAGTTTCTGTACTTGTGAGGCTCTAACAAAAAAAATTACTCTAACAGGTCTCTGTGCAAGCGTGAGGTTGCAATGATCTGCCTGAGACTTAAGTGAATGGGGAAATATTTTTGTTTGCATGCTGTAAAATTTGTGACAGACTGCTGGTGAGTTGAGTCACTGTAGGATTGGATCCCTCCTGATATGCCAAGCAGGTTACATCTGGGACTGTTGGGCTTAACTGGCCTCATGGGCAGCGGTATGTTATAAGAAGCTCAGAATACAGTCAGAAAAAATGTCAGAAAGCAGACAGCTGTGGCTAGATATCTGAGAGCTGGAAGGAACTGGAAGCAAGAGACTATTGAAGTTGGCCTTCTTTGAGGAAGCATAGCAAGGTACCACCCACAGGTCTGGGAAGAGGGCTTGTGGGTGAGGAGTACGGGTGTGCATGCCGGTTTTGTTATTACAATAACAATAATGACAATTGTCATCATTATCGTTATTGCAATAAGGAAAATGACAATGGATAATAACAACAATGATAACAAAAATAACAATGTCATTATCGTTGTTGTTATTATTAGTGCTGTGGCAGTTGGGTTTTGGAGGGAAAATGTGGAAAGGGGAGGAGGGAGCAGGCATCTCAGAGCCCTAAACAGGGTTGAACTCTTGAACTGTGCTTGTGTTGGGAGGGGTGAGCAGCTCAGCTGTATCCGATGGATGTATTGCTGGCCAATGAGCAGCGCAAGCAGGCCCCAGCAGTCTCATGGCAGTCTGTGATTGCTCAATGCCTGCTGCCTCCCACAACCAATCAAAGGGGCTCTGGGGGAGGGCACTGCAACCCTTCATAATGGGAGGGCCAGGCCTTTTCTCTCTGTTCTTCTGTGAGAGCTCTGCTTGCCAGGTTGCATTTACAGAACTGTGATGCTTGAACACAAAAATCCTCCCTAGTCCTCATTGTATTACCAATACCCTTTCTTCCTCATATCCTACATTTTATCTTCTCCCTTTCCCTGTCTTCCCCCTCCCCCCCGT
>QEPC01009399.1:1053540-1078477 GCA_003113815.1 Sphenodon punctatus | reverse complement strand
GTGACCACAGCTGCCTGGAGCAAAGATGTTTACCAGAAGAACCTTTTAAACACAAAGATTCTGGGAGAAGTTCTATGCAGAAGTTCAAAGATCCAGATGTTTAAGATCTGAGTGAGTGATTTAGACACACAGAAAGTTCAGGATGTAACAGCAAACATGCAGGAGAAATGTGTGTGTAAAAATACTCAGTATTTCACCTCCAAAGCTGAAACAAATATCTGAAGTGACTAATCTGGTCATTTTTGAATGCATTTGAAATGGATAAAAAGCACTAGGGATGGGATTTTGGGCAAATGTTTGGTATCGGTTTTATATCGGTATCGAATCTTCAGTTATCAGATCTATTGGGTCTATCGGTGTCGGATCTTTAACACTATGGTTTCATCACTGACTTAAATGGGAAAAACCTGGACCACAATGTTAAAAGTCTGATAATGTAAAAGAAGGAATATTGCCAATATCGAGATTTTTTTTTTTTCCGGATTAGAACCAAGTGTGCCATTATCGACCACTCTTGGTTCTCGGCAATACCACTTCTGTTCCTAGCTCATCCTCTCCCCCCTCAGTTTTAGGCCTCACCTACTCTGGCTTGCTGTGACATGTGGTGGGACACTCTCCATAGAGAACACCGAGAAAATCAAAGCCAGGAGGTGTGACTAGCAGCTGCCATTGTGTTCCATTTCTCATTAGAATCAGTGGCCTGGCAGGACACTTTGAAAAATTGCCTCCCAAGGCAGGGCCACCTGTTTCTGGCTTCTCCTCCTCCCCCCTCCCTTCACTAGGAGGAGTCTAAGTAGAACCAGTGCTAAGTAGAACCAGTCTTCACCAACATGGCGAAAGAGGCCAGCCTCAGCCTGTTGCTGCTTGGGATAGCATTTCCCTAAGCAGACAGGTAAGCAGAGAAGAGAGGAAGACTGGGACATCCCGGGGGAGAGGTGAGATCCTTGGAGCCACTTCTGATGTGAGTCCACTGTCAACGTTTTCTGTTATGGAGAAAAATCAGTGCTGTTTAGATGTCAAACGCAGACGCAGAGTACGACTTCTGGCCCGGCAGAGTCAAAGGTGGCTGGCAGCCCCGGCAGAGCCGTTGCAGGGGCACTCTCCATCCTGTGCCCCCCCACCCTCCAGATCTGATGGCAGAGGTAGCGGCGGTGGTGAGAGCAATGTGGCCGAGCCTCCAAGCAGACTGGAGGGACAGTGAGCAGCCGGCCCCGGTGTTATCTCTCCATGGGTTGAAGAAGAGGGTGGGGCAAGTGCTCAGATGCAGAACGCGACTTCCGGACCGGCGGGGACAAAGGCGGCTGGCAGCCTGGCTGCGCCACTGCAGGGGAACTCTCCATCCTGTGCCTCCCCACCCTCTAGAGCTGATGGCAGAGGCAGCGGCGGTGATGAGAGCAGTGGGGCTGAGCCCCCCAGAAGACCAGAGGGACAGTGAGTAACCGGCCCCGGTGTTATCTTCCCCCCCCCAGTTGGAGGAGGGGGCGGGGCTGGTGCTCAGATGCAGAGCACGACTTCCTGCCTGGGAGTGCCAAAGGTAGCTGTAGGCCCAGCTGCGCCACAGGTGTGCGCTGCATGCAGCGTGCCTAAAGGCCACACTCAAGGGCCCTTGGGCATGGTATTGGTGGGGTCAGCAGCGGGGGGCGGGTAACTGTGATTGAGGGGGGCATGGAGGTTATGGGGAAAGTATTTTTATTAAAGGTGGGGATATATGGGTTGGAGGGGAAGGGGAACAAACTGAATGGGTGGAGGGGGTGGTCTTTGGGATGCCCCCTGGTAGCATAAGGGGGCAGGGGGTTTAGGGGGAGGGGGAGTTGGTGGAGGGCGGAAAGGAATAGGGGGCCAGGAGCTTCTCCCTCAGTGAGAGAGGGGGAGAGAGTCCAAGGGGGATGGTAACTGACCCTCCAGTGGGAGAGGCGGGTTAAGGGATAGGGAGGTGGCGGATTTGTTGAGGGGTGGGCTATCCCTGCCTGTGAGACGAAGAGGCATAGCCCAAATGGTAGGCAGGTGAGACTCCCTGTGACAGACGGAGTCCCACGGGGTGGGGGGGAGAGTAGGGAGGGATATGTTGGGCAGGGGAGGATTCTCCCTCACACCATGGGCAGGACAGCCAGGGAGGGAGGGCTGAGGGGGGGCTTCCAGAGGGGTAAGCACAGCTATTGGAGTTGTGACAGGCCAGGGGAGGAATGGTCTCAGGGGGAGGGGAGTGAGAGTGGTGAGGTGGAGTAAGTGCTTAGTGCACATCCCGCTCACACCTCCCCCAGCAGATGAGCGGGTGGAACTTGGTCAGGGGGTCCTCGGTCCGGTTTTGGTGCTGTTGAACGCGAGATTGGTGGTGAATAAGGTAATCCTGGACCATGCCTCCAATCTCACGTGTATCCCGGAGACCTGGCTGGACAAGGAATTGGGGCCAATTCTGGATGATCTTGTTCCAATCGGGTATTTTGTGCAGCACCAGTCATAGCCGCAGGGATGGGGGGGGATAGCTATGATTTTAAAAGAGGAGTGGTTTGTGAGGAGGTATCTAGTGTGATCCATAGTAGGTATTGAAGGCCTCCATCTTGTGTGTTTGATTTGGCAGGGGGCAGTTTGGAAGTGCTACTGGTATACCGTGCACCTACCAGTACAGTGGCCTCCTTGCAGGCTCTGGAAGAGGCTGTGTCGGAGGTAGTGTTACGGTCCCCAAGAACAATAGTCCTTGGGGACCTCAACGTTCATGCCTATGCAGTTCTCGGGGGAGCCGAGCATGAGTTCATGGCCGCTATGAAAAGCATGGGCCTGTCCTAGAGGATCAGAGGCCCAGCACATCTTGGAGGACATACTTTAGACCTCATGTTTTGCACTGGCATTGAGGCAGGTGATCAGTTAATGGCAGAGATATCAGCTGTGCCCTTGTTATGGACATACCATTACCTCCTGCAGACTTCGTTTCTAGCACATGTCTGCCCCCGGAAGGGTACGGAACCCAATAGGATGGTCCGCCCTCAGAGGCTGTTAGACCCAGTGCAATTTCTAGGTGCTCTGGGGGAGTTACCCTCTGACCTTGATGACCGTCATATCGATGACCTTGTCAAGCTGTGGAACATCTTGCTGATGGAGGCTATCGATCAAATGCTCCCAGGCGTCTGTTGCCCAGACGGAGGCTCCGCAGACCTCCTAGGTTCTCCGAGGAGCTGCGGATGCTGAAGCAAGGGGAGCAAGGGTTGGAGCAATGGTGGCGTCGTTCTTGGGCTGAAGCCGACAGATTTCGGCATAGAGCTAGTTTACGAGCCTATGGCGTGGCTATGTGAGCTGCAAAGAGGGAATTCTTTGCAGCCCTCATAGCATCTGCAAAATCCCATGCAGCGGAGCTGTTCCAGGTTGTACGGGGACTGGTTAGTCCGGCCTCCCTCAACCCTGAAGCTGAGTCATCATATGCCTGCTGTGACCTTTTTGCTGATTATTTTGTGGAGAAAATTGCTCGTATTCACCAAGACCTCGATACCACAATTAATAGGGATGTGCGAACAGATCACAGTTCATTCGTTCGATCGTTCGGTTGTTGGTTCAGGAGTCGAGTTCAGGTTTGGTCGTTCAGTCCGGGGATCGAGTTCGGGCTCGGTCGTTCAGTTCGGTGGCATTCGGTTTGGTTTGGCTGTTCAGAAATCGATTTCGGGTTCGGTCTTGGTATTGCATGGTCCTGTGATCGCGTCGGAAACCAGAAACCAGAAATTTGAGTGCGTGCAGAGTTTGTGTGGAGAGAGAGCATGTTGGTTGTGGCTGGATGGCTAGTTTTGTTTGGTGTGTTTTGGCTGTGTTGGACTGTGAGTTGGTTTGACTGTGTTGGTTTGGCTGGTTGGTGAGTTGGTGGGTGACTGTTTGGTTTGGCTGTTTGTTTAGGGGGGAAAAATGAACAGGGTGAGGATTAATAGGACCTCGGGGAAGTCCAAGGTGGTGGAGCCGGTGGAGGAGGAGGAAGAGGTTGCTGCTGCTGGACCTTCGGTGGTGGAGGTTGGCTCCTTGGCAGAGGAGCAAGAGGGCACAAGAGGTGCTGCCAGGTTTGTAAACTTTATTTTTACTTTGAGGAAAAGAAGAATATAATACTATCCTTTAGAATGAGCTCACTGGTGTGCAAGTGGGTGGGTTGGTGGTGGGCAGTCAGGCACAAACAGTGAGCATCAGAGGGTGGCAGCTGATGTCTGCCACAGAGAGAGAGGGTACTGTGGGGGGCTCTTCCAGCAGTCAGGCATGAGCCAAAGGAAGCACCCAGGCACACACATGCCAGCCATCTAGCAAGGGTCTGGTTGCCATCCCTAGCACCCCAAGAAGGGCAGGATTTGCACGTGCCAGCAAGGGTCTTTCCAGTTGCCATCCCTAGCACCCAAAGAAGGGCAGGATTTGCACATGCTAGCCAGGGTCTTTCTAGTTGCCATCACTAGCGCCCCAGAGAGGGAAGAATTTGCACGTGCCAGTCAGGGTCTCTCCATTGCCATCCCTCCCTAGCACACAAAGAAGGGCAGGATTTGCACGTGCCAGCCAGGGGCTTTTAGTTGCCATCCCTAGCACCCCAAAGAGGGCAGGGTTTGCATGTGCCAGCCAGGGTCTCTCCATTGCCATCCCTAGCACCCAAAGAAGGGCAGGATTTGCATGTGCCAGCCAGGGTCTTTTGGATTTGCACATGCCAGCCAGGGTCACCGTCTCCTGTTGCCATCCCAAGGAGGGAGGACTAGAGGCATAATCATAAATGCATGATATTACTTAGGTGTTGTTTATGTGTTCCTGTTTCAGAGAGGGTGAGGAATCAGATGCCATTGCTGGTTCCACGCGCAGGACACAAAGGCGGAGGTTGCCAGTGCCACTGCCAAACAGCGGGCGCACAAGGTCCGATGTCTGGCGGTGGTATGAGAAACATACCAGATTTGCAAGGTAAGGCACGGGGGCTGGAACAACAGGGAATGGATTACCCTATGACCTGTTAAGAAGTACCCTGCAGAGAGAGATTGGCCACCCACCCACTTGTGGAGACAGAATGCAGGCAGGGCTTGACAGACCATTGGTCTGACACAGTATGGCAGTTCTTATGTTCCTATCTTTTTATGTTCTTTAGATATGTGGCAAAAGATTTAAAATGGCCAGCCAGGGGACAACATCGGGGCTCATCGTCCATGTGGAGAAAGTCCACGACAAGACGATGAAGTGACAGGACTCTGGCATGGAGCATCAGCATCAGAAGAGAGGGGAGGGAGGCATGCCAGAAGCGATGCCACCGAAGCCCTTCCCCCTCCTCCAGCTCCGCTGAGGACTCTCCAGCCCCCTGGGAGGAGCCTGAAGCAGCAAGGGCTTTTGGGGCCGAACTAGAGAGGCCGAACCAGAACTTTCTTGAACAGCAAAAAAAATATATGGACAGGCTACGGATGCCAGCCCTGACTATGGAGGACCAACTGGTGGAGCGGTTTCAGGTGCTGGAGGTACGGGAACACAGGGTGGAGGCCTCATCCCAGTACCTCCAGACTGAGATCGATGATGTGGAGCTTCACTGCCAGTCAGTCTGCAAGTGGCAGGCATCCATGGCAGGGGCTGTGCAATTTGCCCTCGAGCACGTGTACCAAATGGAGGAGGGTGGGTAGCCCGCCCCTAGGTCCTGTCCGCCCCTTTTGCCTTTCCCCCATGTTCTGGGGGACAGGCTCACAGACCAATAAGTTAAGTTTCCTTTCTTTTCATATATATATACATGTTTGGTTTTGGTTTTATAAATGTGTTGTTGTTGCTGTTGTTGCGTGAAAAGTTTTTATACAAATTCTATTTGTTGTTGTTACCCGCTTTGATTGACCTGTCCAATCTTTTATCCCTTTTTGCTGCTTCTGGCAGGTGGCAGAATAGAATTGTATATACAGCTTCTCATACCTGACAGCAGCAGCAAATGTAGTGTTAGCATATTAGCCCCAAGATATGCCAGCAGCAGGTTCTCAACTTACAGACAGCCCCCCAGGAGGGGCAGGACTTGTGTCTGTGTGGGTGTGCCAAAGAGAAAGAGAGACAGGCTCCTTAGCAGTGCACAGTAGGTGGCAGGTGCTGGTGGTGAGAGTGGCTTTTTTTCCAGAAGCTTCAGCAGGCATCCGCGGGTGGGCATGGAGAAGTAGGCTGGTGGGGAAGGGCAGGCTGGAATGTGGATACCGGGCTTCTAGATGCAGTGGAATGGAATGACATCCCTCAATGACTGGAATGATGATCCCAGAATCTTGTTGATGGTTCCTGGGATGGGTGGGCATGCCTGCTTCAGGTATAGTGGAATGACAGCCTATTGGAGTTGAATGATGTCCCTAATGCATGGTTGGGCACACTTCATTCAATCATGTGATAGGTGGTAGCAGGTGCAGGAACGCACACAGGCAGGCAGGCAGGCACATATAAGACGTTGTGTGTTATTTCCATCTCATTCTGGTAGGTTTGCTGGTGGATGTGGGCACAGATGAGAGGAGAGCTCTCTTTGGTTTTGGCAGGTAGCTTCAGCTGGATACATCTCTTCCCCTCCACTCCCATCTCTCTCGTTCTAGCGGGAAGCCTCTCTCTCTCTCTCTCTCTCTGGCCATATAGGCCAACGGTGACAGCATGGGTGACAGCATAGGTGGGATCGTGTCTGTCTCTCCTTCTAGCAGAGGGGACACACTCTCTCTCTCTCTCTCTCTCTCTTTCTCCATGAACAGCAGGTTGCTAACTCGTAAAGAAAAGATAGAATGACAGTGCCCCGTGAACGGAATGACAGGGCACAAGAACCCTGAGGGTGGTTCCTGGCCTGGGGCTAGAGTGGCAGTTTCTAGATATAGGACACATCCCTCCCACCAGTAACGTAGGCCCCAGAACCCTGACGTTGGGTCCTGGGGCTGGAGTGGCTGTTTCTTGATGCTGTGGAATGATGACTCTCTTTGAGTGGAATGACGTCCCCATAACCCTGAGGGTGGAACCTAGGGATAGAGTGGAAGCTTCTGGATTCAGTGGCACAGAAGAGGCAGCATTGATAGCAGCAGACGACATTGGATTGCCCAGGCACAGACCCTGGGGAACAGCAGAGATGGCATTGGCAGCATTTGCCATCTGGGCCCTGCTTATTTGTGAGATTGCCTCACTCCCCGGGTTCTGGACCGGCCCCTGCGGTCATCTGGGGGTGCTTTGTTGGAGGTTCCTTGGGTTTCCCGGAGGGGCCACACAGGACAGGTCGTCCTCAGTGGCCACACCGCACCTTTGGAATTTCCTGCCAGTGGGGACCCATCTGGCCCCGGACCACCTGGTTTTCCATAGGAATTGCAAGACCTGACTATTCCGTCAGGCATTTGGCGAGGGAGAAGGGTAGGGGTTGTGGATGGGGAGGGAGGTGTGTGGGAGGGGTTTCTTTCTCCTCATTTTTATTATATGATGTTTTTATATTCTTTATATGTTTTATTGTATTTTATTGATTGGTGCTGTTGGCCGCCCCAGGCTGCCTGTGGCAGGAGGGGCGGGTTATAATTTTAAAAAAATAAATTAATTAAATTACATAAATTCCTACAAAGCACCATTCACTTCCTGTCTTGGTTCTGGTTTTGGAGAATCATTAGATCAGGGATGAGGAACTTTATCCCTCCCACTGGCCACTGGAAAATTAGAACAAGCTCCGTTGGCAAGACAAGAGTTGGAAGAAGGGGTGCTTAAGGGTGTCCAGCATGTGAAAAGGAAAATAAAATCCAGATTATAGATATAGGCTATAGATTAATCCACCATCCTTGACTAAACACGCTCATCTTCATTCCTTTCTGAGCTCATTCTTTCAGTGCTCATGATTAAGGTAAGGGCAGGATCCAAGGGGCAGTTCCAGGAATCATAAAGGGGCCAAATAAAACACAGCAGTGAGTCAGATTTTGCACCTGAGTTAGAAGTTCCCCGCATCTGGTTTATATAACTTTGCTGTGCTTGTTTTGTCTACTTCACTTTGGTACTCTGTCTCTAGTGCTAATTGCAATAGTACTGTTGTGCAGCAACCTAGTGCTCATTAACACCATTATTTTTATTATCTCCCACCAGTAATGTGCCTCAGACTGCCCAGCTGTCATTAGAGACAGATCCCTGCCTCCAGGAGCTGACAATCTAGGATGGACCAGCAAGGGTAGGGAGATTTTAGAGAGAGACAGGGATACCTACAGTCCCATTTTAGAGATAGGCAACTGATGCAGAGAGACAGCAACTTGCCCAAGACCATCAGCAAGTGCATGGCTAAGCTAAATTTGAACCTTGGTCTCCCAGGTCTCCTAAGCTCCGCTGGCACTCTGAACAAAGCGCATGAAGAATGATAACTGAAATACTGAAATGAAGGAAATCAACTAACAAATATGTGAATGTTGCATGGCTAGTAAACATTGATTTGAATAGCTGTTCTGAGCAATGTTGTTGTTTTGTTGTTGTTGGGTTTTTCGCAAATTCATATTGGCATATTAGGTTCAGTCTAGAGCCGAAACGAGTACCTGCAAAAAAGGGTATACCCAATGAATTTCCAGTACCCAAATTGACCTGAGAATATTGAGTATCCAACAGGATCTGATTCTGACCTGGTTCGGATATCCATTTTCCCAGAATGTCATCTTCCGGTGCCGGAATTTTGACTTCTGTTACTAATTTTAATTTATGTATTTATTCTAATTTTCAATTGGAAAACTGAAAAATCAGCACCAGAAGTTACCGAGCTTTTGGGTTTCCAGGTACTTGAATGGTATCCGGGCAACCCATTGGATACTCGATACCATACCAAAAAACCTGGTTATTACCCATGGTTACTAATCCATTTCAGCTCTAGCTACATTGCAAGCTAGGGGGCCAGTGATGAGTCTAATCCTTCATCGACTTGCCTAAGCGTTGTGATGCCCTGTCACTCAGCCCTGAAATAGCTAAGCACCTGATTCACAGTCTCCATTTATTTCCCTCTGTTACCAAACAGAAGATCACACCCTGAAGAGAAAATCTCATCTGCAGCTTGTCGACATATCAAAGGGAATACCTGGAGCAAGCAAGCAGGCAAATAGTATGTTAGGGACCGGATGCTCAGAATTTCCTGATTCCTTCCAACTACTCTAATCTCTGGCTTCAGTTCCAAACTTCTCTGAGCCTGACTGCTAGCACTGTATCTTATCTCTCACCAAAGGGAGGGATGAACAGTATGCAACATGAAATGAATGGCTTTCCCTAAGAGCGATTAGGCCAGACTTTTGATATCTTTCCTCCTACTGAGTCACAACTTGCTTTTGTGAGCCTGCCCACTGAAATCTTAGCC
The DNA here is from genome assembly GCA_003113815.1 of Sphenodon punctatus. Lineage (NCBI taxonomy): Eukaryota > Metazoa > Chordata > Lepidosauria > Sphenodontia > Sphenodontidae > Sphenodon > Sphenodon punctatus. The sequence goes on along the minus strand of QEPC01009399.1, from coordinate 1,069,206 downwards.
CTAGGATAATACAGATTTTCTTTCTTTCTTTCTTTCTTTCTTTCTTTCTTTCTTTCTTTCTTTCTTTCTTTCTTTCCACTCTGTTTACAATACAAGGAAGAGATTTTTCATTTATATGGACACTTTTGTGTGCTGTTCAGTTGCTTACCAAGTCTCTCTCTCTCTCTCTCTCTCTCTCTGGACAATGTGGACAATTTGCAAGTGTGAAAAAGTTGTCTGACCCTCAAGTGCTGTTTCCTCAAAAGCCCATTTTTCTCACACGGGATTTAAAGATCATGTCAATATTTCTTTGAATTAACAAGTTCAAATTGCACTTTGTAAGAGACAGACGATTTTCATGTGACAATGGGGGTGAACTGAGTTAAAGAAGAAATCATCGATTTGTCCTCTGATTAGTGATGCAATCTAATTTTCATGAGTTGGAGAGAGTCTTGTTTTTGAGCCCCATCAATCTGGATGTTTTAAATAATATTCAATCTGCTGGTTTTGCTCTCTATGAATAGTAATCATTGGTCTTTTTTGCTTTATGATGCCGTCATTTTCTCTGCACTTTATTCACCTTGTCATTTTCTGGGATGTGCTTGAAGGATTTATACACTGCAGGATTATTGAACACAATATCAGGGAATGAAAAAGAATGGCAATCACAGGCATGCACTGACTGTTGCACTGCAGCTGTCGAGGAATATTTCCCTCAAGCCAAGTTATTTGTGTTTGGTTACATATTATTTTTTTTTTACTTAAAATGGATGAACTAATTAAAATGCTCTTCATCGCTGGAGGGGGCAAAGCATGTTCTTTCAATTCTTAAAGAAAGGAATTGTTACCTGAAGGAATTAAATAGGAGTTATATAATCTTCATTCATAAAAATGGGCACATGCTATGTAGAATAATTTAATATGTATGAAGAATGCATCTTGGCTCCGCCGTAACAAACAACACCCACTTCCCATGTCACAGCACTTCCATGAATCGGGCTACTTCCCCCCCTTATGGTTATTTCTGACGTTGTTGCAGTTCCACCATTGCTCATTTCTGGAAATGAGATGATGGCACCTAAACTGCTGCTTTTATTGGTTCTGTGACAATTTCTCAAAATGGCATTTTCCAGTGGTTCTATTATCAAGGAGCTTGCCATAGCACTGGAGGTCGTTAGGTAAAGGCAAGCTATTTTAATGTCACGTTTGGGGATGAAAGACAATTTTATTCCTATGGTCAAGGAAGAAAGTCAAAATTAAGAATACTCCCACATCAGAGAAGCCAGACACCATGCCAAATTTACAGAAAATACTAAATTTGCTTTGTGTATAAAGAGTATCTTACTATTGCTCTTCCAAGATTAGTGCTGGATTACTCAAACTAATGTGTGCCTATTAACTGATCTTCTAACTGAGAGGGAAGTATGGGTGGTGGTGGAGATTAAATGCAGCTTCTAAATCGTTCCTGGGAGGGGCGTAATAAAGTTCCATTGAAGTAAATGGGTTGGAGTAGTGGCTACAAGTCCTTTGCACAGTTTTCATGGGGACAAGTGGGCTTAAATAAGGTGTTTCTCTGGGTGTTACTAGATGTCACACAAGCTGCTTGTTTTGGTTTTAAACACACATTTGGTCTTTGTCTCTCTGTGCTCACACCAGAGAATGAGCTATAATAAAGACAGCTGCAGCAGGACCTATAAGTCTGGAAGGTCCCACGCAATGCTACTGCATTGCCTGTCATTCTCCCCCCCTTTTCCCTATCAGGAAGTGGCTTTTGGAGCACTGGGGAGCCCTAGAAACCACTGCCAGAGAGCAGCGCTCTCACCACATGTGCGCAGGCATGAAGTCAGGCTGATTGGTTGCGACAGCAGTTGAGGCAAATGTCGTCCATGGTCCTAGGTCTACTTCCCCAGTTTTGTTTTGTTTTCTGACTAACAGACCTGCATTTGTCAAGTATCCATTTCTATATTTTTGTGTACAAACATGGGAATACCCAGGGCTACCATAGTGTGAAGAAAGTAGGGCTGAAACTCAATTGCATTTATCTCCCAATTCTCACTGAGAATCGTGGTTCTCGACTTGTTTTTTTGTGAGAATCAATCATTGAAAAAACCCAGTTCTTGACACTTTCGTGGTCAAGTTTTTTTCTCAATATACTGTTTGTTGTTACTGTTTACCTTTACCATTACCACTTACTGTTACTGTTTACTGTGTACCATGTTGGTCCCAGTAATGCACGTGCGCCACAACTATGGTGGCCATTTTGCGCATTTGCATTACTGGGAAAATGCAGTACATGGTAAACAGTAACGATAAATGATAATGGTAAATGGTAACAGTAATGGTAAATGATAAATGGTAAAGAGTATATCGGGAAAAGTTCTCGACCAAGATATTGAACTATTATTGAGATTATCCTGAGATCTCAGTAATGGTTCTCGATTCTCATGAGATTTTTGCAAGAAAGAAATTGATTCTTGTTTCAGTCCTAGAAACCTCCATAGCTTTGGATATCACAGCTCCTGCATTTCTCTGTCCTTTTCTCTTGTTTAGGCTAGCCTGATGACTCTTTCTTCAGCACAAGGAATGCAGAAGTACCATAGAATAGCTCCTCTATCCCATCCGAAGGTAACACCAACATTATCATCAGAAAGAGTGACAGATGGGGAACGCATGGAAACGGTTGCTGTGAGTGGGTTTCCGACCCCTTTCTGGCCTGGCCCTGTCTGTGTGAGCATCATGTTGTCATGACACTCGGTGGTAAGCATGTCAGAATGGGATGGCAGGTCTCCTTTTTTGTGTGGCCCCCCACCCTTTATGGAGTATTGTGATGTCACAGTGTTCTGAAAGAGGTGGAGATTTTGTCTATCTCTAACATAACCCTATCCCTTATGAAGCAATGTCAATTTACAGCGCTCCATAAAGGACAGAGCAAGGCAAAATCCAAGGAGTTAAAAAAACGCCCCTATACCCACACAGCACATAGCCCCCATCTTACATAGTTGGGTTGGTTTCAACCTTACCAGAGCTGAAATGGGGACATGATTTGGTACCCGCTGGCAATACCCAGATTTTTGGGTACCGTTTCAGGTATCTGAATTGATACCCAAATACTGTTTGAGCACTTGAAATTTTTTTCTAAACTTTGGTTTTCCGGTTTGCAAAGATTTGAAATTAATTTTAAAAACGAACCCTGAAAAAAATTATAAAATTCTGGCCCAGAAGTAAAAAAATCTGAAAACAAAAAACAACAAAAAAGGAATTAGGTATGTATTTTGGGTACCCATTCAGCCATCGTTTCACAGGTAACTTGCACCAGTAAATTTTAAGATAAATGGGCATGTCTTTGGCTCTTTATGACAATAGGAGAATGAGAGGTTATGGAGGCTCCATCTTGCCCAGTTTTTTGGGATCTATTTCAGTGGGTGATGCCTGCCACTGCAGCAGTTGTTCTGGGGACTGTTAGAGCCACATTTTGTGAACTAGACCCATGCCCGTCCTGGCTGGTCAAGGCCAGCTGGGAGACGTTGGGGTCGTTGCTAGTGGGTGTTGTCAATGTCTTCTTGCAGGAGGGCAGGGTGCCGGATTGCCTCAAAGAGGAGGTGATGTGGCCCCTGCTCAAAAAACCATCACTCGATGTTGACTTCCCCGCTAGCTATTGGCCAGTCTCTAACCTTCCCTTTTTAGGGAGGATGGGTTTTTTATTTTCTTTTATGCCTCCCTTTTATATATTTTATGTATCTTTTTTAATATTTTAATTCTTGTAAGCCGCCTCGAGCTGCTTAGGCAGGAGAGGCGGGATATAAATGTTGTAAATAAATAAATACTTCCAAGGCTCACAGTGCTTGGATTCCAAATTAGAACCGAGACCTCACTTTTTGTGAATGATCTGGATTAAAATGTAGACTCCACTTTTTGTGATGGACCTGGTATCTGAACATTTGAGTGTGCTTAGAATCCAAATCTTCACTTAGCAATGAGCATTATAGACGAATGGTTTACATAACACTTTGCATTAGTAGCTGGAAAAGCTATTTTGCAGTGCACAGTCAAAGGCGTACCACAGCTTCTAATTGAAAAGCAAATTGTTGACAGTGACTACTCCACAACATGTTTTCTATTGAGGACAAAAATAATCCTTCTCCAATAACATTAACATTCTAAGTCATTGCCATGCCCTGAGTGTCACTGAAGCATCTCTATTATCACACTCTGCCCTCTCCCACTGATGCTTGTCTCTTGTTTTCAGCCTGTAGCCGTATTAATCCATGTTGCTTCCTCCCCTGCAATATTCCTCCTGCAGCTTTGATTTGACAGCTCTGTTTTTAATGGAGTATTAGCATGGAACTCCAGCTGAATATGTAGCCACATCGCTGATCTCATGCACCATTTATTTGAGTCTCTAAGTTAAAAGGAAGAAAAAAAGCTATCTTTGGGGGGGGGGGCGGCATATGAAGGAGAGAAACATTTCAAAAGCCCTACTGAAATTTGCAATAGATCCATACCAAGCAGGTCTGAGAAGAGGGAGAAAACCTTTCACTGAGCAACAGTTTACATTCAGACTAACATTCTCACTATCCTGTGTTTTAGTATCAAGTCTGGAGACAATAGCAGAATCCAGAACTCAAGTGTGCAAGGCTTAGGTGTGCATGTGTTTGCACTGCGTGATTTACAATGGGTTGTACACATGCCCCAGTCCCTGTAGCGAGAGTGCACATGGGTTGGGGCTGCATGTGTGTGTCATATGTGCTGTACATGCTCATTCGTGGGGTTGGGATTGGCTTTGATGGGTGTTTTATCACAGATGTGGGGGAGGAGGTGATCACCCCAAAGCAGATCCAGGAGTTGACTCCTTCATTTGCCCATTTTCAGTCCCACCTGGGTTGGGTTAAACATCCTGGTAGCTGCTGTGGCCCATGAGCTTCCCGTGCACCTCTTCCCGCACACCATCGACTTGTGGGTGGATCACCCAACGCTCTAGACTGATGCCAATAACACTATGGCATTCCCTGGGCAACCCCCAGCAGAAAGTGGAGTTGGGTTGGCTTTCATCTGAGTAGATGGACAGCAACCCTGCTGTCCATCCCATGTTTGGACTGCCAGCTCCTTTGTTGTACTCCTGTTGTTCCAGACCGCTACCCATGGGGCTACCCTAGAGCAGGCAAAGCATGCTCTGCCTGTGCTCCACCTGCGCATCTAATGGGTACCTTTAAATGGATGGTCCACTCAAGGGTGACGTGGAACAGAGGCATGGGGGATTTCCATCTGAAGATACCCAATGTAGTTCAAGTTATATCTTGTATTGGACCAGCTCTTGGTCCAATATTGTACAGTTTATTTTATTGTGTAGTTGTTCCAATAAAAGATATGACCTGAACTATCACCTGTGACCAACATGGTAACCACCCTCTGTCAAGTATCAAGTCTGAAACATAGGGTAATTTTAGATGTAACGGACCTGGAGGCCTGTCATACTCAATCATGGACCGGGATCCATTTTGTATCCTGGTGAGGAATCGGGTCAGCCATCCTTTAGACATGCCAGCCTGATTCCGGAGGGGCATCAGGCAGGGGGTGGGGCTGTGCGGCTACACAGCCCCACCTCCCCATGCTATCCCAGCCGCCCGTCCTCCAGGAGACAGGCAGTCACAGCGGCCAATCCAGCCGCTGAGCCTGATCCCGTCCCATGGTTGGGGCCACAATCCAGCCGGGCTGCAGGTAACAGACGATACCTGCGGCCCATCCCGGATCGTGGCCAATCCAACCACTGTTGGGGCCCAATCCCACTACACTTCCGTACCTCCAGATTGCTGGAGGTCCAGAAGCATGGTCAATGTGATTCCTGCCAGGTATTCACTGCAGTGAACATCTGGTGGAAATCCCAACAGAAGTTCCGGTACGAATGGCCACTACCGGGGATTCACTGTGGGTGACCGTGGTATCATAACGTCTTAAATTACCCACAGACATGTTGGTTTTGGTTCCCATGGCCATACATATCAGTAAAAATATTGGTTCAAATAATCTACTACTGAGTAATTTTGAATCCTGAACAAACCCCTTCACTCCTCTGATTTATTCCAAAACATCTATTTCAACAATGCAAATAAGTTGGAAGAGGAAGATGGGGTGTGCACCAGGGATCCATTTCATTTTTTGTTTTCATTTTAGTTATTAAAATTTTCATTTTTCTGGTTTTTGTTATTGAGAATTTTAGATTTTGTATTAACGATTAACAATTTTGTATTTTCAATTAAGTTTCATTTTTGTTTTCCATTGGTTTCAATGGGAAATATATTTCCATATGTAATTTCTTCATTTTTCATCTGATTTGCATGATATTTGGAAAATATGAATTGCTCACCCGGGAGAGACACTGCAGTCAAATTTAATAAAGATTGGATAAAGTGTTCCATTTTATAAGCAATTTATTTTCATGGTTTGCGCATTCATTTCTAGCTGTAACATCTTTGTTTTCCACCCAATTAGGATGCAATTTGGACAGGTTATTCCCCTCATCAAAGGGATCATCCTTGACAAATTTAAAAAAGATTGGATAAACAGTTCCAATTTTATAAGCAACAAACATTGTGTGATTTTAACAGAAGTTGCCAATTTCTTTAAACCAATTGCAGGTGTTGCCTCTCTTTAAATTATAAAGTTTTTACTAGATGCAGAGATCTGCTTTTTGGAGCATTTGTAGAGAGGGTGGGTAGAGCAGAGGAGGAACAGGTGCCAGAGGCACTGGCACAGACATCAGTCATTGGCAGCCCAAAGTCTGTGGGGACATACATGGGGGAGAATAGGTACAGACTTCTGCTTTCACGAGCGCTTGCAGTGAGGCTGGAGACTGCAGCACACACAGTCACACATAAAGAGCACTGAACCAGGCTACAAGCCACCCAAGATCTAGCCATGGTGAAGGCTGTGCAGCTTGTCCGAAGCTTTCTAGTTGCTCCTCAATGCCCACAATGGCCCAATCCCCCCTGATTGCAGTGACTGGGTACTGAAAAGTTGGAAGCCTGGGCAGCATCTCCAGAGAATGGTTATGAGCCTATAATAGTGATTATTTTATGTTGTCACAGTGGTACAAGATGGGTTTGTGATGCCAGTTGGCCAGCAGAAATGTCAATCATTTATCCTCATTCTGTGCTGTGCCCACCACAACCCCCCTTCTTGTTACTGGAAAGTTGGAAGCATCTGGTTAGGAAAGAGCCAATAAGTGATTCTCTTACGTTCACTGTCAGTGCTGCAGTATGTGTTTGCAATGCCAAATGGCCAGGCTGGATGTGTCAATCACATCTCTTGATTATTTGGCTGCTTCTCCCTCCCATATACCTTTCTGCCTGAAGTCCTGGTTATGTCCTGAAATTATTGTTTTTGTCCCAAACATTTCAGAATTTGTATTTGCATGACTTCTGTTAAAATCACAAACGTTTAATTGCTTATAAAATTGGGGACTTTTATACAATATTTCAGATATTTGTCAGGAATTATCCCTTGAGTGTGTTAGACACTCTGTCATAATTCTATCCAAATTGGATTTAAAACAAAGATGTTACAGCAGGAAATATGTGCGCAAGCCACAAACCTTTAATTGCTTATAAAATAGGAACCCATTATCCAATCATTATTATATTTTTCAGCAATGATACCCCATATGAGTGGTACAATATTTACAAATTGAATCTAAATTGGATGGGAAGAAAAGACATTACAGCCAGAAATGTATCACAAACCATGATGCTTATGAATTTAGTACCCTTTATCCAGTCCTTTTGAGGTTTTTCAAGGATGATCTGTTGGATAAGGGGTAAATTCCCTCCAAGTTTCATAAAAAGCAAACAGAAAACAAGGATTTTGCAGCCTTATATGTATGTTCTATTTTTTTTAATGAAGTCCTAATTTTTTGTTGTTATTCTGAAATTTCATTATTTTTTATTTTCATTTTTTCTGGTATTAATAAGGAAAAATGAAATTCTCTTATCATTAATAGAAAAACAAAAATGAAATGCATGCCCCTTTGGATGAAGTTACTGGCGATGTTGCAAAGGCATCACTTCAAAGCGATCTGAAATACTGACCCAGTATTTCCAATACATACAATTGGAAGGGAACTCAAGCACTCTCTCTAGTCCATCCTCTTGCCCAGAGACAGGATATACTCCAGCTAAAGCATCATTGACACTTGTGTACTTGGTTTTATCCTGAAAGCTTCTAGGGAATAAGATCCCCATAATCGTCCTAGCTACCTAGTAGCCAGTTCTTTCCAGTACTGTTTTGTTCTAACAGTTAGTACATTTTTCCTAATGTTTCATAGGGATTGACGAACAGAACTGAGTTAGGAAATTCAGTTCAATTTGGAAATTCGGTTCGGTTCGGAAGTTCGGTTCGGTCGACCGAACTATTCGAGTTCGGTCTGAACTCTGAACATCCGAACAAAGTTCAGAAATTCAAACCCCATTGAACTAAATGGAATATTTTCTTGTAGGAATGGGTGAACAGTCGAGTTCAGAAATTCGGTTCGGTTCGAAAATGAAGTTCAGTTCGGAAGTTCGGTTCGGTCGACCGTACTGGTCAAGGTTGGTCCGAACGCCAAACTTCTGAACCACGTTCACCCATCCCTAATGTTTAATCTAAATCTTACATTCTGCAACTTAAACCCATTGATTCTTGTCCTGTCCTCAGTGGCAATGGAGCAGAAATGCTCCCCTTCTATTGCTATGGGATCCATTCTTTATATTCGAACACAGCCATCATGTTGCCTCCTTATAGGCCACAATCCCAAACCATCTCCATTCAGGTCCTTTGTGGGTTGTGCCTACAACATACCCATACTCCCAACGGCACGGCACGCAGGCTGCAAGCATGTTCATGTGTGCGGGTTGCACATGGCACACATGGGGCATGGGATCGGCACCACTACCTTCTTTTTATCATGGCTAAAAATTCCCTGTACCTTTTTCTTAACAGAATATAGAGTTTGTTGTTGCTGAGGTCATGAAATTATAGTACTGCCCAGAGACCTGCTTCTGGATTTGTGCCCCATTATTAGAATTGCAAAGCTGAAAAGTTAAAAACCATGAGATTTTAAAGAATTGTGGTTTCTTTTTGTCTTGTGGTTTCTAAGTCTCTGGGTCACACAGCAGCCATCTTTCAAACTTTTTTTCTACAACTTTGAGGGCTAGAATCTTTCACATTTTTTTAGTACACATCTTACTGCTCTGAGAATTGACAATCCTGGATTTTTCTAGTTGGATCATTCATGCAAAAAAAACACCAAACCAAACCAAAACAAAACAAAAGAAAACCGATTCAAAACAGGCAGTCCCCTGGTTACAGTCCTGGGCCCAGTCAAAATGTGGTTTCTGTTTGTTCAACTGTAGAAACCAGCAAATGCTTCCACCTTCAGAAATTCAATGCAACAATTATATAAAAAACAGTACAAATAATGGACAATAAAGATAAAGTTTAGGGGAAAAAATGTCTGTGAACCACACTGACCTCTAATCTCGCCTTTGTATAACCTCTGTGACATGAGATATGCGATGAGAAATGGAACAGGATTAATAATTAATACATTTACTGATGTCTGAAATAGCTACACAAGGTTGGCTTTAGAGGTATGTTTTATTCATGAGATTTGAAAACAACTGCTTTCTCCTACTGGCAGACAAAGTGCAGACTTTTAGGTCAGAAAGGGGAACCCTAATTTGTGACTTCCTTTAAGCTACCTCTAAGGAGACCAAACCAATTCAGTCACCATTTGAAAATGCAGGGAAGGAAGAATGGGTAGAAATAATGACTCTAATCTTGTTCAAGCTGACACATACAGCTGTACTCAGACTAGGTACACATTTCAGCAGCATACAACAATACCTCCACCCCCACCCCACCCGACCCATGAGAAGACGTGTAGTTTACTGTTAATGTAACAAAATGTCACTGAGGTAATTACCGGTGTGACATTTCTGTGACTTTACTGGACATCATTATCCTGCATGAGGCTTTTGTATACATTTTGTCAGTCTATAGCTACGTGCAGAGGTGATAATTAATGAACAGCAATTAGACAGAGAAAAGAATATCCGAAGGGGAGGAGGGAGTAATAGCTGCTTTATTAAACAAAAGTAATTGCATTCATCTTTCTTGACCTTTCAATTGTCTGTAGATAATTATTGTTCTCTGAGTGTGGTACAGAATCAGAGATTTTTTTGGTTATTAATATTTACTGGAAAAGAGATTTTGATCTGAAATAGAAAAGCACTAGCAGGAAAGTTCAACCATTTCTCTGCGGTCATCGGTGCTATTTTAATTGTCCAATAAATTGTGTTTCATACATGGAATTAATTAGGAAATGCTGTTCCAATAAATACGGTCTTTCAAAACTTACATGCGAATTGAAGCTTTGCCTTCCTGCTTAGAATTGTTCCAAATGAGTTTGAGGTCAGACACTGGTATGTTCCAATATCCTGGTTTTTATGTGGGTTATTGATTGTCAAGCTGCCTCCAACCAACCTGTAGTGATAACTCATGGTAAGATCAATATCTGTGCCATTTTGCTTCCACCTTTGAGGGAAAAAAATCAAATTATGCTTATAATTTACAGAGCCTATTCAGATTTATCTTAAATAGTGTGTTGTAGCATACCTGCAACAATCAAAAGTATGGTTAAATATCACAGAATCACAGCAGACTGCCTTTTATATCAATGTTAATAATACTCACAGTTACATTGTTTGAAAAACAACAACAACCCAAAAACGTATTTATATTAGTCACAGGCGTGCGCCCAAATAGCTACACAAGTAATTATAACTTATTCAAACAAATCAAGCTATACATCTAATTAGCAGTACAAAATATGACTCGGCTGAAGAGACATTCTTTTTGTAATATAAATAATACCTGAAAGTGTTTTATGGTCCTTGAAAGTGATGTCATAAATTTGGTTATAGTCATGATTTAGAAAATATAAATCAGAAAGGATTAGACTTTAAAGGGCAGGAAGAGAGCAGAGGGAAGAGCGATTTTTATGGAGCTAGTTTGAGATTGATAATGTGATAATGATAACGCTGATATTTTAAACCATGATTTGTCTTTGTTAGTCTGTTAAGTAGAAAATGAATCATGTCTGCAACATTTCACAGCTATTTACAAATGTCAAAATAAACTTCATACTTCATAGTTAATCTTATTTACTTTAAGAAGTGAAACGTCTTAGAGCTTAACTATTTGTTGTGTTTGGGTGGACTTTGTTTTACCCAAGGATGGAGACAAATCTAAAAAAAAATAATATCAAATTTGATGAATTTGTTTTATTGAAATCTTTTTTCAGAAACGAATAAAATGCACTGTTCACTTCCAGTGTTGTTTAATGCTTTGAATCTTTGGGTGAACTCAGACATAACTCTGCTAAACTCCGATGTCTGTGGGGTCCCAGAAGCTGTATCATCAGCCCCAGACGATCCCCGGGTCACTGTTGCATGTGAGTGTGACACTCCGAGTTCCAAGCCTGCTTTAAATTTCAATCTGACAAATAGATCAGAGCTAAAATTCAGATCAGAGTTTAAAGTAGGGCTGGAACTCACATGCAACAGTGATCAGGGGATCATCCAGGGTTATTTATACAGCTTTTAGCAGAGGTATGTGTGAGTTCGCCTATCATTTGGGTGTTTTCATGTTCACTATTTCGGTTACTCTGGTATTTTGGTGACTTTACTATTTCAGTATTTTGCATTTTGTTCCCTTCACGTGTACACTATTTGCTGGTTGGGTGGGAGGAGGGATGGAGAGGTTGATTTGATTTTTGAATGTGAAAATAGTTGCTTCATTTTGGTATTATTTTACACATTCAATAACTGAAAGAAAAAGAAAAACCTCACCAAATAATACTGTTGAAGTGACTAAATTATTAAAGTGCCCAAAATATAATTGCAAAGAAGGTGAAGATGCGATGGATTAAAAACAAACATGATGCTGGTCCACGTTGACCCACTCTGGCCTAGAACTCAGCCACATGTGTGCTCCTGTGCCAGCGAATATTGACCCAGGACTGCCCTGGGGTGGGTAAGGGGCTGGGGTGGGATGCACCCTCGGGAAAATCTCCGAGGCACAGTCTGGGCCAAGGGCCACCCACACTGGCCAATACAAGTTTGTTTGGTCCTGCCAGTCCTGCCACCAGGAGGGGGCCACCATGGCCATGTGCCTTGGCTGGTCATCATGGCAGGGGCTGGGCTTCTGGGAGCTGGGCTGACCATCTACACTTTTGTTGTGTTCCTCTGTCATACCTGAGGTGGGAAGTCGGATGGCTCTCTGGCCACCTGAGTCACAGGCACGTTCGTTTCTTGCCACTTGCAGACCCAGGGAGCGGCAGCCACAATTTTCCACTCTAGGTCAGGCTGGGGACCCACCACATGGCCTGCACATTTGTTTTTACCCAAAGATGTACATTTCACAATGGAAATGTAGGCAAATGTAGACATTCATTCATGGGAATGAATATGCGAATTATCTTTGCAACGCTGAAATTGTTACATATCTTGGAAGTAATTCTAGGGTGGAATCAGGGGGAGATGTATCCCCTGCAAATTTCCTTCCCCCACAATTCTAGAGATAGCAGTGTGGAACTTATGTGGGTCAATAGCCCACCCCAAAAAAATTTAGCCAAATGTTATGCCCATGATCACATTCATTTCAACCATATTCTACCCAGATAAAGTCCAAAAGTAGAATCTTGCCTCTATTGAAGCCAATGGCAAAACTCTCATCAACTTAATGGAGCCAAGTTTTTATCTTTTGAATGTCTGATGTTTCATTATAACATTTACTGTATGGAGGGGAATGAAAGAGGTATAGCCCCTCTGTATTGTCAGTGAGGCTGATCCCATGGCTCGTGGATCCCATGCACACCCCTGCCCATGCGTGCATGTGCACATTTTCCACGGGTCACATCCATAATGGAGGTGCGTGAGGTTCCTGCGTGGGCCTGCATGGGATCCTTGGGGCATGGGGTTGGCCCTACTATCTTTGTATATGGGTGATTTCAGTGCTGGCTCCCTCGTTGCCATGGCCTGGGATCCATTTTGGATCCCGGACAGGAATCAGGCCGTCCGTCCTTTAGACGTGCCGGTCTGATTCCACTTGGGGATCGGGGAGGGGGTGGGGCTGTGCAGTGTGACGTAAGCCGCACAGCCCCACCCCACCCCCACGCTCCACCGGCCACCTGCCCTCCTGGAAACAGGTGGCCGCAGTGGCCAATCCAGCCGCTGAGTCTGATCCCGGATCATGGCCGGGACCACGCTCTGGACACGATGGAGGTAACAGATGTTACTCTCTGCCATTTCTGGATCATGGTCCAGCTAACCACCATTCTCCCCAGCCTCCCCTCTGGAATGGTGGTTATTCAGATTCCCACCAGAGGTTCACTGGGGTGAACCTCTGGCGGGAACCCCTTCAGATGTTAGGGCCCTCGTCTACCAAAGGGGATTGACTGTGGTAAAGGGAGGCCCGTAATCACCCCAAGTCTGAAATCTGAAATCACCCCAAGTCACCTAATCTTTGTCTATGGTTGTTCATCTATGTCACCATACTAATTTTCTTTATGCACCCTTCACCATAACATCATTCATCTTAGTCTTCATGTAACCCACCCCAAAAAACCCTTTATAATGTGCAGAAGTCCACATCTTTTGTGTTATAGAAGAACTTTCTGGCCATCTGCATTGATTATCAATAAAAGGATGTTTTAAATTAAAGGAAGTCACAATCTAAATAGTGTAAGGTGTTTGTATGTATGTCTGAAGCCTTCCAAACATACAAATGAGCTTGGAGAAAGGGGAATAAAGGGTTGTTGGTTCATTTGATGTTGATGCAAACATGGACACAGATTATAGTGGCCTGAAAAGAATGTTTAATGTCAGTTGTTGGAGACAACCTAACAAATAGAAGTGGTGATCTGTGACTAGTGTGGAGTAGAGGGAAGAAAGAGTGGCCTGACAGGATACTGAATGGGGATAATAAAAGGATGGGGAAAACAGTCTGCTGTTGAGAGTGGTGTCTGGAGTCAGATCAGGGTGTACCAGTTGCCTGGTTGGGGAGTCAATATACTAAGCCATTCTCAAAAAGAGTCAGATGAATTCTTGCAAATACCATCAATGCATCAAGTTCATATGGTAAGAGCACACAGAGAGGCTTTCTCACTGACTCCGCCATTATTATGGAACTAGTCTCATGAAGGTTATTAAAAATCAAAGCCTGAGCATTTTCCAGAGGTGATATAGGAGCTTTCTAATTGGCCAAGCATCTGAAAGTCCAGAATAGATTTTAGGAAGTTGTTGTTCTTAAAGGGACGTTCCATGTTTTTAAGTATTTAGGTTCATTTCATATGTTGCTACCCTCCCTGAACCTCTGGGTTAGTGTGTGATATAATTTAAATATATAAACACCTTCCTGTTTTTGAAATGCCACAGGAACTAGAACTGCAAGAGGCACCCAGTTTAATACCCATGGGATACCCACACTTTGGATACCATTTGGATATCCAAATTGGTACTGGAATACCATTTGAGTACTTTAAAAAACCCACTTTATTATTTTTGAGTACCTGAAATTACTCAAAAAAGAAAAATAATACAAATTCGGATGAAATTGTATTAGTGTTTCAGTATTTTGGGTAACCAATTGAAAACCAGTTTGAGTACCAAAAAGAATCCAAAAAAATAATGGGTTATGCCTTGGGACATGATGTGGAGGTAAAACTTCTAGATGTGATAAATGACTGTTTCTTGGTGCAGTTGCTCATGGAAACTAGAAGAGGAGGAACAACTTTGAAGTCATAAGTGGAGTGCACAACCTGATAGAAGAAGTAACAGTGTTGGAGCTGCTTAGCTCTAGTGATCGTTATATAATCAATTTTGGCATATTTGAAAGGCAGTAAAAATGATAAGAAAACTGCTGAAGCACGTTTAACTTTTTAAAAAGGGGACTATGCAAAAATCAGGAAACTATTTAGAGAAAAACAAAAAAGAGCAGCTGCGAGGATTAAATGCCTGAAAGAGTTGTGAAGACAATTTTAAAATGCTACCTTGGAGCCCAGATTAAATGTATTCCACAAGTTTTAAAAAAGGTAGCAAGAGGACCACACATTATGATCATGAGATGTTGGTGACTCGCCTTCAGGACTATGCCATGGTGGGAGGAACCGTTCTTGAATGGTTCCGGTCCTTCCTGGTTGGGAGAACTCAGTGGGTGGTAGGCATGGGCGAACAGATCACGGTTCGTGTTCGGCCGTTCGGTTTGGCCGCGATCGGTTCGTGTGTTCGTGTTCGGCCGTTCGGTTCGGCCGCGTTCAGTCCGTGTGTTCGTGTTCGGTCGTTCGGTCGCACCTCGCGTTCGTGTTTGCCCGTTCGGTTTGGCCGTTCGTGTTCGGCCGTTCGTGTTCGGTTGTTCGGGCAGGTCGTACGTTCGTGTTCGGCCGTTCGGTTCATTCGCCATCGGGTTGTGCGTTCGTGTTCGGTCGTTCGGTGTTCGGGTGGTTCGCGCGTTCGCGTTCGGCCGTTCGGCCGGAAATATCATGGGAAGCCGTAAAATCGGCGTCGCGCCGGAAATTCGTGTGCGTGTGCGTGAGTGAGGCGAGAGGGTGTGTGTTTGTTTCGGTGGCTGCTTGTGTAGTGTGTTTTGGTGATTGTT